>VONZ01000105.1:0-600000 GCA_012976165.1 Labeo catla
TGTTTTGTGATTTTCTGCACATATGTGCTGCTATTATAACCTTGTTTATCTGTTGACTAACTATCTTGTTGTGAAACATTCACACACTCATCTAAAGTGACTCTATACTGAAGGCAGCAGGGCCTCAACCTCAGTGACACGCATGTTAATGATCAGAGCTCAACTAACCAGACAATCTTTAACACAAACACACATATGTGTGAATATGAAGCACCCCACGCCAGAATATGTTTTCTAAGACACCTCAGTCTTCTAATGTCTAGCTAATGTTTCATTAAATAGCGTTTAACACACGTAGCAACCTAGAAAAGGCTGAACAAACCCTACAGCATCAAAGTAGCAGGACTGACAGAAAATCTCCAGCATCTCACTTCTATTCAAAGACTGGACGAAAATAGCACTGTGAAAGCAGTTCACACAATCGCTCAAATAGGCATGAGAATAGAAATGTTCATAAAGCGACACACATTAACAATAATAGCGATGAAACGAACTGACAGGTGCTTTTCAACGGAGCGTTTGAAGTGAAATGCGACCCTGTGGAGCCGCGCGCGTTCATGAGTGCGAGTGTCGCGCTGTAACCGAACAGATGTGAGCGTCTTACCTCTGCAATGCCTCGAAACGACCTCTGAAGACACTAATCATCCCAGCAGCACGAATAAAACACGCAACGACATTTCCCTTTCAAGAACTGGTTGTCATTCTGCTCCGGCGCTGCTTATTTTGGCCCATTCCTGTGTCAATGACGTTCACTTCCGGTGTCCCCTCCGCCTCCTCCATCGGAGCAGAGAAACGACATCCGCGCACCTTCATATGATTTTACACGCAACCGACTGGATTCATAATGTAAAAAATACAAAAATAACTAATTTAATATATATTAACATAACGCTAAATTAAATGTCAAAAAACAAATAATACAAATATATTTAAATAAATAATGAATGACAGTTGCAATGAAAAGCAAATGGGTATTTAATCATTAGAATTATGGTCAAATTAAGTAAAATAATAAGTAAAATTGATTGAAAAAAATAATTAAATTAATAGAACAACATGTAAAATAATAAAATGTAATACATTGTTATTATTATTATTATTATTATTATTTTAGTAATAGTACCATATTGTGATATCACAATATAAAATAAATAATTTAATATTACATAACAAATTTACATAATAAAATGAATGAAAAGAACAGAGAATAAAAAGGGTAGTTAATATGAACAATAAATTGTATGGTTGAAAAAATAATTACATTAAGAGAATAACATTCAAAATAATAAAATATAATGCATTATAGTATTATTATTATTATTATTATTATTATTATTATTTTAGTAATAGCATTATATTGTGATATCACAATATAAAATAAATAATTTAATATTAAATAACAACAAATGTACATAATGAAATTAACAGACATTAAAAGGTAGTTAATATGAACAACAAATTGTAACGTTAAAAATTAAATAGAACAACATACAAAATAATAAAATATAATGCACTATATTACTATTATTATTATCATTGTAGTAATACTATATGGTGATATCGCAATCTAAAATTAATAATGTAATATTAAATAACAACAAATGTACATAATAAAAGAATGAAAAGGACAGAGGATAAAAAGGCAGTTAACATGAACAATATATTGTAACCGTATAAAATAATTAAATTAATAAAATAACATACAAAATAATAAAAAAGGAACATGTAATCTACTAGATTTATAATATTAAAAATATATATCTTATAGTGTATTAAAATAATGCTAAATAAAATAAAGCAAACAACAAAAATAATAATTAATTAAAACAAACAAATATTTAATAAGAATAATGATAAAGGAAAATAATAAAGCATACTACATAACATTAAATTGATATTAATACTATGTTGTAAAATTATAATCTAGAAATGAATGTAATAGTAAATATAATAATAGAATAATATAACAAAATTATAATTACATGATTAAAACAAATTAAACAATGAAGCAATAAAGAAGAAGAATAGAATAAAAATGACACATTTTAATAAAGGTACTATAAAAATACTATAAAAATACACTACTACTATTACACTTATGTTTAAAAGTTTGGGATCAGTAAGATGTTTTTTTTTGAAGTCCTATATGTCTAATGCTTTTTTTATTTGATCAAAAACAGAGAAAAAAAAAAGTAAAATTATGAATATTAATCTAATTTAAAATAACAGTTTTCTATTTCAATATCTTTTAAAATGTAATGTATTTCTGTGATCCAAAGCTGAATTTTCAGGATCATTACTCCAGTTTCAGTGTCACATGATGCTTCAGAAATCATTCTAATATGCTGATTTATTATCAACTTTTTCTTTGGAACCAAGACTGCCTATTTTCTTTTTTTTAAGAACTAAAGAAATGCTTGACAAAGTAAACTTATTGAGGAGATTTCTGAGATATTTCTGATCCAACTTGAGTCAAATTTATTAAGAAGCAGTTCAGAGTCATTCATTAAATACACAGTAAATCACATTGCATATTATTTATAACCTACATTATATATTCTATTTATAAATGTGCTGTAATCAGTCAGTCCAGGCTGCAGTAGAAGTCCTTGTCTCTGCGATGCTGCTGCACTGGCATGTCCCTCCGGACGTCCTGTAGTCTCTGCAGGTCGATCTGCACCAGCGTCAAGCCCACATCTGACCCCCCACAGTCTCCGATCACCTCACCCCACGGGTCCACCGCCAGCGCGTGTCCGTACGACGTCCGCTTGGCGTGATGAGCTCCGACCTGCGCCGCCGCCAGAACGAAACACTGCGTCTCGATCGCCCGCGCCCGCAGAAGAACCTGTCAGAGGAACAAATATATCAGCCTATTTGCATGAAAACATACTGTAATATCACAATGAATTGCATCAGATTTGCTGAATGAAGTCCAATACTTGTTTCTAAATATTTTTAGGGTGCTGATTTCAAAAATAGTGTCTGTTTTGCTCAAGCACATCACACTTTTTAATAAAACATGAAGTGCATTTTGTAGCAATTTTGTTTTTTTTCTATTATTTTATTTAAACAACAGAACTGCCACAAAGATGTGATTCCTGTCTGAAACTATATGCACCTGACAATTAAATATACTTCAGCACCAGATTAGGTAATAATAGGCCTTTTATGCAAATGTACAATTTTCTTGTTAATCAGCAGGGCTGTGTAAATGACTCATGACATGTTTTCACCTCCCAGTGTGCTGTTCCTGTGGCCACAGTGAAGGCTGATGGGTAAGTGAGGATCTCTGCTCCGTGTCTCTGCAGCGCTGATGACAGCTCAGGAAAACGCAGATCATAGCAGACGCCAAGACCAACCTGCAATCAGTTCAACACCATCACAGTATTACAATAACACTGAGAATGGTATGACTGGTTGTGTTTGTTGTTTCGGGCTGAAGTACCTTTCCGATGGGCGTCTGGACGGGAGGCACCAGTCGAGGTCCGGGGATGGTGAAAGCGCTTTCTTTCAGAGAGACTCCTTTACTCGTCAACTCCACATCAAACAAATGAGCCTTCCTATACACAGACACCATCTCACCTGAACACAGAAACACAAAAAACACAATAAAACAAAGCTGAATAAATGAATAAAACACATGCTTCTGCTCACTGTGACAAGAGACCATTAAGCCATTATATATATATATATATATATATATATATATATATATATTTTTTTTTACATTATTGTTCTATTTTATGCTTTGAATTTATATTCACTTTTTATTTAAATCATTGTATTACAGTATTTTTTAACAAATACTGTACATTTCATACAAAATTATTTTTATTTATATAAATATTAAACATTTAAACACCTACATTCTAATTACTGTATTTAGTTACAATAATTTGATCTTGCAATGGAAGCAGCTACTGATGCTGATAAAAATAAATTAATTAATTGAAATAAAAAATTACAAATTATGAAATATTATTTAAATTATTAAAACATCATAGATAAAACAAATAAATATATCAAATAAGAATATTTTTTGTATTTAGACAAGACAGTATGTTTTGCCTTTAATTTATTTAATTTATAATTGTAATAGAAAACAAAACAATGTATTACAGTATTTTTTAAATAAAAAAAGATATGTATGTATCATAGTAATTAATCCTTGAACATCATGAAAATTAAAAGTGTATGTTTTTAAGACAATTTTTTGAAAACTTTTCATTGTGGTAATATTTTCCTGATAATTAAGTACACTTAAAAGCTTTAATAATAATTTATTTTGAAATATAGGTGAAAATAAATAAACATACATTTATATTTATTTATAATAAATATATTTATTAAAATTTAAAAAATAATCAATTAATAATTTAAATTAAATGTATTTAAAATTATTTTATTTTTAAATTTAATTAAAATTTAAATACCACTGTAGTATTTTCTGTATTTAAACATCATTGTGGTATTTTCTGCTTTTAATTTATACAATTTTTTTATTTATTATTATTTTTTGTATGTATGACACACTTTAATGATATTCACCCAAAGTACCACACGTAAGACTATGTACCTTGTCCGTTAATGATAATATGGCTGTTATAAATGCGGCGGTCTGTTTTCCAGTCGTGTCCTCTCTCATGAAATCCACCCAGAGACAGCCACACGTCCAGCTTCCTTAAACACACACGAATAACTGCTAAACAATTCGATTTTGTCAGTCAATCATATTTTTCATCAGTGGTGTGTATCATACCTGGCCAGGTGTGAGTAGCGGCTGATGATGTCACCGTCCAGACTCTCGGACAGCTCCAGTGTCTCCTCGCGGTTTGAGCCGATGTAATCGAAGCCCTCTGGAAGGAATACCATACAGGCCCCGCCCTCTTTGGCCTGCTCTACCAATCGCCTGCAAGCGCTAAAGTTGGCCTCTTTGTCAGGGGTGGCAGTCATCTGACAAACGGCCGCCACAGGAAGTGATGATGACGAGGACATCCTGACAAGACAAATAAAAATATAAGGGTGTGTCTTTTAGCATCTGCAGAGCTGATCTGAGAGTCTAGATACACACAGAAATCATCAGATACACACAGAAACAACCTGCCAAAATAAAAGTTCAGTTTAACAATTTAATTATAGCAACAAAAAAATTGTAGAATAGAATGTACATCTCAAAGTAATAATAATAATAATAATAATAATGAATATTAAAACACACAGAAACTCAAAGGTCTTCACTACAACCAGCCAAAATAAAAGTATAGTTTAATGATTTAATTACCAAAAAGTAGAATAGAATCGTAATAATAATAATAAAATATATTAAAACACAGAGAAACTCAAATGTCTTCACTGCAATACACCACAATAAAAGTTTGGTTTAACTTGCAGAAATTCTGACAGTACAACTTTAAGTAATAATATTTATTAAATATTATTTATTGTTTATTAAAACTACTTAGAAATTGAAAACTTAAAAAAATTATTTTAAAATAATTTCACACAATTTCACTTTTTTTTTTTTTTAAGTTTAACGCATTCATTTTTTAACCAATATTACTTAGAATATATTTCTATTTATTCATAAAACACAGAATCTGCCAAAAATCTAGAAATAAATGGTGCATAATCTAGATGTGAATATATATATATATATGGAATAAATATTATATAAATACATTTAAAAAAGGCATATATATATTAGTATATTTAAGTTCTCAATTTCTAAGCAGTTTTAATAAACAAAAAATAATATTTAATACATATTATTACTTAAAGTTGTATAGGTCATTGTATATAAATATATTATTTTTATAATTTTATCTATAATAAAATGTAATATATTATATATATTATATTTAGCAGCAAAAAAAAAATAGAAACAAATGGTGCATAATCTAGATGTGAATATTGTAGTTCCATTAAATCTCCATATATATATATTGATTTATATAAATTATATTTTAATATATAAGATTACATTAGTATCATAATTTGTTAATTCATGTATTTTTATATATTTATATAATTAAATAAAATATTATTAAACATATTTTATATAAGTGTGACCCTTAAATGAGTAATACCAATTAATAATTATTTTTATATCAACAATGCCACTTCGTGTGCCTTCATGTGGCCATTCGTGAAAACTGCACTGTGAAGTCACCAGACTGCCTGTTTACATTGCAATTACTATAAATGAAATAAAAGCATATCAAAAACACCTCTCTCATCAGAACTTCGTGCACATTTAAAACTCAACAAAGAGAAGCTGATATTAAAATGTAAGAGCATGAGAAGTTTTGCACTGCGCAAGAACTCAAACAAAACATGCAGAAACACTTACCTGATCTGTCCTAGCACTGCTTTCGATCTCAAAGCCAGCAGACCCGCTGCAAGAGAAAGCCTTCGCTGTCTCAGTGCCGTAAACAGACGCATTGACAGCCTGCAAAACTCAATTACTCTCTGTTTAATCACAGATTGCACTTTGAGCCCATTTCACCCACTGCTAAGGCAATAACTAACCCTACAGCTGACATATTAAACACGCACCACCTACCTGACTGTAATCACAGAATACGAATGCGAGTTAATAAGCAACCCTGTCATTTTGTAATAAACTACAGTTTATGTCTTGCTAAAATACGCGAGTAGAAGGTCGATTAGCATTAAACACACGTACAATGTGGGCGGGGCTTAGATGTCAGGACGTCGTAGACTTTCAGTCTAAGTAATAATTCTTATATTTAGGTACCTTGCATTTTCTGTACATTGTTTATTAGCTGTATCAGTATCGTGATCTATTTATCAGCAGCATTATTTAAGTTTAAATTATTATAATTTCAGAAACAGCGCTGTCTCGTGTTAGCTGTTACTTTTCTCATCGCAGAGCAAAAACGACCAATCACAGGAAAGCTGTTGTGATCGCTGAAGAAAAATGCATTTATTTATCTATTTACTTTCAACCTAAACTTCCATCGGATACAGTAATCGAACTTGAAAGATTATAATCGCTATCATATACATATCTTCAGCAAGACTGAGACGTCCTTAGATATAAAAGAGGACTAAAATGCGGGATTCGTCTTTTCTGAGGCGCCAAGCGTCTCTTCTGAAAGAACAACTACTCTTCGTAAGAAACTGTTATCAAAAACGTGTAAAAAAAATATCTGAGAGGTCAATATGGGTATTTTATGTGTGGTTTTAAAAACGCGTGCAGCGTCTTTCATTTAAACTCGCAGAGAGCTGTAATTTCAGTCAGGGATGTTCGCGGTCAGTCCCTCATGTGACCGTTGGGGGTCCTGACTCGTGCGGTGATGTGCAGTTCATCATGGCGGCGAACAGTAGCAACAGCACGAGCGGTAAAAGCGGTGGAAAGCAGTCCGCTCCGTCTGCCGAGCAGGTAACGGCGCATCAGGTTTATTACAGTAACATATGAACGCTTCGTCTACGCTGCGAGTGAGTAACGCGGCGGGACAAAACCAGAACGCGCCTGCTATAAACAACAAAGCCGCACGCGTCCGACGCCCCTCGGTGCATTCTAATGGATGTGTTCAGGTTTTGTCGCGTCGCTTGCTCGCACGCGTTGTAGATGGAGTGTGAAGCATGTAATATTGGGTGTGTACTGTAAATTGTTGTCGGTACAGACTGAGGTGCGCGTGCTGGTTTATAGTTGCCATGCAACAACGCAAACCTCAGATCAGCCGCATTAAAAATACTTTTATATTATAAAAGGACTTTTATATTATATATAATAAAAATACTTTTATTATCCCTTAATTCTATGTATTTGATGTTAGGTTGAATGCCTCCACCTATTGGAAACTAGTACATGCCCTCTTGTCTGTATAAGGAAAGTGCATCGTCTGCACATCTGTCACTATTCCTGTCATACAACACTTATGGGACAAAAGAAAGGACTGACAGTAATTAAGACATTTATGGGCATTGTGATGACTTTGTATTGAAAAAAAAAAAACTTCTTCATGGTCTAACATGATGTATCCCGCAATAAAACCTATAAAAACATTTGTGATGGTGTTAGATTTTCATAAGGTGTGTTATATTTTTCAGTATTTTTTTTTTTGTGGTCATTTAAGCTTTGTTTACTATACAGTGTTGCATATATATGTACGTTGTTAAGTAAAAATAATTTATATAATTATATAAATATATTAAAATACATATACGATACATTAATAAAATGTAAATCTTGTATATTAAAATACTTGTATATAATTAATATTTTAATGTACAAGTAAAATAAATATATACATTTAATTATTTAAATTATTGAAAAAATAAATATATAATTTAATACATTTGTTATATGAAAGTTCAAAAGTTTGGGTAAAAACTAATAATTTTTCAGTGTTCCTAAAATGTAGGAAATGCAATTAAATAGACAAAATAAAAATATTTAAAACTAGAATAATTTAAGCAAACATTTTTTTTCCAAGTGGGTGATTTATTTATTTTTACAATTTCCTAATTTATTAATATGCATGCATTATTAATATTCGTGTCTTATGTTTGAATCAGGTGGTGGCAACTTTCCAGAGGATGCGACAGGAGCAGCGCAGTATGGCCTCCAAGGCTGCAGAGTTTGAGATGGAGATCAATGAACACAGGTGTTTGTCTAATTCCTGCTCTGCCTGATCCATATTGAAGCTTGTGATAAATCATCATGATTAAATGAGTAGCTCACCCAAAAATGAACATTTTCTAAAAAATACCTTCACTCTCAGGCCATCCAAGATGTGGACAAGTTTGTTTCTTTTTGGAGAAATGTAGCATTGCATCACTTGCTCACCAATGGATCCTCTGCAGTGAATGGGTGCCGTCAGAATGAGAGTCCAAACAGCTGATATAAGAACATCACAATAATATACAAGTAATCCACACCACTCCAGTTCATCAATTAACATCTTGTGAAAAGAAAAGCTGCATGTTTGTAAAAAAAAAAAAAAAAGTCCATCATTAAGTTTTGTTTTCATTCAAACCATCACTTTTGGCCAAAATACAAGTCTACAATCCGTAATAACACTTCCTCCAATGGAAAAAGTCCATCCCCTGTTGTTAAAATCCACCCACATATTTGTTTAGAGCTGTTTTGGACAGTTTTTAACTTCTAAACGGTGCTTGATCTGTGCATATTTCTCTCCTAATTCAGACAAGATGACTTTTTCACTGGAGGAAACAATATTATGGATAAAGGGCTGTAATATAAAGTTCAGATGTCTTAATGATGGAATTGTTTCTTACAAACACACAGCTTTTCACAAAAAATTTCACAAGTTAATTGATGGACTGGTGTGGTGTGGATTATTGTGATGTTTTTATCAGCTGTTTGGACTCTCATTCTGACGGCACCCATTCACTGCAGAGGATCCATTGGTGAGCAAGTGATGCAATGCTACATTTCTCCAAATCTGATGAAGAAACAAAGGCACTGATACTTACATGTTCAGTGTAAATGCATGCACTTTTGTTCTAACGCTCATCACTTCCTCTTCACAGCCTCGTCATTGACACGCTAAAAGAAGTCGATCCGTCACGGAAGTGCTTTCGTTTAGTTGGCGGTGTGCTTGTAGAGAGGACCGTCAAAGAAGTTCTCCCTGCATTAGAAAACAATAAGGAACAGGTACGAATGTGCTGCTGGATTCACAAACGTTTGCTCGTTATTAACGATGCGCCATTACAGTTTCTCTCTTTTCAATCAGATTTCGAAGATCGTGGAGACGCTTAACTCACAAATGCAGGCAAAAGGACGGGAGCTGACGGAGTACCGCGAACGCTACAACATCCGATTAGTCGGGGAGGACGAGAAACAGGGCAAAGGGGACACCAGTCAAGCCAAAGAGAGCGAAGGAGGAGGGTCTAAAGGTGGCGCCGGAGTGCTCGTCTCATAGTGGATTTTTCTTTAAACGCTGGTTAGAAATCGTTGACGCTTTAATATTTGAGAGACTGAGTTGGCATGTTTCTATTTAGTCTTACAGATGCCAGTCGTAAACACGAAAGAGAGTGAAAGTCGGTTTTCATGCACGTTTTGTACATTCATATTATTAAAACACAACTCACGACAACACCTTTCCTATCTGAACATTCACAGCAGTTCACATTAGCAAAGTGAAGTCATATCCGTGTGATTTCAAGTCAATTGTTTGCTTTTCAGTTCAAATAAATAGTCAACATGTTTCGTTTCAAGTCTAAATGCACTGCATAAATTCACCATCTTAAAAATGGTCTTCG
The DNA here is from genome assembly GCA_012976165.1 of Labeo catla. NCBI lineage: Eukaryota > Metazoa > Chordata > Actinopteri > Cypriniformes > Cyprinidae > Labeo > Labeo catla. The sequence continues at coordinate 10,255 of VONZ01000105.1, forward strand.
AGGCTTGACTTTCACTTTCTTCTGCTTTGGGAAGACATAATGTTTAGTCATATTTGGTGCAGAGTGAAATGAGCATGACGGCCAGCGACTGTCTCGTAGCGTGGAGCTCTTACTGTTGAGCGCAGCTCGGCTCCATCGTTTATCATGTCACGACTGTACGCCTGTGGACGAAGCCTTTTTATGTTCGTTTTGTTTTTGTGGTTGTTTTGGTTATTGAATTAAAATACAAAATTCAGCAAGATCTGTTCAGTGTTGTGTGTTTTGTTCGTCACTAAATTCACACTCTTGTTTGAGCAAAAAAGGTGTGTGTGGTTGTGTGTTGCTGTTCACCATCAGTTGATCATTTAATGTTAATAATGTGAAATTTAAAGTACAATTTTATTATTACAACTAATATGCTTGTCTTCATTTTTTATAGATTTTAAAAAAATATGAAATTAATTTTACATTATTTTTTCATTCAAACTGACTGGGTTTCTAAAAACGACATAAGTGTGAATTTAATGTGGACTAAAACAAAAAGAGATTTGAGTCCAATTTAAAGTCAGTGCAAAGACTTACTTGTTTGTTAGAGATTAAATGTTTATCTTGCAGCTGATCGCAATATATGAAAAAAATAATCAACGTAATATTCTGACACAATTATGCAGCCCTATGCTGTAAATAAATGATTTCTCTTTGTTTTGAAAGTGACTTGTATGTGACAACAATTGCACAACTGCCGTTTTTATGGAATATTTTACAATATACTGTATAAAATGATACAGAATGATTCATTCATTCTGATGGTACACTGACAAAAAAGTCAAATGACTTCCGTTTCTTTCACACACTTCCTCCAAACCTCTATTCTGGGAATATGTAAGTTTAGTTTTACTTTTATATAGGTAAATATTACATTCATAAACAACAATGATCAAAAAAAGTGATACATTTTTTTACAGTTTGAGGTCTATCATTATCTTGAGGCATAATGAATTAACTTTTATCCATCTTAAGGACTAAAATGTTTCAGAATTAGTGTTGAAGATTTTATTTTAATACCCCTATATAGTTCTACAGTTTTTTATTTTTGTTTTTTGTATAATACCAGTCAAAAGATTTTTAATGTTTTTCAAATAAGTCTCTTCTGCTCACCAAGCCTGCATTTATTTGATCCAAAGTACAGCAAAAACAGTAAAATGTTGAAATATTTGTACTATTTAAAATAAATGTTTTCTGTTTGAATATATTTTAAAATGTAATTTATTCCTGTGATTTCAAAGCTGAGTTTTTGGCATTGTCACTTTAGTCACATGATCCTTCTGAAATCATTCTAATATTCTGATTTGTTGCTCAACAAAAAATCATTGATTATTATTATTATGTTTTTGAAAACAGCTGAGTAGACTTTTTCAGGTTTCTTTGATAAATAAAGAAAAGTATACTGACTCCAATATTTTGAATGGTGTAGTGTATAATGTTACAAAAGCTTTTTTTTTATTTCAGATAAATGCTGATCTTTGGATCTTTTTATTCATCAAAGAATTCTGAAAAAAAAATGTATTCAACTTTTAAATATTGATAATAATAATACTAATAATAAATGTTTCCTGAGCAGCAAATCAGCATATTAGAATGATTTCTGAAGGATCATGTGACACTGAAGACTGCAGTAATGATGCTGAAAATTCAGCTTTGCATCACAGGAAAAAAATACATTTTAAAATATGTTCAAATAGAAAGCAGCTATTTTAAATAGTAAAAATATTTCAAAATGTTACTGTTTTTGCTGTACTTTGGATCAAATAAATGCAGGCTTGGTGAGCAGAACAGATAAAACAGTAAAAATCTTACTGTTCAAAAACGTTTGACTGTTATTGTATTTCCGATTATATTTTATTTTGTGTTAATTTATTTTCATATTTTATTTTTATTATTGTGTACTTTTTTATTATTAAATACGTTTTATTTCTATCTATTAGTTGTGTGAGTTGTCAAATAAAATTCGACAATTTTGATTTTTAAATAAGCATGTTTGGTGAGCGGGTACGAAATTCCGCGAAAAGGACAGATTGCTTTACGGCAGCAACAAACGCACACGCATAGCTATCTGTAATTACTACTTTTACGACAGGAAATTCCAGTCACTGAACTGTAGGGGGCTCCCCAGCCTCAAAAATACCGTCTTAAGAACACCATTGTATATTAAATTACGTTTAAAACATTGTTAATATATTATTTGTACATTATTTTATTTAAAACTAAACAATACTATAGCACCATGTGCAAAAACATCAGTGTACTTTATGTTTAGCGCTCGCTGGGGACATTTAACATGCAGTACCGCAAAAGTGCAGGACTTCCGGTGGCTAATTTTAACCAGAAATTAAATATAAATCAAAAACGATTTTCGACGAGGATGGGATTCGAACCCACGCGTGCAGAGCACAATGGATTAGCAGTCCATCGCCTTAACCACTCGGCCACCTCGTCTGATATGTACATGTGCTCATACGTGTTCCTTTTGATGTTACACAAGGTGACAAGACACCCGGTTTTTGGTATGTAATGAATGTTTGACGATAGTTTTTCTTTCTGTTACTAACAATAAGTGTTTACGGAGACGAAACAGCCACACACACCCACGCTAGAAGCACGAGCAGTGAGCCAAACCCCTTTTTAGGGTGTTTACGGTAACCGGAACGGTAAACAAACATGCGCCGCCATGCGCAGTGTGTGCTATTCACGAACGCGTTTCTCCTCTGTGTGATCACAGGCGTCTAACGGGCGTCTTTTAAATGCATGCATTCAAACATGCAAGTTTATTTCCGTTTAAACTGACCTGCATTACATCAGGCTGCAATGCAAATCACTTCAAAGTCTGCTGCATGCATGAGAGCTGCATAGCTGGATAGCTGGCTAACCCTAGCTGATCTGTGTGAGCACTCTTTGAGAATATATTTCATTAACATCAACCAAAAGGTACAAGTAATTGTAATGCATTTCTCTAAAAAATGCTCCGTGTTTAAGGTGGTGCTCAGTGCCCTTCTCATTGTTGCACTGTTGCAGCTTTTATATCTGTCTTTCCTCTCAAAATTGCACGGGAAACAGCAGCGCTACAAGTATTCTGAGCTCTTCGGCTCTAAAAAGACCTCAAACCAAGGTGAGAAGAACCCTAGACGGGAACATCTCAGATACTCTTTATCCACAGGTGGGATCTTCGATGGAAGCGGACAGTATCGCATATATAAAAACCTAATTAAAAGTGACTTCTCAACCAATCAGAAGCCAGGTGCGGATCCCAGATCGCACCACCTGGCGTTGGCCACGCATACGACGATCAACAACCTTCACCATTTGAACTCTTTGTTGGAGCGCTGGCAGAGTCCGCTATCCGTTGCGATATTCGCCAACGGCCAAGATGTTAAATTTGCGACGGCGTTCGTTTACGCCCTTAGCTTATTTTGTCCACAGGTTCAAGCATTGGTGGACTTCCATCTGGTTTGCCACTCGGGTGAAATGGCCAGCTTTCCAGACCAGGATCGAGAGCATTTCGCCGGTCTGGAGGAGAAGGGCTGTCCCGGCGTCTTCGCCAAGCTTGAATCCCACAGAGACAAGTACAAAAACTATGCCATCGGCAGCAACGTCTCGTACCCCAACAACCTTCTCCGCAACGTGGCCCGCGGCGGCACAGACGCCGCCTACATCCTGGTCATCGATATCGATATGATACCCAGCGCCAATCTGCACCACCAGTTCGTGACCATGCTGATGAGGCGCGAACCGGCGGTGGACGAGGTCCTCGTGCTGCCTGCGTTCGAGATCAGACACACTCGTAAGATGCCGGCGAACAAGGCGGAGCTGGTGCAGCTCTATCAGGTAGGCGAGGTGCGGCCGTTCTACGATGAGCTTTGCCCTCGCTGTCAGGCTCCCACTAATTATTCGCAGTGGGTCAATCTGGCCAGCAAGAGCTCGGGGCCGCTCGAGGTGGCGTACACAATAAACTGGGCCGATCCGTGGGAGCCTTTCTACATCGGGGCCCGAACGGTCCCTCTCTATGATGAGAACTTCAGGCAGTACGGCTTCAACCGCATCAGTCAGGTGAGTGGATGGAGAGGTGGACTCCAGCAGGAAGTATATACACAACTAATCATGCAAAATAAATCATATTAAAATGCATTTAACACACACACACACACAGTACTGAGCAAAAGTCTTAGGCCACTAGTATTTTCACCAACAAAAAATGGTTTTAAGTTAGTTATTTCTATCTTTTGCTGTAGTGTGTCAGTAGGAAATATCAGTTTACATTTCCAAACATTTTTCCATTAATTGTAATAATCCAGTGAGATTTTTGTTTGCACAAGGAGTCTGACAACAGCCAGTGCTCAACACAGAGATCTGATCTCATGAGATGTGTCTTCATCTTCATGTTCTGTGTCTTCATGTCTGGAATGACATGAAGACACAGAACAAATTGAGACAGACTAAATCCAGGAGAACTGTGACAACATCTCCAAGACGCTTCAAGAGACCCATCTGCAAAGCTACCTGAAAAACTATGCGCAAGTGCACATGGGGCAAAAGCTGCTTTAAACGCAATGAAATGTTGATTTAATTTAGTTAATAGAAGTTAATTGATAAATAAAATCTATTTATAACATTATTTTTGACAGCATCCTCATTTTACAGCATTTTTACACAAGTGCCTAAAACATTTAACAGTTCTTGAAGCATCTTGGAGACGTCGCCACAGTTCTTTTGGATTTAGTCTATCTGAGTTTGTGTGTTTTTTTTCATTTCAGCCAGACTGGATGATGATGAGATCAGCTGTCTGTGTGGAGCACTGGCTGATGTCTTACGCAAACAAAAAAAACTTACTGGATTAATTAATGGCAAAGTGAATGTTTGGAAACATAAACTGATATTTCCTACTGACTGTCACAACTACATGTAAGGGAAATGCACGAAGACAAAGGACAGTGAAATCAAAAGTCTGTAATATATTCAAAACGGGTAAATCCCAGAACACACGTACACATGACGGACGACAAATGCTAAACTGAGACCAACTTATAAAGACAGGTTGATTACAATGAACTTAATTAAGACACAGGTGATACAAGGTTAACTCATAATGACATAATGAGGGCAGGAACAGGAAAACTATATATGGGCACAAGAGGGAAAAACCAATACAAAGAGTTAAGTGGTGTGACACTGACACACTACAGCAAAAGACAGAAATAACTGACCATTCTGTAGCTGGTGAAATTACTAGTGGCCTAAAACTTTTGCACAGTACTAATATATTATATATATATATATATATATATATTAATATTAATATTAATATTGTATTCATATTAAATTGTTAATGTAATATTAATTATGAGTGCAAGTGTATATATATATATATATATATATATGAAAGGACTAGACAGAAAGTACGATTAATATATGCATAATTATTCAAATATTATGTGTGTTTGTGCATGTAAAATATGCTAAATATAATATATTGCAATATTTTAAACAGGATTTATATTATGTATGTATTATATAATTATATATCATATAATGCATAATAAAATAATATACATGCATTATATAACATAATTTTGAACAGATTTGGACTATTGTATTATATTTAGAGTATCAAATTCATTTCATTTCATTCATTTTTATGTTGTATATATGTACTAACTCTTACAGTAATTAATATTATAATTATTATAATATCCTAAACTTATGATATATTCAAAAATCATACATGTATATAATCAATATAATAAAATAATACATATATTTTGTTTTATTTACAATCATATTATTATTATTATTATTATTATTATTGAAGTTTGTATATGTACTAATTAATAATTAATATTATAGTAGTAGTAATATTATTGTGTAGTATCATATTCTGAAAATTAAGTTCTTATTAATTTTTTAATTAAATAATTCATATATGAATTCTACAATTTTTGGTCTATCCATCTATTGGACTAATAGAAGCAATCACATCCAACAAAAGAGCAATAATATTTAAGTGCTATGACAAGTCTAGGTTAGCCTAATGCAGTACATGTAGCAAGGTTTTTTTTTTTTTTTAATAAGTATATATCTAAAAAAAAATCAGATCAATAAATAATCAAATTATTTATGCACACACACACAAACATACACACGCACATATATTGCAATAATACAAATTATTATTTTGGATAGTGTGAATAGAAAGTGGACTGAGTTCTGGTGTGAACTGAGAACCATCTTATGGTGCAAATTATGAATATTTTCGAATATTTATTAATGTACTTATTTACCCACTGACTTTGTCTCTTCTCTTCAGGCCTGTGAGCTTCACATCGCCGGTTACCGGTTCTCGGTTGTGAGCAACGCGTTTGTGGTGCACAAAGGCTTTAAGGTCCAGGGAGAGTTTCACAGCAGAAAGGACGAGGAGAACCGCAAGAACCGCATCCTCTTCCGCAGCTTCAAAGAGAGCCTGAAGGCCAAGTATCCGAACTCTCCTCGCCGTTGCTGAGAAAACAGACGGTAATCAGAGACATCAAATCTAATGCTGACCGACATCTTCCAGACTTCATGTGAGAATCATAAATGCACAAAACTGAAACAAAGAATCTGTTTGAATCTCCACTCATTTCAAAACATCAGAAACTCTACTGTCAAAGGAGATGTTCTTGAATGCTGTCTATTTTATCTATAAGCTGAAGATGTGATCCTTCAAGCTTTTAAAGAGAGAAACTAAATAAAGATGGTCATTTTTATTTATAATTTTTGTTTTCGGTACATTTGTGACACCTTTTGAGAGCAAGATACAAATGTCTTCAACATGAACTTATTTATTTATTTATTTGATTTTAATAGTACATTCAGTCTTACTTTTCTGAGCTTTTCACTGCATTGTAATGTTTCTTTTTTTCCTTCAAATTTAAGGCAAGACACCCCAGATGAACATCGCAATTACAAACTTTTTTCCTTTTTTTGTGTTACAGATTTTCTTAAATGATATGCAAATTAGCCACCATTTAATAAAATATGCATCAATTTGCATACATTTCCAGAAGATAAATCTGAAATGGGTTTTCAGATGGGATTTTGCATTTCTCTTTTTTTTTTCAGAAAAATATTGTATAAATTGTATAAAATCATGCAAACCTCTCAGTAAAAACCATCTGAATATAGATGCAAATAAAACTGTACAATTCAGTGTAAGTGCTACATAAGTAGAGAAAAAATAATTTTATGAAACAAACACTATGAAATATGTATTGCAATTGAATCTACAAACGTAAATAGATTAACTGCAATAAAATAAACACTAAAAAGTGCATTTTAGATGTTTTCTATACACCATTCTGAAACAACAGGCTATGAAAAACCAAATAGCCTAAAATTTTACAACTGACTAATGCATGAAAAACACTGTTTTTACCTGTAGTGTCTTGCCTTAATCTGAGAAATGGTTTGTCTACTAAGTAAACATGCAGTAGCTAATGACTGATGGTTTGTCACATGGAGTACATATACTATATAAGAGACGAGATGTGGTGCAGCTGTATGTCATGTTGTGACTGTAATGTTACACGTGTTTAAATTACTGACGAGACGAGGTCTCGTAAAGACCCAGAGATTAGTTGTAAAGCTATTAACATATTAAGGTCGATAGGCCACCTTTATGCTAATAACGACTCTAAAGACGCCCAAAGAGCCTGATGATATTATACACACACAGGGAGTGGCGTCTGAAAATCATATTAGTGTTTTAATTATACTGTGGATTAGGGGTAGACGACAATGAAGCAACATTAGATTAATGCAGGAATGAACTACAAGTAGTGACTGTAGTCGCCACAGGGTGTGCAGATGATTAGACTGAACAAGCAATACTGTATGTCAGATATTTACATCAACTGTACAAGATGTGTAGTGTTTAACACTGAATGGGGCTTGTATATATATCTTTTCTTTTGGAAAACTACCCATTTTATTTTACTTTATAGTATTTTTTCTAACTTTTTTTTTCTGATGTGAAGACTGTGATATTAATGTGATATTGAAAGAGTGTGTTTTTACATTAGTTTCCATGTTATTTTGTCGATTACTTTTTGTCATAAAAGCAACATTTTGTTCATTTAACTCCATTTACTCTGATAGTGTTGTGTAGTACTGGAAGCATGAATGTTGTGACACTGGAAAAACACTGTAAATCCAGAAACCTTGTTGTGATACTGAAGAAAATATGATTGTAAAGTGTTTTATAAAATTGTGACATGACAATGTGAACATGTAATTCTTTGTTTATACATGATTATACAACTAACACTGTTTTAGTCATTGTTGAATGATGAACAAGTTCGTTTTGTATCTAGTTACATAAATATGCAACATTTGTGTTGGTCTCTTTCAGTCTAACTTCTATAGCTGATTAATTATTGCACATAATCCTTTTCTGATAATAAACTGTAGGTCTGTTCTAGAGTGAGTTACAGCCAAAACTAAATTGCAATTAACAATATAATCATGCATAGCTAAGATAATTAAACAGACTTTTCAACTTTTAAAAAGGGAGAAGAAAACACTAATATATTTTTTGTGTGTTGGTGTCATAGACCATGTATCCAGTCAATCTCAATCCATTTTGGTGCAAATAAATGTCACAGCTAGTAAAATTAGACATGCAATATTTAGTTTGATTGGATGCATGTATGATTTCACAAGACGAACATGGAAATGCAGTCATCATCAAACAAAATTAAGCTAGAGACAATTTATGCTGAGAGACATTAAAAAAAATTGTATATTTTATAAATGTTTGATTTTATAGACGTTTGTTTATTTATTTATTTCTAAACTAAACAGTTTCAGTACTGCGTTAATGTAAAATCTTAATGCTAAAGCAAAAATCAATTGGCATCTGCTGTTGTAGATCAAGGCCACAATATAGGCAAATTGGCAAAAATAAAAAGTAATGTTGCATATTTTTTCAGTAACATTTATTTTTAATGAAATTTACTACACTTTTGTCCACCTTATTTTGCATCGTGTAAGATATTCTCTGTATTTGCGATTTATTTAATGCTGTAACTAGAACAACAAAGTGCAGTAAACAATTAAACTATTTGTGTTACAAATCAGTGTATACAGTGAAATTTTACAAGACAGCATTTTGCAATATCAAGTAGCATTACAAGCTGTTTTGTACAAAAATAAATAGGTCTAGTTGAAAGCGAATGACACCGGAAGTCGCGCACATTCGAGTTAAATGGCCGTTCGCGCCATTAAAATACGTTACGTTAAAAATAAAACAAGGTGAATTACACGGGAGTAGGCATACAGTACATGTGAGTTTATTAGTCTGAAGCCTACACTAATAAACGTCTGAGTTTCATTACAGAAGTCAGCCAGTAGGGGGCGCTAAAGTGTGAGGCGGGAGACAACCGTCACTCCAGCTGTGTTTAAGGTACAACGGACCACTTTTATTTCGAATCACCTTTGTGATGTTTGTTGTGTTTTACCCAAAACTACTTACATCACAGCAACTGCAGGTAAAGCCGCCATTTTCTCTTAAGCTTCTGGGCCAGTCCTACCTGGAAGTTAACTTGTAATGTTTGTGTTAGCAAAGCAAATTCATAAACCAACAATTTTTGTACACTTAAAGATCAATGACAGTCAGAAATCAAAATAGTCACTTACAACACGTTCCTTGACGTTCTGACTGGCTAAGAGGATTGTTGAGTGGAGTTTGGGGTAACTCTTATTCGGAAAAAACGCGCGATTTTACAGTTATGATTTAGAGACCAGAAAATCGCGTGGTCCTGTTTGATTTGAGACACGTGTTTGCTATGTGTTTGTGTTCGTGTGAATTAGTGTCGGTATGTATGTGTGTCATAAGGTTTAGCTGCTCTTCACCTAGAGATGCCTTGAGTCTGGCAGACCAGCGCATTTACGCATTCACACGCAACAATAACCCCATGCTGAGGAGAACGTAAACATACCGAGTTAATTACAGTTCACTCCTGCTAAACGATTTGTATTGTGGTATAATTTTGACAACCCATCTAGCAGAAAACGTTCTCTCAAAGTTACTAGCATAGTTCTGCCAGTAACGGTAACCGTTCATTCAAAGTTATCTGGTCTTTAACGTTAAATATTAAGTTGTTGTTGTTGTTGTTAGAACGTTTAAAGAACTTTAGAACAAAAGGTAACATTCCCTTAGTGATCAATGATAAAATGGAATGGTGCCTTAAAAATGGTGCCAGATATAAAATTGTTTTTAAAATATATATTTTTAAAAAATTGCTCAGGGAACATTCTAAACATTCCAAAATAATGTTTTCATAACTTAATGGGAACGTTTAATATATATATATATTTAGCTGGGAACAGTTTTACATTCACAAATTACAATGTTTACACCGATGTTGTTTACATTTCTATTTCTGAATTTAACAGAGCATAATGGTTCATGTCATGTTCAGAAATTCAGAGTTCAGAAATTCTATTTGCAATAGAATAAAATGATTTGTTTATATGGTAACACTCAGGATGGATCCCAAGATGAATCTGACATCACTGTCGATGGCTTTCTGGGCATGTTTTATTTCAAATCACATTTAAAATGCAGATAATGATATTCAATTACTTTCTAGGTACTAATGTTTAAACAGTAATGTAAACACCAATACCAACAAAACAAATGTAAATAAAAGCTGTCAGTCCAGTGTTTTTGCCTTTTTCCTTAAATTAACATGGTGTTTCCATTAACATTATAAATTTCATATTAAACACAGGTTGAGCTAAGGTTAAGAAAATAATACTGTCTAAAAACAAACTATGAAATGCATACAGAGGTGCACTTAGAATGGAAGTTTATGCTGTAATCATTCTAAATCTGTACCACAGTCTTCCACTATAAGTCTTCAAATGTAAATATTTTTATTTTATGTTATTTTATTACTGGAGAAAGCGATACTATAGATAAAGGACTGGTATTTTAGGCAGAAGCAACAGTTTGAAGTAAAAAATATCTTGATGGATTTGTTTCTTACAAATACACAGCTTTTCTCTTCACAAGATGTTAATTGATGGACTGGAGTGGTGTGGATTACTTGTGGATTATTGTGACGTTTTTATCAGCTGTTTGGACTCTCATTCTGACGGCACCCATTCACTGCAGAGGACCCATTGGTGAGCAAGTGATGCAATGCTAAATTTTCCAAATCTGTTCTGACGAAGAAACAAACTCATCTACATCTTGAACTATTCCTTTAATCCAAAGCCAATTACAGACAAACTCAAGGTTTCCTGTACGTTGTTTCTAAAACATATGACATCTGTCATCTCTGCTACTATATTTATATAGCATACATACTACCTGTATACTATACTATATAGCATACATACTATATTTTTGCATTGGACCTCTTGTTCTCTCTCTTCTCCAGCCTAAAGAAATGTGGGAGAGGAAGCAGAAGGCATGATGGGTGAGGGGTTGGTGTGGATAAGACGTTTTATTAAGCAGGTTTGGTGAGGTAAAGTGGGGCTTATCCCAGCAGCTTTGGGGAGCAAGGCTTATTTGGGTCACAGAGCTTTACGACACAAGCAATTAGCAGCAGTGCTAGCAGGAGGGAGGCAGGCCTGAGATTAGCCGACCTGAGCCAGGAGAGAAGGGCAGGCGCTCCCCGTGCGGCTCGGACAGCTGGGCCTCGTGAGGGGGTTTGGGTCGAGCATCTTCGTCCAGTTGACCGATTTGTTTCTCATCACACGAAACTCACGAGAGTGTGAGCAGATTTTGTTACTGACTCCAGTAAACAGATTGGGAAAAGAGGCACAGGCAGCACAGGCAGGTGTCGACTCAAAAATAAGGCCTAGTGATCAGTTGCCACAAACCCCTTAGTTAAGAAAAGAGAGTATATATAAAAAAAATAAAAAAAAAACAGCTGCAGATCATTTCTGTGTGAGTACAAATGAACGAGTCACTTGCATGTGAGTGACCAGTTAAATCTTATCCATTAAAAATATATTACAGTATGTTACAGTATAACATTATGTATATGTGTATGTATACATCTATCAGTAATTTTGTGTAACGGTATTTATAATCTATCTATCTATCTTTCTATCTAACTATCTATCTACAATCGAAAGTACATGTATAACTATAAATTGTGAATGTATAATCTATCACTAATTTAGAACAAAATATATGATGTATATGTTTTGTAATATCTATAATCATATATATATATATATATAAAGCTGTAAATTGTGTATATATAGTCTATTAAAATATATAACAAAACATGTTGTGTAATATCTATCTATAATCAAATATATAACCATATTGTCATCAAGTATATGTAAGAGTATCTATCAAATATCTATCTATCTATCTATCTATATCTGTTTATATCTATCTGTCTGTCTATAACAGCATCTTTCTGTCATGAAATATATGTAACAGTATCTATTACAGTATTCACAGTACAATATATAACATTATGTATATGTGTATGTAAACATCTATCAGTAACTTTATGTAACAGTATTTATAATCTACGTATCTATCTATCTATCTATCTATCTATCTACAATCGAAAGTACATGTATAACTATAAATTGTGAATGTATAATCTATCACTAATTTAGAACAAAATATATGATGTATATGTTTTGTAATATCTATAATCATATATATATATATATATAAAGCTGTAAATTGTGTATATATAGTCTATTAAAATATATAACAAAACATGTTGTGTAATATCTATCTATAATCAAATATATAACCATATTGTCATCAAGTATATGTAAGAGTATCTATCAAATATCTATCTATCTATCTATCTATCTATCTATATCTGTTTATATCTATCTGTCTGTCTATAACAGCATCTTTCTGTCATGAAATATATGTAACAGTATCTATTACAGTATTCACAGTACAATATATAACATTATGTATATGTGTATGTAAACATCTATCAGTAACTTTATGTAACAGTATTTATAATCTACGTATCTATCTATCTATCTATCTATCTATCTATCTACAATCGAAAGTACATGTATAACTATAAATTGTGAATGTATAATCTATCAATAATTTAGAACAAAATATATGATGTATATGTTTTGTAATATCTATCTATAATCAAATATATAACCATATTGTCATCAAGTATATGTAACAGTATCTATCTATCTATATCTATGTCTATATATATCTATCTGTCTGTCTATAACAGCATCTATCTGTCATGAAATATATGTAACAGTATCTATCTATCTATAAATCTATCAAATCCATCTATCAAAACTATCTATCAATTAAATATATGTAACAGTATCTATCTATCTATCTAATATATGTAACAGTATCTATCTATCTATCTATCTATCTATCTATCTATCTATCTATCATTCCTTCAAGTTGGTTCATGTTGTTCAACATGAGGTCCACATTCCCCATCTCACCTAATCAAAAGCAGCTCTGAGAGGAGGTAAGCTGTCTGTCATCAGTGGGGCAGTGAGACTTGTGCTTGGATGCTTTGGCTGCCGGTGTTTTAAACCGATCCTGCTAATACCGTGATCATGTGTAGGGCAGCTCTAATGAAAGACGACACTAAAACAGCAGGAGTGACACAGGAGAGCAGTCCAGTGGCATTATAGCCTGCGCTTCATTGGATTTTACACAAACACAGATGGACGCCCAGGTGCACACTTCAGTACATGACTCAACGCTTAAATAAAAACACTTTAAAGTAGTGTTGGATCGAGTAAACGAAGAATACTGTTTTAACTGCACACAGAATGATGCAGATGTGTTCATGATACACTTTCATCTCTTTCTCTTGCACACGCAACTCTTTCTCTTGCGCATTGAAAAATGATAATATAGAGCTGGAATTTTAGACAAAGCTTGAAAACTGAAAGAAAGAATAGCAAGAGAATAGTAAAATGACTCAGAAAAGGTGAATAAAAGCAGAGGAATAAGAAACAGAAGGAAACATCATTAGGTACCAGAAGGTCATTAAGACGTCGCTGGCAGAAAGATTTTGCATATTTTGAATGACTTTTTACATTCTATTACTATAAGTCACTGCAGATGTTAAACTTACTTTCATTAAACAGTATAAAATCAGGGAAATATGTACACTTGTCATAAACAGAGCAAAGCCTTTAACACAGTGCTGAAATAAACCCTAAAATCTAGGTTGTCATATGACCTTGACTGCAGTCTGGACTCGCACTATAGTCAACAGCAGACTTATATTGTTGTACCTTTTAAAGAAAATTTTTTTTTTGCTGTTCTCGGCCAACAGACTGCAATGGACAGGTCGGTGTGGGCGGGGCTTGTGAGCAGATCAGGGTGATGCTGTGAGTCACAGAGGCAGGCCTTAATGAGTATTAAAGTATTAGGTGAGAATAAGCTGTCAGGATGAGCCCTGCTGGATTCCTAAACAACTCCAGTAACACCTGTTATATCATAGAATCACGGCACATTCAAATGATTTATTCCTGAGCTCCAATAAATCCTGTAAACCCTAACTATCCTGCAAACCATCACTACAGAGGTCAAAAAAGAAGCCAATCATAACAGCCAACTATCTGTCTATCTATCATAAAACAATGAAATATTATTACAATTTAAAACACGTTTTCTATTTGAATATATATCAAAATGACATTTATTTTTTGTGATGTAAAGCTGAATTTTCAGCATTATAACTCCAGTCTTCACTCCAGTCTAAACCTTTCATCTCCGGTTTGTTAATATACTAAAATGGGGGGAAAAAATACTTTGACACTTATTGTATAAAAACAGAACATATGTGACCCTGGATCACAGTACACTCTAAATATGCTGGGTTAAATACAACCCAACGACTATGTTGTTTTGACCCAGCGGGGTCAAATGTTTAACCCAGCCTTCTGGGTAGTTTTATTTAACTCAACTATTGCTTAAAAATGCTTAAAAATTACGTTAAATTGGAAATTAACATGAAATAATATGTTTAGTAAATGAACATTTTTAATAAGTTGAACAAATAATAATTAAATAATATTTTGTTTTAATTATTTATAAATGTTCACCTTTTGATTATTAATAGTAATATAATTTTAGTAATTATGATTTTTCTGGTTTTTAAATTACAGCCTTTAAATTACAGATTTATGTTCATGGTAAAAGTTGTAACAAAGCTAAATTTTGACCTACATTAAAGTTTTGTCTATTGACAAAAGAATAAATTGATTAATGTATTAAAAAAATATATAGTTTGTACTGAATCAGAAATTTAATTTAATAAAAATGCTTGTAACAAAATTACAGCATTTTATTTAGTTTAGTCCAAAGCAGAAATTATACTTGGTTGATATAGTAAAAAATAGTTTTTTGCAAAATAAAAATTTAAATTGTACCAAAGTAAAAAGATTATTTATGGTCTCTATAATAAACAGTATTTTAACTTTATTTTTCTTAGACAGAAGAACTATTTTGATTAATAATAAATTAAATGTTTCAACCAAATCAAAAATATAGTTTGAGAAAAACTAATAAATTTTGCTGTAAATTTAGCTGTGTTTTTAAGTTGGTCCAAAGTTTAATTTTTTTCAGTGTTGTATGGGTCAAAAGTATCGATTTTTCTTTTATGGCAAAATCATTGGGATATTAAGTAAAGATCATGTTCCATGAAGATATTTTGTAAATCTCCTACCATAAATATATCAAAACTTAATTTTTGATTAGTATGCATTGCTAAGAACTTCATTTGGACAACTTCAAAGGTGATTTTGTCAATATTTAGATTTTTTTTTTTTGCACCCTCAGATTCCATATTTTCAAATAGTTGTATCTTGAACAAATATTGTCCTGTCCTAACAAACCATACATCAATAGAAAGCTTATGTATTCAGCTTTCAGATGCATAAATCTCAATTTTAAAAAAAACTGAACCTTATGACTGGTTTTGTGGTCCAGCGTCACGTATTAGAAAAGTTTAATCTAGGCTAGAATATGTTTTTGCTTTCTGTTTTTCTTTAAAATTTGCCTAGTGGTCAGAATAGTTTCTGTAATCAAGTAATGAGGGATATTATTGACATTACAATACGTTCATCTAGGGCTGAGCGATAAATCGATAACGATAATTATCGCGAAATATGAATTTCCTCGATAAACGATAACAAGAGTTCAATAAATGTTCGATATAACATTTATGAGGCAAAGGCGGAACAAAAGAGCGTTAGTCAAAGCGCGCCACTCGGACCGTTTATCCGCTCGGATCAAAGTTCAAACGGCGGCACAGCGCGAACTTACTAGATCGGATGCGTTTGCTCCTGTGACTAAACAGCGCCAGTGTGAAGCGCTTGAATTCAGTGAAGAACACAAACGACTCGGTTTATAGCCAGATGAAACAGCGCTGACAAACAGGAGAAACACTGTGCTCAACAATACAGTCAGAAGACTTTTAAATCTACAAATCGCCATAATTTACCATAGAGTTACTGTAGTTAACTGCACAGTGTTATTGTGTCAGAAATATGGGTAGATTTGTGACGAATTTTATTATATTATTAATGTAGACATGTATTAAATGTATTGAAGGAGGAGTAATGGAATATAATTACAGTATTTTTGTGATTAAGCTATAGCGTTTATGCATTTATACTGAATGTATTTAGACTACTGTTTTTCATACAAATACCTTGGAACCATATGTGACCCTGGACCACAAAACCAGTTATAAGGGTCAATTTTTCGAAATTGAGCTTTATACATCATGTGAAAGCTGAATAAACAAGCTTTCCATTGATGTATGGTTTGTTACAATACAGGACAATATTTGGCCGAGATACGACTATTTGAATATATGTAATCTGAGGGTGCGAAAAAAAAATCAAAATATTGAGAAAATCACCTTTAAAATTGTCCAGATGAAGCTCTTACTAATGCATATTACTTATTAAAAAATCAAAAAGTTTTGAAATATATATAAGTGGGAATTTTACTAAATATCTTCATGGAACATGATCTTTACTTAATTTCCTAATGATTTTTGGCATAAAAGAAAAATGAATAATTTTGACCCATACAGTGTATTTTTGCCTACTGCTACAAATATACCCCCATGACTTAAGACTGGTTTTGTGGTCCAGGGTCATATATTGCACTTTTACCACAGTATTGAGGTGCTATATTTGTGTATTTAACCATTATTATCATGATCTATGGATTATATTGAAAAAAATAATTACATTTCACCATATAAGAATGAGGTTGCTACAGTTTTTTACAAATATTACTGATTTTGATAATGAAGATACATTTTTTTTCTATTAAGATATTTATTTTAAGACAAAATAACTGTTAGTCATGTTCTGACCATAAAGAATATTTTAATGCCACATTTGATCGTCTGGTTTTTACAACTTTCACACTGTAGCAAAAATCTGCCTTCAAACTTGAAAGAAATAAAAAATGACATTTATTGTGATAATTATCAGTATCGACTAAAATGAAAAAAAAAATGATCGTGATCATTTTTTGGCCATATCGCCCAGCCCTACGTTCATCAGTCTTTTGTCCCATTTGACAAACTGAACACTAAAACACTCTCTCTCTCTTTCTCTCTCTCAGTGTGTTCGAGGCCAATCGCCACATTCAGCCAACAAACAAACAAACAGGAGACGAATCCACTGCCAGCTATTTTCTACGAATGGAGACGCTTAAATTAGCTCCCACTGGTTACCTTTAGTAAGTTGATCTCAAGCCGTGATCATCCACAGGTGGGACATTTACTGTCTGAGAGCTGGGCTGATCTGTGTCTTCACTGCAATTAAACAACAACACTCATTTTAACACCACTTGATCACTTTCAAATTCAATATTATACTATTTTATATTAAAATATATAAAATACAAATATTGAGATATCTTTAATAAAAGAATATCTTGCAATAATGCAATACAAAACAAGTCAAAGGGCAATCCCCGCCATGATAAAGAAACAAACGTGTGTGTGTGTCTGTGTGTGTTTGTACTCTTCCTATTCTGCTGATTGGAAAACAGTTTATCTTTTCTCCTCCACTCCACAACGACACACTGGGAAGTGGAGCGGGCGTTTATTTTGTGTATTTTGCGTGGAGGGGAGGAGGGGATATGGCAACAGCGTGCCATTGATTTGCAAACGAGTTTGTAATTAGCTGTTTGCAATAGGGTATTAGTGTGTGTGTTTCAGCCCTTAAGCACATTTTTGTGATTGTGTGTCGCTCTTGTCTTGGGTAAATGAGGTGCTCCATGATAAGCAGATAACACTAATTAGTTCTCCACCCATTTACTTGTTAAGTGTGTTTGTGTGGATTTCTAGGCCGTGGTAATGCTCCATCCCACCCGCGGCTTCTGCCCGCTGGCCATGTTAACAGCTCATTTCAGCAGAAGGAGCCCAGTTTAAGCCTAATTAATTATGCCAAGTGGGGTTCCATGGCAAAGACTGGAAATAATGTGAAGAGACACTTGAGATACGTGAATTCGACTTATCCGATCATAACCCATATAAACAAAGACCGTGTAATTAATAAGCATATTGTGCATACAATTAGCATTTGATTGATTTTGGAATTTTTTAATCTGTCTGTAGGAACTACAATCTGTCAGCTACAGCATTATTAATTTATGATAATCCAACTATTCATTTTACTTTATTTGCATGTAATATTTGTATATGAAATAATTTTTTTTTATTAAAATATTTAAATTTTAAATAAATTAAAATCTATCTTTTAAGATTGAAACTTTTATTTAAAAAAAAAAACATGAACTTAAACAATCACTTTAGAACTTTTGCATCAATTAAAAATCAGAAGGACAATTAAATGTAACATTTCTAAAACAGCCATAATGTTTTACTTTTAATTTTTAATTTATTTTAAATTTATTTTTAAGGTTTTGCGTATTGAAAAACATTAATGTGAAACTGCCACACTGAATAAAATGAAAACCATGTTGGATTACCAGCCAATTAAGAAAGTGTTTTACCCTGATCTGTTCCAGCCTCATTCACTGTCTGAAATATCGATCCATCAGTCAATAAGTGACACACACACACACACACACACACTCATTCCATCTTCATCTTATGATTCATCCTCTTGTAGAAGCTTGGGAAGAGTTAAGCAGATTTGGAGTCAGTCTGTTCTTAAAGTGTTAAAACAGATTGGACGTGTTTGCGTGCTGCGTGTGTGTGTGTGTGTGTTGACAGCCGTGTCTGAGAGTCAGATTAACAGAGAAAATGATCTTCACTGAGCTCATTTCTCCCCTTATGTCTTTTGCTGTTAATTTGATCACTTTAAAGTTTTAATTTCTTTTCATTTTAATTACATTTTATTTTATTATAAAATTTGTACAATTGAAAGGGGTACAATAATAATAATAATATTATTTCCCCTTACAAAAACGCTCTCTATTTAATTATAATTATATAATGTGCAAAAATGGAATTGGGCTAACCTCATTCAATAAAAATTATTATTATTTAAGTATTATTATTTCCAAAATTCTCTCTGATTCCCTCTATTTAATTGTAATTACATGATTTGTAAATGGAATTGGGAAAACCTCAAATTGGGAAATCGCCTCATTTAATAATAATAATAATAATAATGTATATGCGCAATATAAAGTACTATATTATGGTAAATTACTAGATTCATTAATTTTTTACTTATTATTTCATTTTTATTAAAAATGTCTCTCTATTTAATTATAATTATATAATTTGCAAAAATGGAATTGGGAAATCACCTCATTTATTAATATTATATATATATATATATATATATATATATATATATATATATGCAATATAAGTACATTATGACAATTATTTTATGATAAATTAGATTCATTAATTTTTAACTTATTATTTTTATTTCATTTTTATTAAACATTTCTCTCTATTTAATTAGAATTATATAATTTGCAAAAATGGAATTGGAAAATCACCTCATTTAATAATAATAATTTAAAAATAATAATTATATTATGATAAATTACTTAATTCATTAATTGAAATGGGTACAATACTACTACTAATAATAAGTATTATTATTATTTACACTTATATATATATATATAAAAATTCTCTCTGCTTTAGATAATTATCACCTCATTATATATAATATATAGTATATAAATATATATATATATATATATATATATATATAAGTTGTCAGTTGTCATTATTGTGTGTATGTCACAGACAAACATTTTATTATATATTTTCAGTGGTTTCTGTTTTTTTTACTGCTGGAAAAAAAAAATTAATAATACTTTTGATTAATAATATAACTTTTTGAGTATTCTCATTCAAGTATTATTAGTTAGATTATTATTAAAGTCCTGTAAAAGTGTATTAGTGGTGATGAGTGGTGATTTATCACAGGTAACAGATGTTAATGGAATAACAAAGGCTTTTGTGTTTCATGACAACAAAGACTCATAACTTTCCGAATACACAAATCCCTCCATAATGACAGATCAATGTAGATCTAGACAGATCAGATAAAAGCCTCCAAATCTCAACCTTCACCTGACTGCAACCTTTATTGACCAGTCCTTATGAAGATTTAACATCATTTGCCCCGATTAAGACTCATTTTAAGCCGTATCCAGTCTGTACACGCTCAGTCAGAAACAATACTGTGAGCTCATCCAAAAAAAGAAGATCTGTTTTCAGTACGGAATGTTTTGTTTAAAGATTCCAATTAGAACACTGATTTAGAATTTTGAAATTCTTTGAAATTCTGATTTTGAAACACTTGAACTTTAAGAACCCAGATGAAACTGGTGCCTTTTCCATTTTAAAAAAGAAATTTAAAGTGAACTAGTAATTGCTAAAGTTTTTTTTGTAAGAGCAAAACGTTCAGGCTGGCATATTTCAGCAATAAGGGTATAGTTGCCCATTTGTTTAACCAAATTGTTGACAGATGCTTATGCTAAACCGGATTAATAGTAAAATTGTCTTGTGTGGGACTGATTAATGCCCAGAAGATCTCGAGAGGGGATATTATTGTAATAAGGTTGCCTAAGGTGGTGTTGGGCATCAGGCGCTCAGAGCTGCTCCAGGGTCACAGAGGAGACGGTATAACCGCGTCCAGATTAATTAAGGAGGTATTAGTCAGTCGGGATTGTGGTGGATTCTGAAGCGATTTAGGCAACATGCATCTCAAAACGTCTCCTCGGACCGGCATGTGATAGCGATTTCCATGGCCTAAGCGCCTCGCTCTGATCAAATCCCAATTAAAGGTGGTACGACAACACCACGGGCCTTTGCTCCATTTACCTTCTGACTGCATGAGCCCATTTATCACGTACAGTGCCTGATCAACTCAAACCGCATAGACATGAAAAAAGGCCACAAATGGTTCGTGCATTATTCTGTCATACATAGAAAAATGCAGCCAAAAAATAAATAAATAAAATAAAATGTGACCCTGGACCACAAAACCAGTCTTAAGTAGCACGGGTAGATTTGTAGCAATAGCCAAAAATACATTGTATGGCTCAAACTGATTCTTTTATGCCAAAAATCATTAGTAAAGTAAAGATCATGTTCCATTAAGATATTTTGTACATTTCCTATTGTAAATATATCAAAACTTAATTTTTGATTAGTAATATGCATTGCTAAGAACTTCATTTTGGCCAACTTTAAAGGTGATTTTCTCAATATTGAGATTTCTTTTGCACCCTCAGATTCCAGATTTTCAAAACGTTTTATCTCGGCCAAATATCCTAACAAACTATACATCAATGCAAACTAATTTTTTCAGCTTTCAGATTCAAAATTGACTGATTATGACTCTTATGACTGGTTTTGTGGTCCAGGGTCACAAGTAAAATCAGAACTGGCTCAATTATTCAGATATTAGAATTCCGTTTGATCAAAATTCAATCAAAAAACTTTAAGAACAGTTTTCCCAATTCCATTTTTTGAACAGTAGCATTTTGTCTGTGCAAAAGTTTCTACTCATTTTCGTCAACGAGGCAGCAGGTTTTAAGGGTTACAAAGATAGACAAAAAATAATATTTATAAATATATTTTATATACTAAAATTATTGTTAAATATATTTTAATTAAAATTTATTTGTTTATTATTATTAATTATTATTTATTTTTTAAATATAAGTTGTTATATTTTTATTTTAATAACCTTTTAGTAATCTAAAAGAACCTGTTTTCCACTACAAAGAACAGAATTCAGTTTGATCAAAATTCAATTAAAAAAAGAAAAAAAAAACTTTGAGGATATTTTTTTTCCAATTCCATTTTTGGTACAGTTCAACATTTTGTCTGTGCAACATAATATTTTTAGAATAATTTTGAATTTTAAATTTAGTTTCTACTCATTTTCACCAACAAGGCAGCAGGTTTTAAGGGTTACAAAGATGGACAGAATATGAATAACAGTTATAAAGAATATTTATAAATATATTTTATAATATATTTAGTATATTTTATATACTAAAATTATTGTTAATAATAATTTTGTTTTTTTATATAAATTGTAATATTTTACCAAGTAACATGCAATTATTATATAATAATTATCAATATCAATATATACAAATAAAATATAAAATAAATATAATAATGAAATGCTAATTAACAAAAATCACTGCCATGTTCATAATGCCACCTTTTAACACAGATAAGACATGAGTTCAGACGCGAATAGTGCATGCAAAATTAAATTAATATATTTATGCATCCTACATGATAATAGTAAGGTGCATTTATATCAATCTGAAATATTTTGTAATCTTTTTAACCACATACTAAGGACATTTCATTACCACTTATATAGTTTTCAAAAGTGGGTTTTCGCAGCAATGCCATAGAAGAACCATTTTTAGGTTCCTTGAAGATTTTCCGTGAACAGTTCTTAAAAAGAACTATTTTTAATCTAATAGAGCCTTTTGTGGCATGGAGAAGTTCAATGGATGTTCACCATCAACACCAACAAAACCTTCATTTTTAATAGTGTAGTTAATATTTTGGTAATAATAATATCACTACAAACTCACATCACTGAGTACTGCATCTTCGCAGATTAAACTTTATCAGGTGCTATAAACAAGAACTGTTTTCACTGACTGCATCAGGTTTCCATTTATCCAGCAGAATGAAATAAGTCTCTGTCGGCCATCCTGACAGTTAATGTGCTCCTCAGTTAGTCAAACAACCCGATCATCCCGTCAGTCCCTCCGCGAACAGCAACCCCCCCCGCTAAGTGGCTAATGACCGAGGCCTATAATCCCCCTCAAAACAAACACAAAAATGCTAATTGAATCTCTCTATAAATAGGCTTGACTTCTGCCGCTTCTCCTTTACTAGAAGCGGCACCGCGAACTGGAAGACACCGTTCCGCGACTCACCCAGATCCTACTGAGAAATCAGTCGGTTTATCGGTACATTATATAACCGGTGTATCCTCGAATCAGTCAGTGTTTGTGAAGCAGAAAGACGCGCGATGGTGATATAAACATACGCGCAAACTAGACAGACAAACTTAGCCATGTTTCCTCTGCCGATGTTCACACCTGACCAGGTGGCTCGAGTCTGCGAGAATCTGGAGGAGACGGGAGATATCGAGCGCTTGGGTCGCTTCCTCTGGTCGCTGCCCGCCGCCGTGCCCGGTTCCGCCGGCGAACTCCTCAACCGCCACGAGTCGGTGATGCGCGCCCGCGCTCTTGTCGCCTTCCACGGCGGGAACTTCGAGGCTCTTTATCAAATCCTCCAGAGTCACCGCTTTACGCGGGAGTCCCACGCCAAGCTCCAGGACCTGTGGCTGGACGCGCACTACCGGGAGGCGGAGCGCCTGAGGGGAAGACCGCTGGGTCCGGTGGAGAAGTACCGCATCCGAAAGAAGTTTCCCCTTCCTCGGACTATCTGGGACGGCGAACAGAAAACGCACTGCTTTAAGGTGAGATACACGGAAATGTTCAAATGTTCAAAACTTAATTGTAAATTAAAGGTGCAAAATTTCTGTCAGGGGTCGTACAGCAGGTCTACTATGAACAATATGCACACTTTGGTTGCTAATATTACTAACAGTACTAACGGTGTTGGGGGTAACGCATTACAAGTAACTTGAGTTACGTAATCAGATTACTTTTTAACTAGTAAAGTAACGCTTTACTTTTTAATTTACACAAAAAATATCAGAGTTGCTTTTTTAAAAAAGTAACGGCAACTACTTTGTTTTCCCTTTTCTTCTGTCCCCACGTTAAAAGAAACCGGAAATACAGAGTCGTGCACTTTGTAAACATGATGTTACTGTAGTTGTAGATTAAATGTGAACAAGCATTAATTCATCAACAGATTCCATTTTCATCATAATGAACTAAAACAGTGGAATGCAAACGAAGAATATGACACAAATATGCAATAATTAAATATGTTAAATAACACAAATATCCTTTATGTATTCAATTCCATTTTATTACGCAATGTCTTTGCTGCTGACCTTTGATGATTTGATGGTTCTTCTGTAAAGACGTGAATTTACTTTTCCTTCAGCCTGAGGTTTATTCATTCACTTTTTGGCGTGAAAGGGCTAAAAATAGAAATTTCCATATTAAAACAAACAATCTGTGGACAGATTTAAAAAGTGACGCAAAAGTAACGTAACGCATTACTTTCCATAAAAACTAACTAAGTAATGAAATTTACTTTTTTAGGTAATAACGCAATATGGTAATGCATTACTGTTACTAACAGTGTTGGGGGTAACGCATTACAAGTACCTTGAATTATGTAATCAGATTACTTTTTCAAGTAACTAGTAATGCATTACTTTTTAATTTACTGTAAAATATCCAAGTTACAAAAATTTACCCCTAAAGGGTGCATATTTTAGAAGCTAAAGTTTACATATTTCTACATAAAGTGTACATATTAATACCTTAATACATATGAGTATCCATAGTGTATTAGTAATCAGTGTTGGGGAAGTTTCTTTTAAAAGTAATGCATTACAATATTGAGTTACTTCCTAAAAAAGTAACTAATTGCATTACTTGGTTACTTTTTATGGAAAGTAATGTGTTATGTTACTTTTGCATTACTTTTTCCTCATCTTGCTTGTATGTTTTTATAATAATATGATGCAAACCTGCAATAATTAAATATGTTAATAATTGAGTTTCCATTTCTGTCAGCCTGAGGCTTTTTCATTTCACTTTTGGTGTGAAAACTCTTTTACATAAGCCAAAAATATAGCTTTTCTTATTTTAAAAACATACAACCAAGTCCAGCCCAGATGAGAAAAAGCAACGCAAAAGTAACATAACACATTACTTTCTATAAAAAGTAACGAAGTAATGCAATTAGTCACTATTTTATGGAGAAACTCAATCTTGAAATGCATTACTTTTAAAAGTTACTTTCACCAACACTGATTGCTTATACACTATGGATACTCCTATGTATCTTTAAGGTACTAATATGCACCCTTTAGGGTACAAAAGTGTGCCCCTTTTTTCTGAGAGTGCAAAGTAATTGAAGACTAAAGGCAGAATAGCCAAAAGATTGAACACACTGACTTATTTCAAATTAATATGATTCATAAAAGCTTTGAAATAGCACAAATGTAAAGCTGAGAGTTATGTAGTGACCATAAATGTTAAACAAATCCAAACTATCTCATGTTTTTCCTCTTCAAAGTTGCAATGCTCTCAAACTACTAAATGAACTACATCCTGAGATGCTTTTTAATCAAGCCTAACTTGTGGATGTTTTTCCTTTATGCATGTATTTCAACAAAACATTTAGTTTGTTAGAAGAAATTCATATGCACAAAAAGTATTTGTCCGCAAAACTGATTTCAAGCATTGAATTCAAACTATTTGAAATGTTTTTAAGGTCATAAACAGCAAGTTCTGTCAACTCTTGATTATATAGTCAGTATATAGATAGATAGATTGATATGATGATAGATATAGATATATAGATATATAATTAATTACAAAGAAATGGGAAGTAAGATTGAATTAAACATGAAATTTTGAAGTAAAGTGATGGAAATAGTGTTTTCTTGTTAAAAGAACTCCAATATCTTCTGTTTTATTTACATTTTTAACTTAAATTGCTAGTAAATTTCAAAATTAATAAAAAAAAATAGCAAGTAATTGAAATAAACATTGAAATAAACAAATAAAATCCTGTAAAATAAACTACAATCATCTGTTTTTCATATTATTTTTATAAAAAGTCTAACAAAACAAAAGCAAAACGTAAGAGAAATCCACACATTTAATAGCAAATTATAAACCTAAAATCAAAAAATTCTGAAATAATAACATTAAATTCATCATTTATTAAAATTCATTAACTTAATTATTTAATTACATAAAAAATATAACTTAAATTTGATCAAAATGACGAAAGCACATTAAACACTTAAATATTTAAACATACAAAAGCTAATTTGAAAGTTTAATAATACCTAAATAAACCTAAAAATACAAACACCATAAATGTACTAAAATGCAAAGGAAATTATTAAAAAGTGCATATGAAATCAGGCTTTGTAACTGATTGTTTACAATATTTTGTCATCTAATAAATGTGCTTCTTCAGGCATAAATATATTTTAATGTGACTGAATCAATCAGACTACACCAAGTCATTACAAGAGTACATTTTCACTTTTAAAGTGTATTTAAACAGTCGCAGTGCAAACAAATAGAGACTTAATTACGCTGCATTCCCCGTGCAACAATGCAAACACGGCATTAATCTTGTGCAGCTATGACAGCATGCCGAGCGTCTCAATGCTACTCCTGCAGGCTCTCTCGGCGCATTGAGACGTGGTCGGCGGTTCTTAAGCCTCTTGAGCCGAGGACCACCTGTGGCATTTAAGCTCTCATTCCGCATGATGACTTTCTACCTTTTCACCCTGTTCCAGACACTAGTGGCCAGATTAACTCACAGCTAAACTGCTTTGCAAAGCCCTCGTAACGATTTTCCAGAGTCCCAGTGTTTTTGCAGACTGGCCGAATGTGAATTGAAACGGAAAGTGGATTATAAAGTAGTCTGCGTGCTGGTTCGTTTCACAAAGGTGGAAATGGAGGAAATGAAGCGTAATCACTGCAGCAGACGGTAAATGAGATAAGATATCTGATCGCTAACACCTTGACACACAAACCAGGATTGACTTCAGAAGGCCTGACCCTAGAACAGTGCTTTAAGCCTAATAACAACTCCTGCCCTTCTTAGCTGGCATTTCCAAGGACACTATCATAGAATATTGACTATTGCGTGACAACAAGTGTATATAGTGAAGCTAACTGTAACAAATCAACACTGTAAACTGTCTGTGCATATGAAGGAAACTGATTTTTGACTTGATTGAAAGTGGTTTAAAAGCCTGTTTTCTAGTCTAATGAGACTGATCCTCTTTAACACCCAGATAACAATGTTTCTCCAGGTTATAGCCATCTATAAATACATCCTACCCTGCAGACTGATTATTTTAAATGTGCTTTAATAAGATATAATGCTGTTATCCGTCTTGAGCTTTTTAAAGGACGCTTCCAACAGTGACTCTGCCACTGAGCTTTGCCAAAAAGGTTTTTATAGTTCATTTCTGAAAAATGTGCACAAAAATTGTGTTTTATGCAAAAAAAAAAAAAACATTCTTTAAAAAACTAGAATAATTACTTGAAAAATAGGATAAATTTGTGATTCAATCTAATATAGCATTTAAATGTCTGGAGATGATAAATTAAAAATGAACTTTTTACAGCAAGGATGCCTTACATTTATTAAAAGTGATAGTAAAGACTTGAAAATTACACAATATCACAAAAGTTTCCAAAAAATATTCAGTGGCACAACACTTTTCAACATTCATAATAAGATAATAATATGCAGCTTTCAGCATATTATAATGATTTCTGAAGGATCATGTGACACTGAAGACTGGAGTAATGATGCTGAAAATTCAGATTTGAACTCAGGAATAAATTATAATTTAAAATATATTTATGTAGAGAACAGTTCATTTAAACTGTAATAATATATCACTATTCTTACTGTATTTTCGATCAAACAGATGCCGCCTTGGTAAGCAGAGGAGAGTTCTTTCAAAAGCATTAATAAAATCTTGTCAACCCCAAACTTTGAGTGGTAGTGTAGCTTTGACAATGTCATTTTTTTTGGACTAAGCGACAGCGGTCTTGGTTTTGTGTTTTCAGGAGCGAACCCGTAGTCTCTTGAGGGAATGGTACCTGCAGGATCCCTATCCAAACCCCTCCAGAAAGCGCTATCTGGCTCAGGCCACCGGTCTCACACCCACTCAGGTGGGCAACTGGTTCAAAAACAGAAGACAGCGGGACAGAGCAGCGTCTGCCAAAAACAGGTACACAAACGAACATACTGTATTACAGCTACGCTGTAAAAATGTATTGCTGAGAAACAAAAAAGCCAGGCAAACCAATTCATTGAGATTAATGTTAATACTTGTCTTGAGTAATAAAAGCAGATTTGTATTTCATTGCTAATTCAGTGTTAACTAAAACTATTAAAATAATTTTTAATGATTATTATAAAGCTTAAATAAAATAAAATATTAATATAGGATAAAAAAGTATTAAACAATATTAAATAATTAAAATTACATAAAAAATATAAAATATATTTCATTAAAATTAAATTATACATTAAAATGTTGCAATAAGTTTGTTTAAATAGAATAGATATATATTTGTTATTGTTATATTATTGTTAAATATTAAATAATTACATAATTTAATATCATTAACATGATATTCAAATTATTAAATACATTTAATAATATGAAATAATACATTCAATTGTTGCAATAAGTTAGTTTAAATAATTTAATAAAAAATGACAAAAGCATATTGAAAACGTAAAGTACATTTAAAATATATAAACATACAAAAAAGCTCATTTCATCTAAATACATCTAAATAATACTACAAATACTACTGTAAATGCACTACAATGCAAATGACATTACATTCAGTGTTAAATAAAACTATTAAAATAATTCTGGTTAATTATAATAAAGCTTTAAAAAATAAAATATGAATACTGGATGAAAAAAACATTAAAAAAAACTTAAATATTATTAAATTAAATTATTAAATATTAAATAATATTTAAAAATTATTACATAATTTAATAATGAAAATGATATAAAATTATTACATATATTTAATTAACATTTAATTATACTTTAAAATGTTGCAATAAGTTTGTTACAATACAATGCAAATGACATTACATGGTATTAAGAGTAAAGAGTAACACTTTACAATACATTCTAATTTGTAACATTAGTTAATGCTTAAACTAACATTAACTAACTATGAACAATATATTTTTACAGCATTTATTACCTTTGTTAATAAAACGTTTATGTTCATGTTAGTTCACAGTGCATTAACTAATGTTAACAGATACAACTTTTGATTTTAATAATGCATTAGTAAATGTAGTAAAAGTTTACGTTAACTAAGATTAATAAATGCTGTAAATATTGTTCATGTTAACTAATGTAGTTCACTAAAGATAACCTTATTGTGAATTGTTACCAAATGAAGCTTACAGGAATATGAACAGCTCATTTAAAATAATAATAAATCAATAATTTATTGAAGTCTGCATTGTTCCTTGTATTATATTCTTGCTCCTGTGAAACACAAAATAAGTTTTTAGGCAGAAAGTGTGTGATTTAAACACACAAGCTTCAAAAAGAACCTTAAAAGTATGCATATGACATTTTCACTTGAATTACAAGATCAGTTTGGGTGTGTTTCTCACACAACCTAAGAAGAGCTGAAATAAAGTGCATTAGTTATATGTGCTTTTACACTCTTGAAAGTAAATGTTCTTTTTTGGCATTAATGTTCCATGAAGATCCATGGAATTATTCCATTCCACAAACGGTTCTTTAGATTTTAAATGTTCTTCTTAAAAAATGTTAAATGTTCTTTTTTTAGAACTGTCCATTCAAAGGTTCTTCAGGAAACCAAAAATGGTTCCGTGAAAAACCTCCTTTTGGAACTTTTGTATTTAAGAGTGTAAGAGCTTATGCTGATCTGAATCTCATGCATAGAGTAAATATTCTTCTACCTCTTGTTATTTTCCCCAGACTGCAGCAAGATCCGTCCCTCCATCCCTCTGGAAGCTCTCCAGAATGTTCCTCGGAGCACAACGCGCACCTCCAGGGCTCCTCACCGCATCGTCCCGGGAGCCCGGGGGAGAACAGCGACTGCAGCTCGGGAACGGGGCCACGGGGGACCGGGGCTTCCACACCAGACATATCCGTCAGCAGCGACAGTGAATTTGAATCGTGAAGAACGCCTTCGCCTGTGGACAGAACAGACTTGAGAGTCTGAAGCGTCTGGAGGGCAGAGGACTGCTGCTTACACATGCACTTAACGGAAAGACTGAGAAATCAGCTCGATTTGCTGTTTTAAATTGCAAGAAATCTGACTAAAAAGGACAAAGTTCTCAGTTACTCCCTTTTTCATGTTTGGTCCATTCCTGACCAAAGAGGAGCTACAACTGTAAGACTGGCACGTGCCAAATCTCTTCAGGTTCATTGGCTTTTCAATCATTCTAATACTCAGGTGGCACAAAATATGAGACATATCGTACATAAGGACACATTATGCAAATTTTGTATTGAAAGTCTAGCCTAGTTCGTTCAGCCAGGCCTTTCATAGCACTATGAACATCGGTCGAAACCATGTTTGAACTGCAGAGACACACTGAAAACGGAAGACAGAAGTAACTTGCTGCTGTACGCTTTTAAAAATATATTGTAGATCATGTCAGTTACTTGTGCATTTTGTTGTTTTTTTGTTGTTAAATGAGGATTTAGGTCCATTTACACAGGATTATAATGATGTAGTCTGGATGAACATAGATGATCTGATATGTTATGGAATATTAATGCTGCTTACACTGAAATACGCTGTGAATTTGAACACACTGTGAAGACACACCTTGAAAATCAACTTTCTGTACATTTCTTTTCAGCAAATGGAGTCACTCAGCTTTTTATGTGCCTACATTTTGAGGACGACATCAAACTGTATGACCGTCCTTCATTTGTCATTTCCACACCCATACTCAGTGAAGTCACATGAAGAACAGGGCTGTCTTGTTTTCATTTGTCTGTTGTTTGCAATTTTGAATTAAATGAAATTATTTTTGAAGCTACGAGACTCACAGTGTGTATTGTAGATGCTAAATGGCTGATAAAACAAATGCTGTTCACAACCTGTAACAAATGCAAGTCACTTTTAACCGTCCACTAAATGACCCAGGGTTCAAATAATACCAAATAAATAAATTGCCATTTAAAGGTATAATTTAACAATAAATGAATATATGTGACCCTGGACCACAAAACCAATCATAAGGGTAAATTTTCTGAAACTGAGATTTATACATCATCTGATGTTTGTTAGGAAAGGGCAATATTTTGCCGAGATACAACTTTGAGAAAATCACTGTTAAAGTTGTCCAAATGAACTTCTTAGCAATGCATATTACTAATCAAAAATTAAGTTTTGATATATTTACAGTAGGAGGTTTACAAAATATCTTCATGGAACATGATCTTTACTTAATATCCTAATGATTTTTGGCATAAAAGAAAAATCAATCATTTTGACCCATACAATGTATTTTTGCCTATTGCTATGAATATACCCATGCTACTTAAGACTGGTTTTGTGGTCCAGGGTCACATATTATAATATTTTACTCACTGTGATGTCATTACAAACTTGTTTTTCTGTAGAACACAAAGGTGAAATTCTGATCTTTTCCTATAAATCATAGTTCATCTTACTGTACACATCATTTCAACCATATTTTCTTCTAGAAGTATATATGCATTGCAATATATTTCAAGGCAACACATTCACTTTTAAACATAAAAAAGCATAATTTTAATGATATTTTACTGTAAAAGCAGGCATATTGCTTAGTTGCATATACATCTTTTCAATTATAAGGTAATATATTACTGTTATTTAAATATCTTTTGCCTTTTAAAATGCATTTACTATACCATTAGGCGCAGTGTTGGGGGTAACGTTACGTAATAATATTACTTTTTTCAAGTAACTAGTAAAGTAACGCATTACTTTTGAATTTCTAAGAAAATATCAGAGTTACTTTTTCAAATAAGTAACGCCAGTTACTTTTTTTCCCCCTTTATTGATTGACAAGTCTCCTGTTGGGAAATTGGGAGTAAACATGATGTTACTGTATTCTAGACTAAATGTGAACATGCATTAATTCATCTCACTTACAAAAACAGATTCAGTATTTCTCAAAATGAATAAAAACAGTGAAATGCAAACTCAGAATATGATTCAATAATTAAATATGTTAAATAAAACAAATATCCTTTATGTATTTAATCCCATTAACCAGTGTCTTTGCTGCTGACCTTCGATGATGCAATTCAACTATACTAATAAGCAAAAATTACTTTAGATAAACTAGATAAACTGGGATAAACTGTGCTTCATTTTTTATAGCTGAAGAGTGATCTCCTGCATAAATGTACTTTTCTTTCAGCCTGAGGTGAATTCATTTCACTTTTGGTGTAAAAGAGCTTTTACATTAGAATTGTTTTATATTAAAAACAAGGAAGCAAGCCCTGCCCAGATTTAAAAAGTAACGCAAAAGTAAAGTAATGCATTACTTTCCATAAAAAAGTAACTAAGTTACGTAATTAGTTACTTTTTCAGGGAGTAACGCAAAATTGTAATGCATTACTTTTAAAAGTAACTTTCCCCAACACTGATTAGGCGACTTACCCTAGTAAAAAAGATATACATTTAAAATACATTTGTTTCATAGTGAGTATATTTCAAATCTATTAACATATTTACTGACATATTGCTCTTAACTTTTCAAGATAAAAGGTTTTTCCTTTAGGATTTTATTTTTTTTATTTTACTGCAAAAGTATACATGTTGCTTTGTTAAATAGACTATACATTTTCTCAGTTATAATAAAATAGTTATGATTTATCACAATATTTTACAGTAATCTAAATTATATTTATCATCTTTTAGCATGTATTCACTGTACAGTTTTTTACTGTAAAGTTTTTGGAATATGTGACACTGGACCACAAAATCAGTCATAAGGATCAGTTTTTTGAAATTGACCCTTGAAATTGAAATTTTGAAATTATAAAAATATTATTTTGCACAGACAAAATGCTGAACTGTGCCAAAAATGGAATTGAGAAAAATGTGTTTTTTGATTGAATTTTGATCAAACTGAATTATATTCTCTGAATAATTGAGCCAGTTCTTATTTTATTTGTAACCCTGGACCACAAAACCAATCATAAGGGCCATAATCAGTCATAGTCAGTCATAATATATACAATTTTCAATCTGAAAGCTGAATAAATAAGCTTTCCATTGATGTATGGTTTGTTAGGATATGAAAAATTTTGGCCAGGGTACAACTATGCATATTAATAACCAAAAATTACGTTTTGATATATTTACAGTAGGAATTTTACAAAATATCTTCATGGAACATGATCTTTACTTAATATCCTAATGATTTTTGGCATAAAAAAAAAGCTACAAATATACCTGTGCTACTTAAGACTGGTTTTGTGGTCCAAGGTCAAATATATTTTCATTAAATTACATAATTTTAGAGTGCAAGATAAAACTTTTTTCACTTTTCTGCTTTTTTTTTACTGTATTTTCTAAAATTGTAATTGAATTCACTCTTTTTATGCATAATTTTTCACAGTATTTTACAGTAATTTAAATTACTTGCACACTGTAAAGAAATTCCACCTACTTCAACCTGAAAATTTCAGTTCAGTTAATGTCTTACTTTTTAAAATATAATCATAATTTTGCATTAGTTTTCCATTAAAAACAATATTTTTAGAGTGTAGCTGTGCAAGATAAAATATTTTTCCTTTGGGACTCCACTGTTTGCAGCGAAGGCGGAGTCTCTGTGTTCCTCCTCAAGTAAACCGGCCCCTTTAAATCTGACTTCACCTCACAAAACAGCCTGACTGAGCTTGACGGGCGTCTACATCCTCACTGAATGCATTGACAGTCACTGCGGGTGTTTCCCTGCAGCTCATCTGAAACAGCATGGACAGCGGCGGGAGGAAAGTGGTCGTCTGTGACAATGGGACGGGGGTGAGACATTTACAAGTCATTATTACTAGACTAAAACTGAATATAAGCAGTATAACTTCTGCTATAGAATATCCTTAATTTTAAATATTGGACATTGATGCCCAGGATTGAACATTGACCCTATTTATGTTTCAATTCAGAAACTTATATGTAACTAAATAGCTTTTGGTTTTAAAAGCTTCCAGCATTCTTAACTAAACATTTAAGTATGAATAAGATTTAAGAAACTTTATTTGCATGACTTTAATGTAGTGACTGCATTGCATGCCTGACGTGGGTTCATGCATAGGCCTGTTGCATTGCTGAAATCTGTCTGAACACGTCTGGCCAGACACACCGTTCACTTCACCTTAAAAGGTGGCAGGGAAAAAGATACACGGTTATTGGTCACAGTTGAGGAAGTGCTTTAAACTTTGAAGCTTGTCAGTATTGTGCTTCGCTACGTCATGGACATGTTTGGAGGTTTATGACCTGACACTTTAAAACACAGTTTAGTGAAAGCAGGGAAGTTCGATGGCACTGAGGAAGTTGCAGTTCTTCAAAACGAAATCATCTTAAATTGTTCAGTGCAATGTCTGCAACACGAACCACAGAAAACTGAAATATAAAAGAGAACTGAGTGTTAGTGTTTTTACACGACTCACTTGTCATCTTTTCACATGATGTCTGCAGTTTGTCAAGTGTGGTTTCGCCGGCTCCAATTTTCCCGATCACATCTTCCCAGCCCTGGTGGGACGTCCCATCATTCGGTCAAATACAAAAGTTGGGAATATAGAGATCAAGGTGAGTTATCCGGTCAAAACAAACAAAAATACATACACACCCTAATGCAACATAAATATACTAAAATGCATTTAATGCTAAGTATATTACAAATACATAATGTACCTAATAAAAATACTCTGCTATTGTACTTCTAGTATACTACTATACTTAAAGTCTGCTAAATTGGAACAACAAATTTTGTGCTTAATGCACTTTAATTGTGTGGAAGTAGTGTTGAAGTTCAACTAATGATATACTGAAGTATATCTGACTGTGCTAAAGTGGAACTATTGCAAGTATACTTTAGGTACACTTTAAATATCCTGCATTTAATCATCAATATATGATCAATATTTTCCTCATCAATAGTGACATTAAAACACATTTTAGGCTTAATATTAAAAAAATGTGCATTGTGCAGAAGTGGTACTCCAAATGAAGTTTAATTATAATTTTTATATCAGTAAATATGTTAAAATATTTGAAATATACTTAGTATGAAATAAATGTATTTTAAAAATATTTACCTATTTACTAGGGCACACACACAGTGTTTTTATCATTATATATATCATTTTATCATATATATATATATATATATGATGCCAATACCAAGTAGTGAATTAAATACATTTAAAACAAAAGGTATGCTGAAATAAAACTGTTAAAACAAATTAACGTTATATAAAAATAGTTTAAAATAAATATTTAAAAAAGAAAATTAAAACTACTACAACTTAAACTAACAATAAAATACAGCCTGAAAATGTTAAAATATAAAACAACTTAAAATATTAATAAATATAAAATGCTAATATAATAATATATAGCATATGAATAATACTAATAAACACTGTCATTTAACAAGATACCAATAAAAACATATCTAATTTATTATAGTTTATTATTTAAAATAGTTATATTCCTCATTTTAATATATATTTTATTGTACATTTAACTGCATTATTCTATATTATTTAATGTTATAATATGTACTCTTGTGCATTTCAAGACTGTTTTCAAACATTTCAATAACCACAAAAATGTAATAGGCTAACAAAAACTTCATTATTTTAATATAGATTAATATTTATCAGATATATCCACCTTATTCTTTCCATAAGAGCGGGCGTGGCCCTTTGTAAATTGTATGGGTCTGGCTTCCGGTCTCATCCATGTCCAGCTAGTTTTTAACGGTACAATACAGCTCGTTTTCGAGATTGCAAATTGGTGTCTTACCATAATATTTTAATGTATTATCTTAATTAAGAACACACTTATTTGTATTGCAAACAGTTTTACCGTTTACCGCAATTTGTTATTCTTATTTCCCTATAGCGGCTAATGAACCGGAAGTCTCGCCCATAGCCTTACTTCAGCATTGAAGAATAAGGTGGATAACAAAACAATTTTCTTCTAGAGACTGTTGCCATTAGACAGCAGATTATTTGAGCTGCGTGAGATTATTTTTGCTGCAGAAAACACAAGCTACTCCTTCTTTAAATTGGCAGAATATATAATTAATGGAATTCAGAAATTCATTCTAAATTAATTAAATTTAATAAAAATGAACTTTTATTAAAGTAAATAAGATTAATTAAAAATTCAATAACCTCAGTAATTCAATAATTTGTTTAATGTATTTCACTCGTTCAACATTGAAATCAACACTGTTTATCTCTCTTCAGGATCTGATGGTCGGCGATGAGGCGAGCGAATGCCGCTCCATGCTGGAGGTCTCGTACCCCATGGAGAACGGGATCGTCCGCTCCTGGGAGGACATGCTGCACCTGTGGGACCACACGTTCGGCCC
Organism: Labeo catla; assembly: GCA_012976165.1. Lineage (NCBI taxonomy): Eukaryota > Metazoa > Chordata > Actinopteri > Cypriniformes > Cyprinidae > Labeo > Labeo catla. The sequence goes on from VONZ01000105.1 coordinate 47,091, forward strand.
GCAGCGGCTCAACATCAACCCTCCCGACTGTAAGGTCCTGCTGACGGAGCCGCCCTTGAATCCGCTGAAGAACCGGCAGAAGATCGCCGAGGTCATGTTTGAGACCTACAAGTTCCACGGCATTTACATCGCCATTCAGGCCGTGCTGACTCTCTATGCTCAGGGTAAAACAAACCGGTGAAGTTCTTATATGTGTTGCCAGGTTGCCAGGTCTGCGAAACAAAACTAAGCTAAAATTTCACAATCAGCCTAATATCAAAACACTGCTAAAAAAGGCGCTTAGCTGTCTGTAAACGGAACATTGAAAAGTAATTTCAGTTTACTTTAGTTTAAGTTAGATATTTAAGTTATCTCAATAAAAAATATCAGATTTTAAGTTTAAATAACTAATTGCTATTTTTTTTTTTACACTGAACTCAAATATGCCACTCCCATACCTAATTAAAAATATTTACAGTCACTTTCATGCACTATATAAAAGTCTCTTTTAAGGAAAGTCCGTTGACTGTTTCGGACATTTAAGACCATCTACCTCAATAAGGAAATTATCTTAAAATCTCAAAAACCACTTGCCACATTCACATTTAAATAACATATTTCAAATCAGCAACAAACTATGACATTGAAATGCTCTGTAAATGTTGTTTGTCATGCTCAAATAGCATTAAAAAAAAGCATGTAGCATGTATTTTTAAACTAGATTGGCCAATGCGCATGTGCAGTAGTAAACGCTTGTCTCAAACTTGTCTTCTAAAATAGTGTTGCCAAGTCCGTTGTTTTCCTGCGGAACTGGGCTATTTTAACGCTGTTGCAGTGAGTTGTTTTTGATGTCCGCGGGTTGAATAGACCCCAATAAGGCCATATTTAGCCCCTGAAATGCGAATTTACCAGGGTAACCCTGACAAAAAAAACTATTTTATCCCCCAGAATGCATTTTTAATAAATTTAAGCAAGTTTTGGGTAGCAATTGGGCTGGTTTTGTTGTTAAAACCTGGCAACCCTGTTTTAACGGCAGCTGCAGTGACGCAATGACTTTAAATGGCGGGATTTTTAAAAATCACTTATAGTTATTGAAGTAAGTCTGTTTTCAGAAAGGAGCGCAAAGGCTTCCCACTCCTCACAAAACTTATTATCTAGCACTGTTTTATCAATGGTAGAATATAAAATAGGTAAAAGATATAAATACAAACATGCTAGTCAAATGTGCAATATGTCAAACCCACCGGAAAAGGATCAACCTGTGGCAACCGTTAAAAATAAGTCTAATTCCGAAATCCGTATACTTGGCAACCCTGACTCTCTGCTGTGTTCGTGTGGCAGGTTTGTTGACCGGTGTGGTGATCGACTCAGGAGATGGTGTGACTCACATCTGTCCCGTTTATGAGGGCTTCTCTCTTCCTCACCTCACACGCCGCTTGGACATCGCAGGACGAGACATCACACGCTATCTTATCAAGGTGACATTTTCCTTTCCACTTTACTTTTCTAACCATGGAAACTGAGGACGACCACTTTGGATGTTAGAGGTTCAGAACATGTTAAAAGAGACAGTTAACCTTAAAACAAGCATTTGCCATCTTTTATTCATCCACGTCTTTCCAAACTTGTATGTGCATACAATGAAAGTCAGTGGGGTCCATCATTATTAATTCACAGATGCTGTTGAGTTTAACTTGTGTTGAAATTGGAACATTTTGTTAAACTGTTTATTGTGTAGTCTCATTTTCTTGAATGTTCTTAAAATTGATCATAGGTAGAATTATTGTTTTATTTTTAAGAAAAGCTCAATCTGCATGTGGCATTAAACAAAGCAAATGTGAGCAAAAAAGACATCTTTCATCTGTTATATATTCATCCAGTATATTCCATCCATGTAGCTTTTGCTTCTGCGAGGCTATGCTTTCAACCACACGGCGGACTTCGAGACGGTGCGGATGATGAAGGAGAAACTGTGTTTTGTTGGCTACAACATTGAGCAGGAACAGAAATTGGCCAATGAGACCACTGTCCTGGTGGAGTCCTACACGGTAACACACTTAAAATCCTAGAAATACACTTACACTTGATGAAAACAAAGGTGTTTTAGGAAATGCCCTCGCAAACCATGAACAATATAAAAATAGAAAAATAGAAAATGGGCAATGTTTGATACCATATTTGGTCTCCATTTTTAAATCTGGGACCTGAAGCTAAAACTAACTCAGAATCACAGACTTAGTGCATAGAATTTAACTTTCCAGTTGAGATTTCCAGTTAAAACATCAATTTCCAGTAAAAGCTTTGTTTATTTTTTCCATAGGGAAAATTATTCTTAATTTTAACTTATAAATACATAAAGACAGACTTACTGTGAGCTCCAGGGTTGTTAATTGATGATATATGCTTTTGTTCAAATGATTAACCTGTTAAACAGTGGAATTTGTGGTGAAAACTACATTACCCATGATACTGTGCACATATTCCACCAATCAGAGTCGTCAAGAACTCTTTAGCTCCACCCACTCCAATAAAACACCGCAAATTGCATAATCAAGTCTGTCTTTCTAAGCTCTCACAATACTTAAATATTTATATAGATCTTTCGCAAAAAAAAAAAAAACTCAATATATATTGTTTCTATAGATAAAATCAGCAGCTTTTTTTCCTTCACTAAAGCTAAGTAGCCTATACCTTTGTCTTTTTGTTCAATTTTCAAATACTTTTTTTTTGCTTCAAATCAAACTTTGTTGTAATTCTCCAGGGTTGTTAATCAGTAATGCTTTTGTTCAAACCATCTGTTTGCATTATTTCTTATTTTTTTCTTAGATATTCCTGTTACACCGTGTAATTTGTGGTGAAAACTACATTACCCATGATGCTGTGCACAAATTCCACCAATCAGAGTTGCCAAGAACTCTTTGGCTCCACCCACTCCAATAAAACACAGCAAATTGTGTAATCAACTTTGTCTCTCTACTTTCACACAATACTTAAATATTTGTATGTATATATTGATATTTCGCAAAAAAACTTAAAATATATTGTTTCCGTAGATAAAATAGTTTTGTATTCCACCACAGTTTTTACTATGTTATATACAATGCTTCATGGGATTGTAGTTTTTTACCCCTTTACTAAAGTTGTTAAGTAGCCTACACCTTTGTCTTTTTGTTTGATTTTTCAAATACTTTTTTTTGCTTCAAATCAAACTTTGTTATGTTGTGATTCTCCAGTGTTGTTAATCAGCGGTATATGTTTTTGTTAAAACCATCTGTTTGCATTATTTCAACTTATTTTTAAAATATTCCTGTTAAACAATGGAATTTGTGGTAAAAACTACATTACCCATGATGCTGTGCACACATTCCACCAATCAGAGTCACCAAGAACTCTTTAGCTCCACCCACTCCAATAAAACAGCACAAATTGTGTAATCAAGTCTCTCTACTCTACACAGTACTAAAATATTTGTATATATGTGACCCTGGACCACAAAACCAGTCGTAAGTAGCACAGGTATATTTGTAGCAATAGCCAAAACTACATCGGATGGGTCAAATTTATTAATTTTTCTTTTATGCCAAAAATCATTAGCATATTAAGTAAAGATCATGTTCCATGAAGATGTTTTATAAATTTCCTACCATAAATATACCAAAACGTAATTTTTGATTAGTAATATGCATTGCTAAAAACTTCATTTAGACAACTTTAAAGGCGGTTTTCTCAATATTTTGATTTTTTTGCACCCTCAGATTCCAGATTTTTTTAAATAGTTGTATCTCAGCCAAATATTGTCCTATCCTAACAATACATACATCAGTAGAAAGCTTGTTTATTCAGCTTTCAGAGGATTTACACGTATGACTGGGTTTGTTCTCCAGGGTCACATATATTGATATTTAGCAAAAACTTAAAATATATTGTTTTTATAGATTAAATAGTTTTGTATTTCACCACAGTTTTTGATTGTCATTCACAATACTTCATGGGGTTGAAGATTTTTCCCCTTACTAAAGCTGTTAAGTACAGTCTTGTACGTTTGTTTGATCTTCAAGGTTTGTCAAAGTTTGTTATGTTGTGATTCTCCTTTCAGCTGGTTGGTTCGGTTCATAACACTTTAACAAAGGCTTTTTAAAAATTGCTATAAGAAAAATAAATAGAAAACATACTCAAAAAGCAGTTTGGCACCAACGCACTATTTGTATATGCACACAGGGGGCGCAAGAGAGCTGCTTTAAGTACCTCATGTATGTATATTTAAACTTGACAGGCCTCTTTACAGAAAATAAAAGATTTTACTGACCTTCTTTGTGTGCAGTTACCAGACGGGCGGACGATAATGGTTGGAGGCGAGAGGTTTGGAGCGCCAGAGGCTCTTTTCCAGCCTCATCTCATTAACGTGGAGGGTGTTGGTGTAGCCGAACTGCTCTTCAACACCATTCAGGCAGCAGACATTGACATCAGGTCAGAATAATTCAACAGCTTCATCGTCAATTAGGCGTTTAATGCTCGACTCTGTGCAAAAGTCGACTTGACGTATGGTCAGTAATTGGACAGATTTTTCAGCAAATGTTCTTCTGCTAACAAGTTAGGAGGTATTTTTATCCAAGACCTTTTGGGGAGACTCTACTCAGCACAGCTAGTTTTTTTTTTTAAAGAAATATTTCAGGTTAAATGCAACCGAAGCACTTTTTCCAAGGTCATTATCAGCCTGTCACAGCTGTTTCTGAAATGAAATTGATTTCCATCTGGGAAGTTCCTTCATGTCTTACTGTTCGTCTGCAGGTCTGATTTATACAAGCACATCGTCCTGTCAGGAGGAACCACCATGTACCCGGGACTTCCTTCCCGTTTGGAGCGCGAGATCAAGCAGCTGTATCTGGAGAGAGTGCTGAAGGGAGACACTGAGAAACTTTCTGTAAGCTGTTATGCTAATGCTAATGTTGCTAAAGGATTTAACTAGTAGAAACACCCTTAAAACCACATAAATTTACTTCAGAACCAAAATTATGTTTAATATTAAAACTTCAGTTTAAGCTTATTTGTATTATTTTACCATTAGAAAATATTTTCTCCATATTTTATGCATAAACCTCAAAATTGCTAGATTCATGCTTACAATGATTAAACTAAACTGTTAACTAAAACTAAAATTATATCTAAAGAAAAAACAATTTCTGTAATTGAAATAAAGCTGAAAAAATATATATATTAGATGAAAAAACAACAACAAAAAATATTAGAAATGAGAAAAACACTTATTAAAAATATTATTTTTTTAAAATAGAAAAATGTTTTAAAAAAAATTAGGATTGTTGCTTGAAAACGAACTGAAGTAAGTTGAAGTACTTAATTTACTCAAAGTAAAACTGAAATAAAAAAATAATTAAACAGAGAAATATTTTAAATACAAATACTAATAAAAAAGTATAAAAATTTACTAAAACTTTAACTATGATTAAAATGAAAATAAATTAAAATATAAAAATAAAAGCCAATTTAAAATATTAATTAAATACTATAATACTATATAATAATAGGCCTAAATAATATTCAAATAACATTGATACAGGAAAAAAATAATAAAGAAGATATCATCTCTCAAAATGTATTCATATCTCATGCAGTTTTTCTTTTTATAAATTTACCTCATAAAATAATATTACTAATGTCATGATATAAAGATTTACCTAATGCAATTCAATATATAGTTTGTGAAAACTTTTGACTGAAGAACTGGGAATTCTTTTTTTTTCCACAAAATCTATTACTGGTTGACCACTAGTGTATAGACTTTTTTTCTCTTTTTCTTTGGGTAAACTCAATTAAGTGTGTACAAAACATTTATGCATGAGGCCCCAGGTGAGCAGTTTTACATCACAAAGGCCTTAGAAAAGCAGCAGAGAGCTGCTACTGACATGTAAATCAAGCTAACAGAGCTACTGCTCACAATAAACTTAGCGTAACTTACTGTAAATAGTTCAGTTTCAGAAGATACGGGCTATATGTCCGAAATTGATTGTATTAGTTTTAATGGATTTTGTTTTAATCGCTGCTGTATTCTCTGATTTTCTCTCACAGAAATTTAAAATCCGCATCGAAGACCCTCCGCGGCGCAAACACATGGTGTTCATGGGAGGAGCGGTGCTGGCCAACATCATGAAAGACAAAGAGTCGTTTTGGCTCTCGAGAGCCGAGTATGAGGAGAAAGGCCTGAAAGTGCTGGATAAACTTGGAGGAGCGCTGAGATGAGAGCAGCGACACGCTGAAGCCTTCACTATCCACTTTACATTCATATCTACTGCTGTTAAGATGAAAGACTCTAATAATCAACTACTGCACATCATAGACGATTATGACATTATATAAGGCTAATTATGGGTTTTAGTATCTCAAATACTCATTTACTTAGCTGTAAATACTCATAAATAAATGATCACATAAATATTTATAAATACTGAGAGGTCATCGTCAGGGTTGTTATAGCTAACTAAAACTAGAGAAATAAAACTAAAAAGCATTTTTTTTTCTTGAAATAAAATAAATTTTAACTGAATTAAAGTATTAAACAACATCTAATTTTATTTTATTTTTCTTTTTCAGTTTTTATTTTCATTTTTATTTAGTTCATCATTCAATAAATAAACTAAAATTTAAATAAAACGAACGACATATAGACAAAAAGAAATAAATATAGAATAAATAAATACAGACATAGAAAATAAATAAAACTAAAAAAAATGACAAAGACACAACAAAATTACTAAAGCTAAGTAAAACTAAAATGAAAACAGGAAATGTGAAATAAAAACTAAATCAAAATATGAATAAAAACTATAATAATATCTCAATTATAGTAAAATAGGCCTGGTCATGTTTTAAAATGTATTACTTCAAATGAGATTAAATATTATTACTACTGTCTTAAACTAAACCAAACCAAACTAAAATGCGAAATGTTATAATTTTAGTAATAAAAACAAAACATTTTTACTCTATTTATGCACTCTGTTTTTCCCAGATTAAACTAACTTCTTGAAACTTTTGTCTCAGAAATTTGTGGTCAAAGTATAAACTTTGAATCTATGAATAAATCTGAAATAAAATAAAAATAAATATTAGATAAAAAGGTTAAATTAAAAAAAAGTTTCCAATAACCAAAATCAATAAATATGTTAAATCACCTAAATTACTAATACTGAAATAAAAATTCATTAAAGCTACATAGAAATTTATATATAAAACATACAAATACTACAAAAATAAATGACGAAAGCACCTAAAATGATTAAAAACTAAGCAAATGTTATACTTTTAGAAATAACATAAAATCTTTTGCTTTATTTATGCACTGTTTTTCATTTTAAACGAGTTATCGTTTTGTCAGATTTATCTAATTTCTGGAGACTTTTATCCAAGTGAATGAACTTTGAATCACATCATGTACATAAAGAAAGAAACCTATAAACAAAAATAAATGTCAGATTGAAACTAAAGATGGTGAGAGAACATTTTGACCTGGCTAAGCATTTTAACATATTAAACCAGATTAAACTGAATAAAAGTCATTTGTTGATCATGAATCTCTCTTGTTGTTATTTTCCCAGCCAATCCACCATTTAAATCTGATCCAAACCATTAGCTATTATTACTATGTTGCTGCTGCCATCTAGTGGACTACATAGACTGCAAACTGTGTGTAAAACAGCAAACAATAATCAATAATCACCAACCAGCAGTTCCAGAGACACAAATGTCAGGCGTTTGCATTCATAATACCGTATGTTTAATACTGTATGTCAGTGAACAAGCGTACAGCACCGTTCCCTAGGCAGTAAACATTTACTGAAATTAATCTGAGCGTGGTGATGTCATATGAAGCATATTGTTCATTCATGCAGCACAATGAACCGCATCACAAACGAACGCATGCATCGGCCAAGAGTTCAACTGATCCAGCGATAAAAAGCATTAAAGCTGAACTGAAGTCATAATCAGAATCATAGAATAAGCATCACATTTATAGTTATACAATTCACTGTAGAAAGAAAGTATTACAAGGTCACATTCAGAGTCAGAGTGAAACCGGTGAAAGAGCATTTGATGAAACAGTCGTTTGGCGGGACATTCGCAGGAAACGCTGCCGTGTGTGTCTGCGTGGGTTACTACACGTCACTTCATAGATGAACCTCTGTCAAGTGTTAAATGTGAAAGAAAATAAATAATTCAAAAATAAAAATAGAAATATTTGCATATTATTTCCATACCTCACCATTACATTTGAATGGGATATATAGTGTTAGAATTAATTAAAATATCTGACATTTTAACACTGATGTTCAAGCCTGAATATTAGTTATATATATGGGCCAATGACGTGACGTCTACATTTTCTGTCCGATTACATTTTTTTTTAGTTAAAAATGGGTTTAAACTAGGGCTGGCAAACGATTAATTGCATACAAAATAAAAGTTTGAGTTTGCCTAATATATGTGTGTGTACTGTGTGTAATTATTATGTATATATAAATACACACAAATTAATGTATATATTTAAGAGAAATATGTTATGTACAAAATATTTTTATTTATATAATATAAATTCTATAAAAATTATAATAAATTAATAATAATATAATAATAAATTACACACAGTACACACACATATATTAGGCAAACTCAAACTTTTATTTTGTATGCAATTAATCGTTTGCCAGCCCTAGTTTAAATGCATTAAAAAGATGCTATATATATGAAATACCTCTCCTATTTATGGACCCACTTTAACTTTTCAAAATAGATTAGTTATTTGTAATTTTCTGTTATTCAAAGTGTTAAAATATCACGCGGTGCGACCGTCCTGCTGTAACTGCTGTTTTGTATACGTCATTGAAATTACCCTAAATTTATTCTGATTAATTTTCTGCATTTTTATTTCCAAAGTGTTTTGTAATCATGTAAAAAAATGCAAAGCATTTATATTTATATTTCCATCATAACAAACTTTGTTTGATGATTTCTATTTTATAAAATATCATGTGGTGCGACCATCAAGAAACTACCATTTTGGACTTTTATGTTGAAATCCATTCAAAGATAGGACTTTGCATCACATAGCAATTTGCCAGTGACCCATGGAAGCATCAAGTAGGTTAGTAACTCTTTCAAATCTGGAAAAAAATAACCTTTTAACGGCTGGTATGTAGTTACCAGACTTGGATATCATGCAGTATGACCTCAAAAAACAATGAATATTAAGTTATTTCTACAAGTATTTATTTTATTATAAATTTCATAGTGACCTTTCATGGGAAGCTAGCTTGTTTTGTTTAGGTGTCCAGTTCTGTGCTTGTGAATTTTGACTGAATTTGAAATATCATGTGGTGCGACCACTGCAGAGTGCTTTCCATTATAGATACATGTCCCAGATTGGCAGTTTTTGTGCTTTTATATTCAATTGATGGTTTATATACATAAAATACTTTATTTTAGTATCACTTGGAACAGATTATTATGCAATTTGGGTCATTTCAGACGGTTTATGTGTAATCTTTGGACAATATGAGAAAAAACGCAAAAACAAAGAAAAAAGTTTACAGCATATAATTTTAGTTTGGAAATTATGCATTTATTAGTGATGTATTGTTTATTTATTAATAACCAGTTTAATCTATTTTACCAGATTCCACTGCCAAGCAAAGAAAGTAAATGCTCGCCATAGGCAGCATGTTTATTCTGACCCTGCAGTCAAGCACAAACTCCAGATTTCATTTTCTAATAAAGATGTTCATGCTGTGATCTCAGAATCTGAGCCAGCAACCTCCCGCTACTCTAAACTGATGCTGTGCAAAGGGTCACCCGTGAAACGATATAAATACACACCGTTTTTCAAGTTCAAGTCCACTGACTTTAATCTACTCTTCTGTCTGGTTTGTTTGTCAGACAAAACAGCATATTTGGCATTATGATTGGTCAGACCACCTGTTAATCAAACTCCCGCAAAGGGTCAATTGAGCAGCCAAGATTGGGCAAAGTTCAGAAATAAGTGGGGCTAAAGAAATGCCTGCAGTTAATGCCATGGCCTGCATTTTGCACGCCTCTCTTTAAATAGATTTTTAATGATATAAGAGCTTTGAGTCATTTGGAGCGACCACTCATCATGTGGTGCGACCCATAATAGGAATAAGTGTATTAAAATAAAAATAAAATATCTCATTTCTGTGGTTGAATCACTGCTACAGCATGCTTAAGTGAATGGTATTTTTAAAACATTTTTATCAGTTTTATGCAATTTACAGGAAAAATAAGTCTGCTAACTACATTTATGAAGGCTGAAATTATAAAACCAAAATATGAGATTATTTACAGAAATTCAAAATAAATGCAAATACTTTGTTTCTAAAGACTTTAATTACTGAGGACATCTAAAAAATGTTAAGCATGTTAAGGAAATGAATTAATTTTAATCTAAACCATGGTCGCACCACATGACATTTTATAAGGCTATGGCCAATTAATTGAGATGAAAAACACTAAAATCACTTTTTTTGACATTTTAATATGAATTTATGTGTATGCAACATTCTTAATGTTTGAACAATTACAAAAGATATTATTATTTTTAAAAATAATCAAAAATACTTATGTCAATGACCCATATATATATTTAACTTTAGTTGAACGTTAGTGAAAAATGTTAAATAAATAAAAAATAAAAAAGGGGTCAAAAATTATTAAATTATAATGACATTTTAATAATTACAAATATCGTTATAATTTTATACTTAAAAAAAAAAAAAAAACATTTTTATTTTAGTGTTGCAAGGCACACAAAACTAGTGATACTACCAGAATTGTCTATTCAGATTGTAAGTATATAAATTATAGTCCAAACTTTGTCTAAATAACCAAATAATGTACCTTTTTATGGTAACAGTAACATAAATAATATTGTAATGTGCAAGGCAATAACCACGTTTTATTTTGGAGTAATAGTTAATAATTTGTGTATATGGGGTACTAATTCTGGTTCAAAAACAATATTAACGTAATTAAAAATCCAGCATTTTTTAGGCACAAACGGCACCGTTTCACGCATAATGACCCTGGCTTAAAACTAAAACCTGCTTATAAAATACCCAAGTTTGACACTTGATGGCCATTTTGAGAACTACCTTCTTCAGTCTGAGAAGGAAATTCATCCTGACTTAACACAATTTGCTTCCCGGTATGAGTTGAATTGTGGGCAGCCATAATTCGAGCTTGTGACAGCGTCTGCGTGTTTATCTGCCCACCGTGAGGTGAAACCAGAGCCGTACATTCAGCGAGCGCCACACCACACATTATTAGTGCTGAACACATCTGCAAAACACAACCAGCCGGACTCTCTGGAGTCTATTTACATGAGTATTCACAAATGATCATGATGCCACATGTTCACTACATCCTTCACATACTGAAATAGTCTGCTTTCAGAAGGATATGAAGGAATAAACCAAATAAACACAAATATCAGGCCAGTGGTGAGCGCACAATGATCAGTTAATGTTCAGCGAACAAAACAGCCGGCGCAGTTCATGTAAAACTCATAAAATCAATCAGAGTACCACAAAACCACTGTAGTACCAGTAGTGTTACAGCAAAATTCACAACATACACGTCCTTCATACTCCATAATCACGCTGTATTCACACTGGAAGCGTGTCGGTTGTCTACACTGGAAGTGTTAAAGCTGCATGTCACATCATAAAGAAATATATATAGTTCAGAAAGAGCAAAATGTGTGAATAACTTTGCTTCCAACTGTACAGATAAAGTTACTGTATATGCAGCAGTATTTCTACAAAAGTCTACACTATTGTTCGAAAGTTTGGGGTCAGTGAGTAGTAAGAAATTACTACTTTTATTCAGCAAATATGCATTAAAGTGATCAAAAGTGGCACAAAAGATTTCTATTTCAAACAAATGTTGTTCTTTTGAACTTTCTATTCATCAAAGAATCCTGAAAATTAAAATGTATCATAGTTATAACTAAAATATGAAGCAGCACAACTGTTTTCAACATTGATAAGGATCATGTGACACTGAAGACTGTAGTAATGATGCTGGAAATTCAGCTTTGCATCACAGAAATAAGTTACAATTCATCATTTTTTACAAACAAAAAAAGAGTTATTTTAAATTCTAATAATATTTCACAATATTAAGTCTCTTCTGCTAACCAAGCCTGCATTTATTTGATCTAAAGTACTACAAAACAGTAAAATTTGGATTTTTTTTTTTTACAATTTAAAATAACTGTTTTCTATTTTAATATATTTTAAAATGTAATTTATTCCTGTGATTCAAAGATGAATTTTCAGCATCATTACTCCAGTCTTCAGTGTCACATGATCCTTCAGAAATCATTCTAATATGCTGATTTACTGTTCAAGAAACATTTAGTGTTATTATCAACATTTAAAACAGTTGAGTACATTTTTTCAGGGTTCTTTGATGAGTTGAAAGATCTGAACATCAGCATTTATCTGAAATAAAAAGCTTGGAGTCAGAAGGGGGGGAATTATAGAAATTAATACTTTTATTTAGCAAGGATGCTTTAAATCGATCAAAAGTGATGGTAAAGACATTTATAATATCACAAAAGATTTCTATTTCAGGTAAATGCTGTTCTTCTAAACTTTCTATTCATCAAAGAAACCTGAAAAAAATTCAACTCAGCTGTTTTCAACATAATATTTGGGCAGCAAATCAGAATATTAGAATGATTTCTGAAGGATCATGTGACTGGATTAATGATGCTAAAAATTCAGCTTTTAAATAAATTTTAAATTACACTTTAAAATATATTCAAATAGAAAACAATTATTTTAAATGGTAAAAATGTTTAAAAATGTTACTCTTTTTGCTGTACTTTTAATCAGATAAATGCAGGCTTGGGAGAAGAAGAGAATATTTAAAAAAAAAACATTAAAAATCTTTTGCCTGGTAGTGTATGTATTTAAAAAATATATTGGTATAAAAATTTACCATTATAAATTAAATAGATCATAATTTGCTTATCTTTCTAACTGATAAAATGTCTTTATTAAAAATAAATTATAAGTTGATGCATGTTTTTGAACACAGTTTGAGATGTTGTGCTGCAATGGATCCTCAAATGAAAAAATCTGAAAGTCTACATTTGTAGTGACCTATTATCAGGGTAAAATCTTATATCAAATCAGTTGATTTAAAAAAAAGGCCTTATAGACCCCAATGTAAATAAAATTCACAAATATGACATTTCTAAATAGATTTTTGTACTTCAGATGAATTAAGGAAATACAGTGGCTGCGGCAGCTCTGTAATGCGTCAAAAAACAGAAAGCATGAACTGAAAATGCATCGCGTCAGACACGTCCAGTGTAAACAGCTCCAGTGATTAAAATAAAAGTGATTTAATGCAACATGCTACATGCGTCCAGTGCAGACACAGGGCTATTTTAGAGCATGTCAGATGTGTACATATATGATGTACTGTTTAAACATAACTCATTTTTATTTTACTTTTTTAAAATTATATTCAACACTTTGGTATTACTCTGCAACACACACCTCTGCAAGCCAATCGATAAGTGACCACTGAATCTCAGATCTTCTGTTTGGCAGCTATTGCTTTTTGCATTATTACCAAGTATCTTGCTTCGATTCATTTGAAATGCTATTGTGCTTTCCGATTACACGCAACACACGAAAATAATCACCATCATCCATAGAACTGAACACATACACAGCATTCAAATACTTTGTGACACCCATAATCCTCCTGCCACGAACGTGACAACAAATGTAAATGTAAAAGTCACATTCTGCACCTGCGTCTCTTCATTCCTCGCACACCGACTCGCCCAGATCTACGGCGCCGCCTCTGGTCAGTCTGCGCATCTTGCTGAAGTCGTGATCGGAGCGAAGGTACGACAGCGACACTCCCTCGTGGGCGCCCAGCTGATGGGGCTGAACGTGGGCCGGCAGAGGACGCATTTCCCCTTCGCTCCTCCAGAACAAACAGTAGTGCTGCGGCTCCGTCACGCCAAACAGACCGGCGCAGGTTTTGGATAAAGCGTCGGCGTTGTCCTCTGCCTTCCAGAGGAGCGTCCGCACTGCACTACGACTGTCATCCTGGAATAACACTCGCACGAACCTCTGCGCTCCAACAGGAAACAACGAGAAACACATAGTTAGGGGTAGATTTGACCAATGGATCCTCTGCAGTGAATGGGTGCCGTCAGAATGAGAGTCTAAACAGCTGATAAAAACATCACAATAATCCACAAGTAATCCACACCACTCCAGTCTATCAGTTAACATCTTGGGAAGCTGAAAGCTGCATGTTTGTAAGTAACAAATCCATTATTAATACATTTTTAACTTCAAACCATTGCTTCTAGCCAAAATATGAGTCTATAATCTATAATAGCACTTCCTCTAGTGGAAAAAAGTCCATCTTAAAAGTCCTTTCACATCAAAATCCATCTACATATGCAACTGTTTTGGCTTGTAAATGGTGCTTGATCTGTGCAGATTTCTCTCCTGATTTAGGTAAAACAACTTTTTCACTGGAGGAAGCATTTTTATGGATTGTTTCTTACAAACACGCATCTTTTCACTTCACAAGATCTTAACTGATGGACTGGAGTGGTGTGGATTACTTGTGGATTATTATGATGCTTTTATCCGCTGTTTGGACTCTCATTCTGATGGCACCCATTCACTGCAATAAAAATAAATTATCAACTGTTTATTTTCTTTATACAGTTTCAGTACGCATGATTAATCCGTGCACATTATATAAGGAAAAAAAACATGTTATCATAATCAATCATCAAAATATATTCTCAACATTTCAGTTGATGTAATCAAGCCTGTGTGGGCAGGGAAAAAATATGAATTCATAAATGTTACCTAACAAGTTTCACTGCTTCAGAATCCAATCAAACCACTAATAAAAATCAAGACCTGCCTTACATTATTTCCTGGTGAACAGTCTGTTCTCATCACAAATTTGTCACATTATATTGTCACTTTGCATTATAAAACAGTACTAAAATCAATTGTTTTGGATCTACCGTCCCTTCCTGATATCTGACAGATGAAATAAGACAGCACAGAAAAAAATCAATAACAATATATTCTTAAATATAAAACGTAAAAGAGGACATACTATCAGTCAAAAGGTTTTGAACAGTAAGATTTTTAATGTTTTTTAAAGAAGTCTCTTCTGCTCACCAAGCCAGCATTTATTTGATTCAAAGCACAGCAAAAACAGTAATTTTAAAAAAATATATTTTTACTATTTAAAATAACTGTTTTCTACTTAAATATATTTTAAAGTGTAATTCATTCCTGTGATTTCAAACCTGAATTTTTAGCATCATTACTCCAGTCACATGATCCTTCAATAATCATTCTAATATTCTGATTTGCTCCTCAAAAACATTTATTATTATTATAATGTTGAAAACAGCTGAGTAGAATTTTTCAGGTTTCTTTGATGAACGGAAAGTTCAGAAGAACAGCATTTATCTGAAATAGAAATCTTTTGTAACATTATAAATGTCTTTATCATCACTTTTAAAGCATCCTTGCTAGATAAAAGTATTAATTTGTAAAATTTCTTATAATAAGTGCAAGCTTTTGAATGGTGTTTTGACAATATTACAAGAGCCTTTTATTTCAGATAAATGCTGATCTCTGGCTCTTTCTATTCATCAAAGAATCCTGAAAAAAAAAAAAGCACTCAACTGTTGATAGTAATATTGATATTGATAGTAATAATAAAAATGCAGGCTTGGTAAGCAGAAAAAAAGAAGTCTTTAAAAAAACATTAGAACTCTTACTGTTCAAAAACTTTTGACAGGTAGTGTATGTATATAGTGTAATAAATATATATATATGCAGTCTATGGTTTCAACCTGTTTCTGCTGACTGTCTTTCTGGGTCTTGGCTTCTTGGCCCCGCCTCCTACTCCACTCCCTCAAGTACTCTTGAGCCTCATTGGTCAGACTGCAGGTGGGTGTGGCCCCAGGCTTGCTCTGGATCAGACATAGGCTGGCATACACACTCGTCAAATAGTATCCACCTACAAACAAACAGCCATGAAGATAAGTTATAGGTCATTAACAATTTAACTTTTAACTCATTTTTAGAACATCTAAATTTGTATATGTAGTTATAAAGTGTAGGTAGATCAACTCGATTACATAATTCATAAGACTTCATGGAAGTGTGTGCGTTCGCTGCTGGGTTTCCATGGTAACAGCAACTTCTGATTGCTGTTGCTCTGTTCAGGTAGTGCAGTTCTTCACTGGGAATATGGCTATTGAAGTTGATGAAGATAAATGATAAATGATGTGGAAATCACACCCACTTGCGACTCAGAGATCATGGTAGTTCTGTCTTGAAAAGTTTGTATTTTATCGTTAAAAATGATTTTCATCATCTTTAGAGCTGGTTAATTTTTAAATTAAACTATTTTGATTGACATTTTAATGTAATTAATGCAGATTTGTATAATTATGATTTACTTTGAATAACCCTCGAATCTGTTCCTCATGCAGTACCTGTTATGTAACAAGTTAAGGTATTTTATGGTTATCTCACACAGTACTGATTGTATCTGTTAGCACCGACATTAGATTTAAACACAGTCTAAATGTGTGTTTTTAAGGCGAGTTCTTCTTTACCCTCTCCTGTCAACCATGACGGCTCAAGCAGCTCCATCATGTACTCCGTCTCCAGCAGCAGTTGCGGGATGTTACACTGAACTAGCACATAGGACAGCGCTGGTAGAAAGTCCTCAGACCCCACATCCTGATCTGCAAAGAAGAAATCAAATGTTAACAGCTAAAGTGGCCCTAAAGATCACAAACCAGCATCTAAATCGTTCCTCACCAGGTTGCGTCCCCATGGCTTTGTACACACTCTTGCACACTTGTAGCAGAAGCAACACCTTGTCAATGGGTGAATGGCTGCGCTGCATTAGCGTGAGCTTCGCCTTCGCTCTATCCACGCCACGAGCGTCCAGGACAGCCACTCGTACAGCCAGGCGCTCCAGCGCCCCCTCCTGGTAGGCCAGCAAGCTGTCGGTGATCTTCTGCAAGGAGCCGTCCTGGGTGTGAAGTGAAATGAGCGTCTGCTGCAGCTGAATCTTTAACGGCTTCAACACGCAACCAAACAGAGCCTTTTCCAGGGCAAGATCTGTGGGTCACATGACAGCAAATGTGAACTAAAATGTGAAATATGCATCTTAAAGCTGTGAAGTTTCTGAATCGTCCCTGTGAATTCCTGTGGGAGGATATTTCTGAATGATAACAGCCTTTTTCTGGTGTCTTTGTGTGCCATTTACAGTGTTTACAGGCTTTGCATGGCCTTGTCAGGGACTGAAATATTGGACGTAACTTTTTTATAGACAAGGTTACTGATTTTAAATGTTTTGCACGAAAATAGTCACTATACTTTGGAAATAGTGTGTATTTTAATGTTTATAGTGTTGGTGCAAGGTCTTGGACTGTACATCATGCTTCTTGTTGATTGTTTACTCTCAAATCAAATACCAATGGGCAAATAATCATTCAAAGACATACAGCAGGGGTGTCCAAACCAGGGGGCCACTGAACTGCAGAGAGCTCCAACCTTAATTAAACACACCTGAACCAGCTTATCAAGGTCTTCAGGCTTACTAGAAATGTCCAGGACCAAGTTTGTAGGACACTGGCCCTCTAGGAGCAGGACTGATCACCCCTGAGCTACAGGAACTACTGTATCACCATTATGTCATTGATCTAACCCAGGGGACTAGGTCCTGGAGGGCCGGTGTCCTGCAGAGTTTAGCTCCAACCCCAGTTAAACACACCTGAATCAAGGTCTTACTAGGCATGCCAGAAACTTCCAGGCAGGTGCGTTAAGGCAAGTTGGAGCTAAACACTGATTTTAAATGTTTTGCACGAAAATACTGTCGCTATAATTTGAAAATAGTGTGTATTTTAATGTGTATAATGTTGGTGCAAGGTCTTGGACCGTAGACGAACGTTGTAAACGCATTACTGTGCATGCCATTTTTCCTGTCAGTGCTCCCAGAATATTTCTTCATATATTTATATACAATGCAGAAAATGAGAAGACATGGCACAGATTTTATATGGGCCTACTCATGTTTGCCTAAAGCTATTTGGAAACGTGCACGTTTTTCCTGTAGCTCTATTTAAACACGCTTATGTCCTTGGTTGTGAACACAAAAGCGCACAGCCACTGAGCAGCTTGGCGAAAATAAATAAGCTCTGTTCAATAGCAAATTAATGTTTGTACAGCAGAAGAAAGAGCCAGACACATTACAGCAAACAAGAAAATCTGTGCACTGTGCAAAATCTCCTCCCCATCCCTCCTTCTATCTCTTCTCTCTCTCCATGCACTTCCTGAAGTATGCGTGGGAATGTGCTGTGTGCTAATGATAAATGCAAAGTGGAAAACGCGAATGCCTCCACCAACATCTGAAACAGCATCCATCCCCGGGGACGTGGCCGGCTTTCAGATTTCTTGCTTTGATTTGGGGGAGATATCTCACAATCAGCTCATAATCCCAGCTATGCGGGCTTATAAAAGATTGGATGTTGTTATTTGACTGACGTAATTGTTCTGCAGTATAAAAATAGAGCTACAGTAACTTAAACTTGTGTGTTAAGCACCGCTGTGCTGCCAGAAGTTAACATGCTGCATTAACGTTAAACTCTGCAAGAAAAATATAGTGCATCATAGAATGGGAGTCATCATCTCACACCAAAACTGCGTTATAGCTGCGCTAATAAAAGCTACATGTAACATTTCAATTTAAACATTAATGCTACTTTCCAGAAATACATTATATCAAGGGATTCTAAGAAAACCAATCACATCTTTTATCCACTCCAGTGGTTAAAGAGTTTTTAAAACCCACTGATTGGTTTCCATGATACAGTCCATAGCACGGAGTCATTTACTTCCTGCAAAAGCCTTAGTGGTGCTTGCTAAGTCAAGCATCACGATTAATATTGCTCATGCTTAGGGTTAATGATCTCAACAAACTCCTAGTGCATCCTAGTGTACGAAACGTGGAGGCACCATTTGTGTTGTGAACAGAACTCGAATGATACATCATGCTTTTTGTTGATTCTTCACTTTTACATCAGACCTTCAATTTCCATCTGGCAGACATTAAAATGGGCAAATAATCATTTAAAGACATCAAAAAGGCATTGGAAGTAGGACTTGAGCCAAATTTAATCATAGAGCCTTAGGGCAACCATCCACAAACCACCTAGAAGGTCTATTTTCATTAATATTTTAAAATTGGGGGTGGTATGGCATAGTGGTTGCCGGGCCGGTAACCAAAAGCTTGAAGGTTTGACTTACCCTGCATATAAGATACATTTTAGAAGCTAATTTTGGCATTATTAGCATCTGCTATACCAGGGGTTCCCAAACTCGGTCCTGGAGGGCCGGTGTCCTGCAGAGTTTAGCTCCAACTTGCCTCAACACACCTGCCAGGAAGTTTCTAATATGCCTAGTAAGACCTTGATTAGCTGGTTCAGGTGTGTCTAATTGGGGTTGGAGCTGAACTCTGCAGGACACCGGCCCTCCAGGACCGAGTTTGGGCACCCCTGTGCTATACTGTTTGAGATACAGCAGGGGTGTGCAAACCAGGGGTCCACTGAACTGTACAGAGCTCCAACCCTAATTAAACACACTTGAACTAGCTAATCAAGGTCTTCAGGCTTACTAGAAATATCCAGGATCAAGTTCATAGGATGTTGGCCCTCTAGGAGAAGGACTGAACACCCTGAGTTTAGCTCCAACCCACCTGAACCAGCTAATCAAGGTCTTACTAGGAATGCCAGAAACTACCAGGTAGGCGTGTTGAGGCAAGTTGGAGCTAATCAATGCAGAACACTGGCCCTCCAGGTCAGAGTTTGGAGACCCCTGATTTAACCTATTGTGATGCCTCCTTACCTTTCTCGTTCTCAGGAACCAACGTCTCAATCGGAGGTTCTATTTCTCCTGCTTCCAGAAGGAGACTTTTGGCTTGAGACAGAAATCTCCTCACCCCCTGAAGCAGCTCCACAGCAGAACTATGTTTTGAGGCCTCCATCTCCTGCCTTTGCTTCTCTAAAAAGTCCTGCACTAGCGACCCAAATGTGGAGCGCTTGTCATGTGAGAGTTCATCCACCAGTCGGGCAACTCGGCGCTCAGGAGCAAACACGCATACAAAGGCGGCGGTCATGCGGCGCAGGGTCGAGGTTGGGTTTGCTGAGGGGAAACGGGTACCACGTGCAGCAGGCGGCCATTGGTGGGCGAGGTCTGCCTGGGCTTCTTCCTCCTCCAGACTGCTGAAGGAACTATTGCTGTCCAGTTCAGCAAGGGAAGGAGCTCGAGTCCTTTCCAAAGCGAGACACACCTCACCATCGTCAGTATCTTTGTTGGGTTCCGTGTTACCTTGCTGGGGTAAGGAGTTACTCTAGAGGAAGGTAAAAAAAAAAAAAACAATGTTATTTTTAGAACATGGCACTGCAGAAAGATTTTCAAACACACATCACGATCACGACCTTCCAAAACCACAAGTGCAGTGTAGGCACAGTATGTGGAATATCATTACATTGTTTGTAGGAGGCAGTTAACCAGTAAAGGTTATATTTATGCTAACCGCTCTCCACCCGCACTAACTACTGCACAGAGGACCGTGATTTTGCCCAGTAGTTTTCCATCCTGGTCCTGGAGACCAACCACTCTTATTTATCACACCTAATTTAGACAATCAGTTGATTAGGAGAGACTGAGCTTCATAAACTGAAGCTGAGTGAGTCAGATACAAAATGTGCACAGCAGTGTGTCCTCAGGACCAGAGCTGAAAACCCCTGATTCAGCCAAGTAGGATGTGTTCCTGTGGCCTCAAAACGATGTTACTGTAAAACAAAGACACTCTTAACCCTTTCCATATGCTTAAATATTAACTAGCGGTTGATATGAGTTTTGTTCAACCCCATATACTAGGAGTAGCCAACCCTGCTCCTGGAGGGCTACCATCCTACATAGTTTAGCTCCAACCCTAATCAAACACAACCAAAATAGCTAATAAAGGCTATCAGGATTACATCAAAGCAACAGCCAGGTGTTTTCAAGCAGGTTTGGAACTGATGTCTGTACCTCCATTACAGGAGTCTCAGACTTGGTCCTCTTCCCTATACCTAAAACAGGGATGGGCAACTTCGGTCCTGGAGGGCCACTGTCCTACAGAGTTTAGCTCCAAGCCTAATCAAACACACCTGACAAGCTAATCAAGGTCTTCAACATCACTAGAAAGCTGCAGGCAGGTGTGTTTGACCAGGATTGGAGCTAAACTCTGTAGGACAGTGGCCCTCCAAGACAGGTGTGTTGAGGCAAGTTGGAGCTAAACTCTGCAGGACACTGGCACTCCAGCACAGAATTTGGGCATCCCTGGTTTAGCTCTAGACCTAATCAGACACTCCTAAACCAGCTAATCAAGGTCTCCAAGAGTAGTGAGTCTCAAACCAGTCCTGGGCACCCACCCACTGCACATTTTGTATGTCTCCCTCATAGGTCACACTTGAATTCAAGTCCTGCAGACACTACTAATGAGGTGATGAGTTAAATCAGGTGTGTTAAATGAGGGAGACAAAGGCCCTGTCCCAAATTAAACACTTCATGTGCACTTGCAGTCTTACGGACTTACAATGGCCATCACGTGTGCAGGTCTGTTAAGTCTACGAGACCGTAGGGTGTTCCATTCGTCATTTCAGTGTTCAGAAGGGTGCTTGCGAGCGCACCCTTTGCGGCCGTTATGCTCCCTCGATATGCACTTCTGCTGAGCCCGCACTGGTGCAAGCTCCGCAGCAGACTTCTACCCGACAGTCAAAGCAGCATTACGTCACAAAAGTGTGGACTCAGAGGAATACCGTGTGGGTTTAGGGTGCCATTTGGGACAGAGCCAGACAAATATGCAGTGGTTGGGAGTCCCCAGGATGCTAGAAACTTCCTGGCAGGTATATTGTACCTAAACTCTGCCAGAAAATGGACCTCCAAGATAAAGAGTTGGACAACCTTGTCCAGCCTTGAGCCAAAACCTAAAGCCAATGGTACACACACTTACAGGTGGTATCTGTCCCAACATCTGATCATCCTCCTCTTCTGAAGTAGGAGTGAGTGCCGGGGTCCTCCTGAGCACACTTAACCCTCCTGTTCGTCTCGGGCCTCCCTGGTTGGAATTCTGTCCATGCGTTTCCCCCTGGGTTAGATCCGACTCTCCACCCGACAGGCTGAGAGAGGTTTCATTGGAAACACGGACCCTGAGGCTGCGTTTAAAGCGGTGGCGTTTGTGTGAGGCGGTTCTGCTAGGTTGGGGAGGCTGAAGGAACAGGGGGTTGACGAAACATGGGCTGATCAATCTGAATGTCCGGTGGGGTGCTGAGGGTGGAGGCGGGCCGTTAGGAAGGCCAGGAGACGTCTGAGAGCTCCAGAACTCTGAAAAAGCCATGGAAGGTTGCAAAGAGTGAAACTAAGATGGAAAACACAGTATTTCTCAGGAATTTTAAAGCAGTCATAGCATATTTCTTGATCCATTGAAACTAAATCTTTTAATGTAGCATGAAAACATACTATGACATACTTGATTCCTTTGCAATATCTGTTTAGAGCAGGGGTGTCGAAACTCGGTTGTGGAGGGGCGGTGTCCTGCAGAGTTTAGCTCCAACTTGCCTTAACACACCTGCCTGGAAGTTCCTAGTATGCCTAGTAAGACCTTAATTACCTGCTTCAGGTGTGTTTGATTGGGGTCAGAGCTAAACTTTGCAGGACAAGGGCCCTCCAGGCGCAGGACTGGACACCCCTGGTTTATAGAAACATGGTCTGTTATGGATTGGTGATAAGGATCTTATTTGGCATGCTAGCTGGAATTGCTTAACCATATAGTATATGTTAGTTGGTAACTAACACTAAGAGTAAGCTGTTGGGAAAGATTGCCAAATGTTGTTGAGTTGCTCTCACTCCTAAGCACCAGACAATTATCTTTGAGTTTGAGCAGTACATGTCAGCACTATTTTAGCAGTACATTTCAACAGATTTTGTGATCCTGTCAAAAGGAAACGGTAACTTTGCAAAGAGGCTGTTATTGAAGGGTGCTTGGGATAATTAAAAACTATAGAGGACAAAAGCGCACACCACAAAACCACAGAAAAGTGCTACAGCTGGTAGCAAGAGGGCATCAAGGACGCTAAGTGGGTGTTTACATATAAGTGTTAAAGGTACATCTGCAAAAAGGCTAGTTGAGTTTTAAAGGTCAGAAAGGGGGTGGAAACAGTCGTGAAAAAAATGCATTCTTACCTAAACCCAAATGTGAAATGCTTTCCAGCTGGATGTGATTTGTGGCCTGTATAATTGCATCTGGCAGTTCCAGTGGGAAAGGCAATACATCTCTGTTTAACACATACATAAAGAGCAGAAATTACATAATACATTATAGATAAAACGCTTGTTTAATCTACATGAATAATTTTCCTATAATGTTTGATGTTTGTTACCTGCTGACGGTGTAAAATGCCACTAGTCTGCAGAGATCAGGGAAGCTCAGGGCAGAACTTTCTAGCGCAAACGCTAAACGGTGAAAAAGAAGATGCAATAATATAAGATAGAAATTGCTACCAGAATTTATTTTGATAATGAAATTGTGCAAACTTGTCTTATTGGGAAGTACTAAATAAAATGCATGTCAGGTTTTGCCAAAAACAGAAAAAATCTCATATGTTGCATGTTAATATACCAGCTGCTTAGAATTTGGATTAATCTATAGTAACTATAATTTGCTTAAGAAACTCCCCAGCACAATGTAACAACAAACATACATTGTGAGGGACCAAAGGGTTGTTTGTTAGGTTTATGGGATAGAAAATGTCATTAGCTTAGTCTAAACACTGTAAAGTGTCTGCTGTGTGTATGTGTGATGTATGAAACTCACTAGAGTCTTCCTCACGGATGGGATACTGTGACACTCCTCCCTCCTGCAGCCGCACACACAAAACCTTCCTGTGGGAGGCGCTACACTTACACACCAGAAACGTCTATAGACAAAAAGGGGACACACAGCATTCACTAACCTCATTAGATGATGTCCTACATATGTTAAAATATTATATATTTAGGTCAAAATCAAGTACAAGAACATAAAACCTGAAAATAAATATGACTATATACAGTATGAGGGTAATGCAACAGGGTGCCTCTTGTACGGTGTTTATTTGAAGTGTAATTGGTTGATTACTCGCAAATTACACCCATCTTACTGGCCATTATTATGCAGTCAAAGGTACATACAGAGGTACATCTTTGAATGATTACCGTAATTATGACTTTAGATTGTGAACAACAGTGATAAGACACAATGATTTGATTCTAAGTGGCTGTTGGGATTCTCTCACCCCAACTATCTCTCGTTGCAGGATTTGGTGGGCGGAGTCAGGGTTGATTGACAGCTGCAACCATATGGAGTGCGTGAGGAGAAGACGATCCAAAACACTCAAACTCCTCTGGAGAGACGCGTCCATCTATAACGCAAAGCACAGGGGTGAACAAACACACGAAAACATCACAGAAAGTCTGTTTATTAAATAAATTGGTTACATTAGTTAACCATATTAGTTAACATGACCGAGTTTCACTAAGAGTGGAAAATCTATATTTAAATTTAATTGTGATTTATTAAAACTTTTATTTATTTATTTTTATAATATATTCAACATGTAGTGTCTTGCCTTGAAAGTTGCATATTCTGTTAATATTATTTAATGGACTTAAGTTAACATGAACAAACAATAAACAGTTGTATTTTTTATTAACTACTGTTAACAACAGTTGATAAAAACTGTAAAATGTATTGCTCATTGTTACTTGTCAGTATCATTAACTACCGCGACTTTATTGTGAAACAGTATTTCCAGTAAAATTTTAATATATTCAAAATAAAATTATTTCATACGAAGCAGTGCTGTTAAATGATTAATCGCAATTAATCGCATACAAAATAAAAGTTTTTGTTTACATAATAAATGTGTGTATACTGTGTATATTTATTATGTATATATAAATACACACATACAGTATATATTTTGAAAATATTTACATGCATATTTTTATATTCATATAATATAAACATTCTTAAATTTCTTAAATATATACATGCATGTGTATGTAAACAAAACTTTTATTTTGCGATTAATCACGATTAATTGCAATTAATCGTTAAACAGCCCTAAATATATAAACATACTTAAATATATTAACATATTTACTGACATATCGCTTGTGACTTACTGATATAAAAATTAAAATGAAACTTTATTTGGAGTATTTCTTTATTGCACAATGCACACTGAATGCCTAAAATGTGTTTTAATGTCACTACTGATGAGGATTGTATGATCTTTGAATAATATCTGTCTTTAAATGCAAGATACATAAAGTATACTTGCATTAGTTAAACTTTAAAACAATCATATAGACTTCAGTATATCTTTAGCACTACTTCCACACAATTAAAGTGCATTAAGTACAAAATGAGCAGTCTTTAAGTATGCCAGTTTAGTATATTAAAAAGTACAATTGCAGGGTATTTTTATATTATATTATTTCAAATATAATCAGGTTTGAATAAGTTACTCCAAAAAAAGGAACTAACTACTAGCTACTAATTACATCTGCAAAAGTTTGATTAGATTACTGTACTAATTACTTTATTCAATGCAATTACATCAGATGTAGTTACATTATGGAAAAATTTTGAGTAATCCTATTACTTTTTCAAGGGTTGACAGGACTTAATTACTCAGTAATGCATTACACCCACACTGTTTATAACGCTCTGCACAGTTTAGCACTGCTTACCCTGTTCAAACCCATCCTGTAGTTTTACCCCCCTAAAAAGCAGTACAGAAACTGTGGAAAAACTCTGCAGATTCTGTCTGGGCCTACATGAAACACGCAGACAATGAGCCGTGCAGCAGTCACTGCTTCAAACGCTCGCTCTCTCTGTATCTCATTGCGATGACACTGTGTGGGCAGCCCGAGAGGATGCTTATGCATAACAGCAGATGGTTGTCATGGCAACAGATGCCTACACGTCCTACCAGGCAGTCCCACTCATCCACAGACACCTACTCACCCGAAACACGCTCGCGCACAAGACAGACTGCGCTTAAAACGGCGAGGAACTGTTGGCAAAGTAGAGAGGATGTTTTTTAATTCCTGCTTCTCTTGCCCTTTCCCTCTCTAGCGGTGTCAGAGAGCTCTCCGGCACAATCAGGGCTCTTTGCGATATTTTTATCTCGTTTTTGAAGCCCACGTCCCCTCCTCAAACACCATCAGACAGGTAGATTCAGCTGCCGTCGGTGTTTCATACGCTTCGCAATGAAGAAAGGCCAGTGTTGACATAAAAGTAACCACGCAACTGTGTGCAACCGCTGAAACTGTACTAGTATTGATTGAGGTTTAGTTTTAGTGATTGATTTAAATACGATCTGGGCAAGCACAATCTACACGCATTCATTTTGCAGCTTCCAAAAACATAAATTCAGGCATCGAGCGTCTCAGTAAAGAGAGGTTTGCCAAGCACGCAAACACACAGATATGAGTTTGACAGTGTTACATCAACAAATTCAGTGCGTTGGTTTTCTTTAACAGTCATTCTCAGAAAATGGTGCTGTTTGTGCCTGCAAATGTCAGGAATTAATTATCACTTTCTCATATCAGCTTGAATAGAAGACTGATAGTATCACAGTAAATAAATTAATTAATTAATAGCATGTGTGACATTTATCTTTCAAAACTGGCTTTGTGCTTTAATTGAACTTTGCTACAGTGTAAATGTACTGGGCTTGAATATCCAGCCAAGCAAATATCACTGCATAACAACTACATCATAATTTACAGTCAATATTCTTATTCTTTGTGCCAAGAAATATAATGTTTCTCAGTCAAATATTTATGTATTAATATTTAGTCTCAGTCTGACATATTCAACTCTGTTTTCGAAATACAATGTATTCAAGTTTTTTATACAGCAAATACAAGGAATTATGTAAAATATCAAAAATTATATTTACTGATTTATTTATACAGGAGTGCAATATTCTAGTGATATCGGAACTCCAACAGTTTCTCCACTTGCAGTATTTCTTATAGCGAGTTATTAATTTGAATTATTATTATTATTATTATTTATTTTTATTTTTTTAACGTGGCACTAAAACGTTGTTGTAAAATAAAGATAACATTCTATTTTGAAATTTGCTTCGCTTTTTCTGGAGATGTGAGCTCTGGGGCGTCAGTGGCAATTTAGCACTCATGAACCTGCCGAGAGCAGCCTTACCTCGGCCAGATCTTCTGGAATTTGCCAATGGCTCTGATGTCTCTATAGTGGTTAAACATGAGATATAATTCATTTTGGATAAATCTAACAGGCAGTCTTTGGTCACATTAATCTATTATTTGTTCCAGACCAAACAGTTTTGGCAGAGGGCAAAATCTCACCATGTTATATTTTATGAAGATTCAATGCTGTATATCAGAGTGCTGCCTTTGCACTTGACTGAATTGCCTAGCAGCTTTTATGATGGCTGTTGTTGCTGTTTATTAAATATTTATATAAATAGTAGTATTTAATTATAGTATTTAGTATTGGAAATGGTGTGTGTGTCCGCGATGGTGACTTTAGTTAAATTGTTCCGCCATTAGATGGTGACAAGAGAATGTTTTTATGAGTGAGTCAGCAGTAAAGACTTATTTTGAAAGAGACTGAAACAGGGTCCTAAACACAGAAGTTATTTTTACTTTCAACAATACTCTAAAACCTGCTGGGTTAAAAACAATCTAGTGCTGGGTAAAATATGGACATACCCAGCGACTGGGTTGTTTTGACCCAGCGGGTGGGTTAAATATTTAACCTTCTGGGTAGTAACCCAATCGCTGGGTCAAAACAACCCAGTCGCTGGGTATGTTCATATTTTACCCAGCGCTAGGTTGTATTTAACCCAGCAGTTTTTTAGAGTGAACACATTGCAAAACGCAGCTAACAAATGTGCTAAGGAAAATCTGTCATCGGAAATCAACCTCAAGAGATGAAATGATAGTATGACAAAGATATCGCTTTCCTCAGTGAATATTAAAACGAATGTTTTATTGTGAATATGAGATTGAGCTGAAAAACTAATGCTGTATCAAATGCAGGAAATCACACTTACTCAGTCCATCTCTCTCTCATAATACTCTACATGAGAGCTGTTAATACAGTAATACAATAAGCTTTCAATGAAGCAACTCAATGTTCTTTTGTTACTAGTTCTAAAGCAATGTTTCTGAATTAGTAACAGAGGCTTGGGCTCAGCTGCTTATCTGTCTCAACTTTAGATTTGATTATGTAACACACTGGTGCTGTCAAACTGTTGTATAAACACAATATCACACTCATAGCTGTGCGATATCGCTGTATATCGGCACACTGTGATATTGCTCTATAAATATAGCTCTCTGATTTCAAAATACAGACTTAGTAATTTTTTTTCTCTTTTGTTCTGCAATTTTGAACCTCTTATTCATCAAAAAATCCCTGTACTAAAAAAAAAATGAAAAATAACAAATAAAAAGGCATCACTGTTTCCACAAAAAATATGAAGCAGTCAAAAATGTTATTTGAGCAGCAAATCAGCATATTAGAAGATTTCGGAAGGATCATGTGACACTGAAGACTGAAGTAATGATGCTGAAAATTCAGCTTTGATCGTAGGAATAAATTGGATTTTAATATATATTCGCATAAAAAACTGTTCTTCTAAATTTTAATATTATTTCACAGTTTTCCCTCTTTTTGATCAAATTAATGCAGCCTTGGTAAGCAGAAGAGACTTCTTTCACAAACATACACTGAGTGAGTCATAAAACTTGACATTTCCATCCAGCTTCCAGCTTTTTTTCCTCCCACAAAAAACGTTCAGATACAATAAATCACATTCTCCTCTGGCTAAAGGCAGCCTTGACTGGAAATTGTGAGAAAAATCGGTTTGATTGGTATCCGAATATACCAGATTCTTATTCAGCAGCACAATGCCAGCTATTGTATCCCAGCCATGCTTTGTTTATTCCATGTGTACACTGTAGACCTCTAACACACATCTGAGGTTTATGGAGAGGGTTTATTATATAAACATCACATCACCGGCCCGGATGACTTTACCACCCACAAACGCGAGCACTAAACCACTGCTAGAGAATCTGAGAGCGAGTGCCATCAGCACACAAAACTGACGGGTCGGTAACCTCCGTACCGCAAACCCTAACCAGATAACATCTGAGGAGAGACGGATGATGTCCGATTGCAGCGTAGGCCTCCTTACATAAAGCCCCGAGCAGCCTACACACACAGTTATGCAATTAAGCGTCACACGGGGAGAAACACAGGAAGAGAAGCAGAGAAAGAATAAGAGAAGAGAGGGAGGTGAGTTCGATTTGAGCAGCACGTCGCTTTCTCCTCTTGAAGAACTTTTTTTATTGACGCTATTTTTGAGTCTGAGTTCAGGAAGATTATAATTATGAATCAAGGAAGTCGTCAATTTTTTTTCTCAGCACATAAAAAGGCAGTTTGAAGTTTCAATGGCTTTTGAATACTCAGAAGACTTTTTATTGCTCACACTGTTGAGATCTCGACGGGGAATGCATGTGAGATTACTGGGATCTCGGGAGATATTAAAGAGATCTGATTCACGATTTTACTTTCCTACAGGTGTTGTAACACCATGATGAGTTTATAAAAATTATATCCATTAAATAGAATAAAGGATTGTTCATTACTACAACCCAATAGTTGTTATTAAAGAAACAGATCAACCAAACATTTTAATTTGCTGAAATTATACCCACCCTCATGCCATCCAAGATGTAGATGAGTTTGTTTCTTCATCAGAAACAGATTTGGAGAAAAATATGCCAAAATATGAGTTCATAATCCAAAATATTGCTTTCTTCAGTCATCTAGTCTGAATCAGAAATATGCACATGCTGTTAAAAAAAAAGTTGTTTCAACTTAAAAATGTGTTTGTGCTGCCTTGAAATTTTAAGTTCAGTCAACATGAAATGTTAAGTTGCACTACATGAAAACGTGGATATTTGAGTTGAGTTATCTTAAAATTTTAAGGCAGCCCAAACACTTACTTTAAGCTGAAACAACTTTTTTAACTTGTTTTTTTTTCACAGTGCAAATTTTTACAAGCCAAACAAATATGTGTGTGGATATGTGTGAGGCATTATTATGGATTATGGACTCATATTTTTGGTTTAAAGATAAAAACGTCTTAATAATGGATTTGTTTTTTACAAACACGCAGCTTTTCATTTCTCAAGATGTTAATTGATGGACTGAAGTGGTGTGGATTACTTGTGGATTATTGTGATGTTTTTATCAGCTGTTTGGACTCTCATTCTGACGGCACCCATTCACTGCAGAGGATTCATTGGTGACCAACTGATGCTAAATTTCTCCAAATCTGTTCTTACTGAGAAACAAACTCATTTTGGACATCTCGGATGGCCTGATGGCAAGTAACAGACTGAATTTAAATTTTTTGGTGAACTGTCTCTTTAAAAAAGTTTGGCTGTAAATAAGATTTGAGTGTTACAGCAAAATGGAAAATTCTGAGAACAGCTCAGATTGAGTTTTTGGAATCCGATGAAATTGAATACATTCTTGAAATTAAGTTTCAAATACTTTTTGAGGCCACTAGGAAAACATGAAACGAGCGAGCCATGGAGCAGGTGGTCAGTGCGGCTCCTCTGAGTAAATGAAGAACTGAACTTCAGTGACATGAGGACAGTCTGTCACACAGACTGCTGCACTTCTGCAAGACAGCTCTCAACATTTCCAGTAACAAGCTCAGAGATGGAGAGAGAGAGAGAGAGAGAGCGAGAGAGCGAGAGAGAGAGAGGATGAGGACTTGGAGAGACACGTAGAGATGGTTTCATGAAGCAGAAGCGTGTGGGAGACCAAACACGAGTCGCAGCAAAAGCCTGTTGAGAAACATCTCCAGGGACAGGAGCGCGAGAGAGAGAGAGAAAGATTGGAGGAAGTGAGGAGAGACGAAGGGAGAGAGACAGGAAGCCCTGCAGAGGAGGAGAGCGCTGCATCTTCAGCTGGAAAATGAGCAGCAGCAGCTGTCAGAATAATGGAGCTCAGACGAAGAAAGTTTCAGATGAGATCCATGCGCTTGTGATGGCGGTGGGGCAGATTTTGAGAAGGAAATGTGGAGCATACAGAACACAGACGTCAACCTGAATCACTCCACAATCTGATCTGAAGCCAGGAAAGCGTAGTCCGTAAAAATAATGCATACTGTGAAAAATGCTTTACAAACAAGTTTTATAACGCAAATGTATAAAATAGTATATATATATATATATATAATACTACTATATTTTTATATATATATAAAAATATTTATATATAAATTTCTATCAGAAATATATATAAAGACTTTCTACAAAGCTTTAAACAATGTATATTGTGAAAAATATTTGACTTTATAAATACAATAAAAATATTTTTACATAGTATCTCATTGCACTAAAATGCATGAAACACTCTCTAACTTACATCTAATCAATATATAATAATATATTTGTAAAAAAATATGTAAAAATGTAATAATATAAAACAAAATACATAAATACATAAAATATATTTCTTTATGTTAATATTTGATTATACTACCATTTTATTTATTTTTAAATTTATATTAAGCAAGATATTTTACTGCAAAATTAAATGTTATCTTGCTAAACAGAAGCATAAATGAAGAATTAATAATAATAATAATAATAATAATAATTAGTAGCAGTAGTAATTTTTTCTAAATTCAGTTTTTTCTTAAATTCATACATAAATATATATTATATATATAAAGTATATATAAAGTCAAAACATAAATATATTGCTTCATTTTAGTATTTTTATATTTTTGTATTACAAAATTAATTTAGTAAGTGTTCTCTCTCTCTCATATATATATATATATATATATAGTGAAAAATTATAAAAATATAATACAAATTTATAAATATCTCACTCACTTTGAGGCAGCAACTGAACTTAAGTTAGGTTGAGATAAATACAACTTTTCTGCAAAAATAAAGGAAATAGTTCATTAATTTAATCTGAATTCAGTTCATTTTACTTCAGTCAGCTTAATCTATCTGAAATGTTCATTAAATTCATTTCAGCAACTTAAAATTTACTCAACAAGTTAATGGGATGATTCACCCCCAAAAAAGAAAATTGGCAGAATTTACTCACCCTCATGTCGTTCTGTCTGACTTCATTTCTTCTAAATGAAATATTTAGAAATATTAAAATAAAAAAAATTGTGTTTTTTATCTATACAATTAAAGTCAACAGGGTCCAAAGGCCAAACTCTTTAATCTCTTCAACATAATTCAATTCACCTCAACTAAACTCAGTTAAACTCATCTCAATCATATCGATTCAGCTGTTTCAGACTACTATTAAGCGTTAAAATCTGTCAGTGTCCACATGTCATTTGACTGAAATGTATCTGAATGTGAGTGTCATTATTAGCGCAGTGATGCTGTCATACTCTATTTAAGCGGCTGATGAATGATGACACACCGCAGCCGTGGCGGATTGAGCTTGTGTCTAAAACAGGCCTAAAGTGACGGATAAGATGAGGTGGGATGTGTGAAATCAGGGGTCCTAATGCCAGCTGCCCACTGAGGAGCCCGAATATAAAGCTGGCCTTCAGGAAACAGGATGACGGAAGTGACAGAAGAGAAACTGAGTTTACAGTCAGACGCACGCAAACAAACATGACACATAGACAAAGGACTATAAAAATGACTATGATTATGGTGAAGACAGAGACATGAGAGTATAATGAGTATCACGTGTTTTCTTCAGAGCTTGAGAGGAAATTTCAACCCTATCAAGAACGCAGGCTCAAAAAGTACAAGCTCTGAGCAATAAGACTGCTACCAGTTCACTACCAGTCAAGTTTTTGAACAGTAAGATTTTTAATGCTTTTAAAGAAATCTCTTCTGCTCACCAAGCCTGCATTTATTTGATCCAAAGTACAGCAAAGGCAGTAATATTGTGAAATATTTTTACTATTTAAAATAACTGCTTTCTATTTGAATATATTTTATAATGTAATTTATTCCTGTTATGCAAAGCTGAATTTTCAGCATCATTCCTCCAGTCTTCAGTGTCACATGATCTTTCAGAAATCATTCTAATATGCTGACTTGCTGTTCAAGAATATTTTTTTTTATTATTATTATCAATATTTAAGACAGTTGAGTACATTTTTTTAGGATTCTTTGATGAATAGAAAGATCCAAAGACCAGCATTTATCTAACAAAAATAGCTTTTGTAACAGTATACACTATACCATTAAAAACTTCTAAAAGAAATTATAGAAATTAATACTTTTATTTAGCAAGGATGCTTTAAATTGATCAAAAGTGATGATAAAGACATTTATAATGTTACAAAAGATTTCTATTTCAGATAAATGCTGTTCTGAACTTTCTATTCATCAAAGAAACCTGAAAAAATCTAATCTAGTTGTTTTCAACATAATAATAATAATAATAATAATAATAAGAATGATTTCTGAAGGATCATGTGACTGGAGTAAACTAAACTAAAAATTCAGCAATTTTGTAAAAATATTGTAAAAATTTTTTTACAATAAATTACATCTTAAAATATATTGAAATAAAAAAACAGTTATTTTAAATAGTAAAAATATTTCAAAATTTTACTATTTTTGCTGTACTTTGGATCAAATAAATGTAAGCTTATTGAGCAGAAGAGACTTCTTTAAAAACATTAAAAATTTTACTGTTCAAAAACTTTTGACGGGCAGTGTATAATATTAAAGAAAAATAATCTAATAATATATGACAAAATATATTTATTTATTTTATTATATTTATTATACTATAACTTTATTTAAATTTAGATTTATATTAAGCAAGATATCATATATTTAGATTTGTATTAGGGAAGATATCATTTCGCAATGTTTTGGTGCAAAATTAAAATTTGATAAGAATTACTACTACTACTACTAATAATAATAATTATAATATTTTTATTTATATTTAACAAGATAAAAATGTGATTATTATTATTATTAATTAATAAAATTATACATGTATTTATTATATTTGTTATTATATGTACTTGTTATTAGATTTATATTAAACAGGATAACATACTTTCACAATCTTGTTAAAAATAAATGAAAAATAATAACTAATAATAATGACGACGATTATTATTTATTATTATTATTAAATGTAAAAAAAAAAAAGTGACAAATTTCATAAATTTACAGTGGAAATACAAACTATGCTTTCATACAACTTAATACAACTTAACTTGTATTACACCCCTCACATGTTTGATTATGCCTGTGAGTTCTTAACTCTCTGTCTCCACAACAATCATAAAGTCCAACAATGCATCACTAGAGGAAAGTTGAGGATCTCACAGTGATGGAATGTTCTGCTGTGTGATGGAGTGAATGACTCATATACTCATATACTGTAAACACACATGGATGGCTGCTGAAGGGCTCTCCACATGCAGAAACACAGTTGGATGCGGCCAGTTTGATATTGTCCTAAAGCAGGGAGCTGGTGACTGTGAGCGCATTCACACGTGTGATCGTTCTGCCACAGGTGCTCTCGGTACGTCTGAACACACGACTCACATCGAAAGAAAGTTTAAAAACATTTCT
Source organism: Labeo catla (assembly GCA_012976165.1). Classification (NCBI taxonomy): domain Eukaryota; kingdom Metazoa; phylum Chordata; class Actinopteri; order Cypriniformes; family Cyprinidae; genus Labeo; species Labeo catla. Next base: position 81,953 of record VONZ01000105.1, read on the forward strand.
GAAAGCTTTTGTGTGAGGAACAGACTGAAACGTAAGAAAGCACTCACTGAAAATCTCAAACAAATAGTGTCTACCCTGATTTACATTTATATTTATGCACTTTATTTCTTGTTTCTTCATCAGAATTTGAAGAAATGTAGCATCAGTTGCTCACCAATGGATCCAGTGAATGGGTGCCGTCGGAATGAGAGTCCAAACAGCTGATGAAACCAACAAGGAAGCATTATTATGGACTATGGACTTGTATTTTAGTCTTTATTTTAGTCTGTTTGAAACGTCTTAATGATGGATTTGTTTCTTACAAACATGCAGCTTTCCTCTTCTCAAGATGTTAATTGAGGGACTGGAGTGCTGTGGATTATTTGTGGATTATTGTGATGTTTTTATCAGTTATTTGGACTGTCATTCTGGCGGCACCCATTCACTGCAGAGAATCTGTTTGGTGAGCGATGTAATGCTACATTTCTGCAAATCTGATGAAGAAACAAACTCATCTACATCTGAGGATGAGCACATTTTCAGCAATTTCCATTTCAGATGTCTGCGTTTGCTAATTTGTCATGTGAGGAGGAAATTGCATTTAATGAAAAAAGGGAAAGAATGGCAAACGGTTTTGACTTCTTTCAAAAAGAATAATGGTGAAGGCGTTACGCACACGTATCAGTGACAAAACAGAATATATATAGTGTCCACAATGAGCGATTATGACATGACAGCATAAATGACATCATTCTAATAGACTGATCATTATAGCACTGGAAAAACAAGAGTTTCATCCATCAGTCAGTGTGCTGCGAACAAAGCCACAGCAAGTGTGAACAGACTGCTTGTATGTGTGTGTATATGTGTGTGTGTGTGTTTCTCCCAGGAGGCTCACCACCACACTTTTCACACTGCCACCCCCGCAGCCAAAGATGCTCAGAGCCGTGGTGGTTTTTCTGTTTAACTACCACCAGGCAACAAACCTTTACTGTACATGCTAAAAAAAGGATGATTTCAAAAGCAAACGAATAGATTCTTAAGACATTTTAGAGACTGCTCTCATCCAAACTCGTCATTTAACAAGAAATATGAATCATTGTAAAGATCGTCTATAAAAAACAAGCAGACGGACCACCCAGAATCACCATAGAGAAACTAAACTGACTATGTGCCACCTGCACTTATACCCAACATATTCTGACAGTCTGCATTAAATATTGTCTTTACAACTTTACAGGCTGATTTGAATCATGATTCAATCATATTGTGATTCACAGGGTTTGGATGTAATTATGTACATTATGGCTTCACATGGAAAACATATACATTATCACTGTGCAATATGGAAGTCTAAGTAAGTACAACAAAAAGTTAGATGAATCTGGAAAATCACAATGTATAAATTTAAAAGCTGATCTCTTACAAAAACTGCCACAGTGATGCTATTAATCTATCTATCCATCTATCCTGACAGTACTGTGGTGACACTTGCATTGGTACAGTAATATAGTAATACAATGGTACTGAATGGATACCATAGTTTCATACTATGGTTTTTATATGGTACCATAAGTTGCTTCAAAGTATAACATTGTATTACCATGGTACACATCCAAAACAATACATGGTAATAATTTCAAGTGGCAATAGCATGAGAATCTATCTATCTATCTATCCATCCATCCATCCATCTATTTAATACCATACTATAATGTACTATAGTACTGAATGATGTCTATATTTCTATACAACACAATTGTAATTCAAAGAGTAACATGGTACTACCATGGTACACATCCAAAAAAAATGCATGGTAATACTTTCAAGTGGTAATACCGTGTGAAACTGTTGGTACCTATTACTAATACTATGCTATACTGTAGCATTGTACTGAATGATGACTATATTTATAAACAGCACCATAGTAATTTAAAGAACATCATGGTACTACCGTGGTACACATTAAACAGAAAGCGTAATAATACTTAAGTACTTTTATCTATCTATCTATCTATAATGTACTATAGTACTGAATGATGGCTATATTTCTATACAACACAATTGTAATTCAAAGAGTAACATGGTACTACCATGGTACACATCCAAAAAATGCATGGTAATACTTTCAAGTCTTTTCAAATCTATCCATCTATCCTGAAAGTACTGTGGTGACACCTGCATTGGTATAGAAATATAGTAATATCATGGTACTAAATGGATACCATAGTTTTATACTATGGTTTTTATATGGTACCTCAAGTTGCTTCAAAGTATAACATGGTATTACCATGGTACACGTCCAAAACAATGCATGGTAATACTTACAAGTGGCAATACCATGTGAAACTGAAGGTACCTATTACTAATACTATACAATACTGTAGCATAGTACTGAATGATGGCTATAGTTCTTTGTTCTATAATTTGATATATAAAGTACCTTGGTACAGGATTTCACGGTACTACCATAATACACATCCAAACATAGTAATACTTAAGTACTTTTATCTATCTATCTATCATCTATCTATCTTTCTATAAAATACTGTGGTACAGTAATATAGTAATATCATGGTACTAAATGAATACCATAGTTTTATACCATGGTATTTAAATGGTAGCTTAAGTTGCTTTAGAGTATAACATAGTATTACCATGGTACATGTGCAAAAAAGATTGGTAATACTTTTAAGTACTTAAGTGCTTGTCATTTCTTAGCAAACTATCCACCTGTTCCTAAAAATACCATGGCAGTATCAAGTGACACCGATGGTATCAGATACAGTAGTAATACTATGGTACTCTGACAAATAATGTACATTGTACAGAATTTCATGGTACTACCATGGTACACACATCCAAAAACACAGTAATACTTAAGTACTTTTATCTATCAATCTATCTACCTAGAAAGTACTGTAATGACATCTGCATTGGTACAGTCATATAGTAATAACACAGTACTACATGGATACCATAGCATTACACTATGGTATTTATATGGTACCTCAAGTTACTTCGAAGTATAACATGGTATTACCATGGTACACGTCCATAGTAAGCATAATAATACTTTAAGTACGTTTGCTTGCCGTTTCTTATTTCTAAAAATACCATGGCAGTATCACGTGACACCGACGGTATTGGATACCATGGTAATACCATGGTACTTTCACATATAATGGCACAGAATTTCATGGTACTACTAAGGTACACATCCAAACATGAAACATGATAATGCCTAAGTACTTTTTGTTAGCCTTTTTATCCATCTATCCTGAGTACTGTGGTGATACTATGGTATTAAACGATGAACAACATGTTACTTTAAAGATTACCAGATATAAGATAGATATTTCAAATAATATTAGAAACATAGTATTTAAAAATAAGGTATTACCATGGTACACACCCAAATCATGATAATACCATGATAGTTTGTAATCAGTGTAAGATGATGACAGGAAAAGACTGTAGATGATTAAGTAACTTTACCTTCTCCGTTAATAGTTCTTCATCTTTGTGTCCATCATCAGGTTGGTGAATTCAGGCGCGCTTTCGGTTGAGCATCATCTGATCCGTTCGGCGGCACCGGTGTGTTTGATCTGATGAGGTGATCCTTGTTCATGTGATATGATGAGTTTGATATCATTAAACGATCCTCCGTGTTCATCACATTCTGATTCACGCGCACTGGAGCTCCGCGCGCAACTTTCCCCACGCGACACAAACTCTTGTGTCACTGCGTGCGCAGATACAGCCTGAAAATAATACCTTAGCCAAGTCACAATAAAATGATAGCAGACGAATATTTAGCACTGGAATGTAAAATTAAATAAACTAAAAATAATATATCAGATCAAGTCGGCTGACGTGATCGTTTTTTGTCGCGGTTATCGAATAGCCGACTACAATAACACTAACTACGAATTATATATAAAAGAAAGGAAAACACGAACACGCAATGAATTCTGAAATATGTTACTTAGCTCATAAATGAGACAGAAATAGACACGAGTAGAACAGTTGAAGGCACAGCCCACATGAGGCGCGCACTGGAACAGCGCCTGCGTTTCACGTGATTTCCGCTGGATGTCGCTAGAGGAGAGAGAGAGAGGGAGAGAGAGAGACAACGCGCGCGAAAGAGCGAGCGACAGATTAGAAAATAGACACGTCAGATGACAGTTTACAATATAAAATCCTTATAATATTAATATAATTTACAAACCTCACTCGGTCCACCGCAGGAACACGTTATCATATCCTTACGGACACTTTGACATCCATTGTTCTCAGATGTAAGGTAACTCAAATCTCTGTAACTCAGTAAGTAGTTCTGAACTGGTTGGTCACTTGGTTTTGCAGTTGTAATTTACACATTAACTTTTCTATTAATTAATTACAAAAGAAAAGCCGTGCTAATCTTCTGCATATATATCAGCTTTAGATTTTCATGTAGAAAGGTCAAATTTATACTGTGAAAAAAAGGGTATTATACATATGCAAAATATTATTGGTAAAATCTTTAGTTTCTATGCTGTTGTTTTTTCTTATACTCACTACAGTAGGCTTACTATGCTGTTATAGGCATTATTTAGTTATTTATTAATCTAATATTTATATTATTTATTAAATTATTGTAATAAAAAATAAATAAATGAAAATTTCTTAAAATGATGTTATTTAATCTAATATTTATTATTATTTTAATCAATTTTAGTTATTAGTTTGTATTTATTAATTTATCTTAATCTAACATTTCATTATTTTAACCCCAATTTTTATTATTTATTTATTTAGTATTTTTATTTTACTTTCATATTTATTTATTTTTACACAGTTTTAAAACTTTTCCATGGACCCCACCTAACACTTCCTTGTGGGGTCCCCGGGTCCCAATTTTAAAACTCCTTTTAATATGCATTATTATTTAATTATTTTAATTTTAAAAAAAAAACAACGTAATAAATAATGTTATTTATTGTCATATTTATTATAATTTTAATAAATGTTAGTTATTATTTTGTATTTATTAATTTATTTTAATCTAATATTTCATTATTTGTTTTGAGCCAATTTTTATTATTTATTTAATGTTTTAATTATTTATTCATTTTAATATATTTTTATTTCTTATAATATTTTTACATTTATTTTTACACTGTTTTAAAACCCCATCTAGCACTTCCTTGTGGCCCCCTGAGGGTCCCCGGGTCCCAGTTTTAAAACTCCTTTTAATATTCATTATTATTTAATTATTTTAATAAAAATAAATCAAAAAGCTGTAAATAAATAATACATAATAAATAATGTTATTTATTTATTCTAATATTTGCACTTCCTTGTGGCCCCCTGGGGGTCCCCAGGTCCAAATTTTAAAACTCCTTTTCTATGGTACATTTCATCCTTCTAAGAGCTTAATAACCCAAGGTCATCACTTTAGTTGTATGGAAATGAGCAGTTTGAGTCATATGAGACATAAGAGTGAGTGAGATGACTGAGCTGTTCCTTTAAAGGGAAGAAATATCATCCTCACATGCTTAGCAAACATACAGGCCTACGGGTCCCAAACATTAATTTATAATACTGGGAACAAATCATCCAACCATTAAACTTTTCTCCATCTTAAGTGTCCGTTTTCTCCTCCCCTTTTCAAAGAAATCTCTGCTTCAGCAGCAAGAGGTTAAAAAAAGCAACACGCCACAATCTCCACGCGCTCCAGTGCCCTTATCCTCAGCCGTAATTAGTGCGGAGAGCTGACTGCTGCGCCTCTGGCCATCTCCACGGCTGAATAAGGTGGATGTTTCCGCACCGCAGCGACAGAAGGCAGAAAGAGATACGTCTCTCTAACAACAACCACGGGACGGTTTATTAAGGCATATAAGGACAGGGTCAATCCAGAACAGGCTCAGCTCAGGGGAAAAAACGTGTGATACTGTAGTCGACAGAGTTCATTTATAGTCTGCAGGCAAACCTGTAGAGACGTGCCTTCACGAAGCAATCATGCATGACCCAGGAACAAAATACGCTTTGGTCAAACTATGTTACCGGGTCAGATCTGTATCTCACATTGAATCCGTGCTTATTTGCATAAGATTTAACTCAGCTTGTCACAGTAATTAGGCTTGTCACTACGCCGCATTGTTAGAAATTTCACAAAACCGCATAATGAATTAATAACTCAGACTACAACACTGTACGCTCATGTAAACTGACATAATACTAAATAGCAAATCTCAGCTTGACTGTTTATATCTTTGCAAAATATACTCTATATCATCTCACAGCGACATATTTTAAGTTAGATATATAGTACATCATACATACACTCGCGTAAAGCGATACATATACTATATAGCAAATCTAAACTGATGTCAAATGTAAACTAAATTATCGCCCAGCTCTATACAATTGACGTCAAAAGTTTACACACACCTTGCAGAATCTGCAAAATGTTAATTATTTTACCAAAATAAGAGGGATCATATAAAATGCATATTGGTGTTTATTTAGTACTGACCTGAATAAGATATTTCACATAAAAGACGTTTACATATAGTCCACAAGAGAAAATAATAGTTGAAATTATAAAAATGACCCCGTTCAAAGGTTTACATACACTTGATTCTTAACACTGTGTTGTTACCTGAATAATCCACAGCTGTGTTTTTTTTGTTTAGTGATAGTTGTTCATGAGTCCCTTGTTTGTCCTGAACAGTTAAACTGCCTGCTGTTCTTCAGAAAAATCCTTCAGGTCTGACAAATTTGTTGGTTTTTCAGCCTTTTTGTGTATTTGAACACTTTCCAACGACTGTATGATTTTGAGATCCATCTTTTCACACTGAGGACAACTGAGGGACTCATATGCAACTATTACAGGAGGTTCAAACATTCACTGATGCTCCAGTAGGAAACACGATGCATTAAGAGCCGGGGGTTGAAAATGTCTCAGAAACAATGTGTATTGAGAAAAGTGCTATACAATTAACACTGACTTGACTTTGTCAAAAGTCATTCATGCATGTTGCCAGAAATTGGCAGCCGTGATAGAAAATGAATGAATTTGGACAAGTTTCCACTGTGAACACTTCTTTAAAAGTGACCCCAGGTCACCTTCATGATACAATGATTTACTTATATTATGCCAAAATTATGTAATTAGTTAATTTTTAAGGGGGAGGCTCTGAAAAAATGATTGATTGCATTCCTTCGTCCCAAAATCAATAATTTTTTTTCAATGGGTTTTTAACTGAATAATTGATCTCACGCTGTTTTTATGAGATGTTTTGAAGAATTTTTGTCTTTTCCATACAGGGACAGTTCAGATATTGTCAGTCTACAAAAAAGGCCAAAACTATATATTCATAAAAATGTCAGAGCAGTAGTTCAGATGATAGTAGTCCATTTACTTTTCTGTAATTCCTTAGACGATACATAAGTCAATAGTTGTTAAAAAGTAATAGTATAGATCTATAAAGTAAATGTAGCAGCACAGATCATTTAAAATGAACTAGAAATGTCTGACAACAAGACTAAAGTAAAAATCTCCATTTTACCTCTGTTAAACCTCACTGCAGTCTTAAACAACAGAGATATTCGAGGTTCATTTGTGATCAGATCAGACTGTATGTGTGTTTGTGCATATGTGCTTCTGTGTTAGTCAATGACTGTGAAACTGTACGTGAAGGGAGAACACCAGGGAATAGCTGCCTGCAGTGGGACTGTGTGTGAGAGACAGTGAAGGCTGAAAAAATTATCAACTGCATTTACTTCCCATTCCATTGTCCCAAAATCAGTGTTTTTTGTTTTAATGTTTTTTTTTTTTCAATGGTTTTGTGGTGACTTGCCTGAAATGTAACCCTGGACAACAAAATTGAAATTGGGATTTATACAGCATCTGAAAGCTGAATAAATAAGCTTTCCATTGATGTATGTTTGTTAGGATATAGACACAACAATTTGAAAATATGGAATCTGATGGTGCAAAAAAAAACAAAAAAAATCTAAATACTTAGAAAATCGCCTTTAAAGTTGTCCAAATGAATTTCTTAGCAATGCATATTACTAATCAAAAATTAAGTTTTGATATATTTACGGTAGGAAATTTACAATATATCTTCATGGAACATGATCTTTACTTAATATCCTAATAATTTTTGGGATAAAAGAAAAATTGATAATTTTGACCCATACCATGGTTTTTATCCTACTGCTACAAATATACCCTACTTAAGACTGGTTTTGTGGTCCAGGGTTACAAATAAGGTCTGTGCCAAACACAACTTAAACATATTTTCATTATTTTATTTATATTTTATTTTACAACATATGATACATCAGTAATAACCGACTTGTGATTTTTACATGTCTTGAAAAATGCAGTTGCTATCAAGTGTCTAAATGGGACTACAGATTGCAGTCATCACACTAACCAGTAAAACCCATCTACTCACTAGCCTTATAGTGCTGATAATGGCACACTTTCACACTATTCTAATGTAAACTTTTTAACTTTCCAGATTAGATTTTAAAGAAATTTTGAAAGAGTCATTGGAAGTTTGTTTATCGCCTACATATGGCTTTTTACTTCTGGTGATTGTATTGTGTTTAGGCTTTATAGAGCAGGTCATATGGGTTTGTAACGTAGCTATCCAACAATGTGAACAGTCTTCAAAGTTGTTAATCAAGAAAGTGCATGATACATAAAGATACTGTCTCTCAAACGAAAGAGTCGACTCAGAATTGCCTTAACGAGTCATTTTTTTTAATCTTCTGCCTGTTACTGATATACGTCACTGGGTAACAAGAGCGTAAATTTCATACAACAGTGGGGGGGGACAATAAATATAAAATTTCTCAAGAGCATTTTTTGAAGGGGACACAATAGTATAGCCAAAATTTTACTCATAGCATGGAGACCGTGTTTAAATATGAGTTCGGTTCATAGCTTCACCACACCACGCGGCCATATCATAATCATTGAATTATTCTGCATCCTCCACATATGGTTTCGTCTGGGACTGAGCACGTCTCTTATTTAGATATTAAACCACAGCAAGCCCACTGATCTGACACTTAACATCATATTGAGCAAAACCCAACACATTGGTAGATCTACAATATTAGCCTAATTTCAGTTCATACAGAGGCTTATTACGTGTTAGTTGTAGTGACAAGCTAAGCTTGACAGCCTCATAATCGCTCATAGAAAAATACATCGGATATCATTATTTTTTGTCATGATTAATTTATTAATGATCCAACATCATCTGTATTTAAGAGAAAGAATCACTTCACCTGATGTTTAAAGTGAATAAAATAGTCTTGACAGCCTAGTTACTTACACATAACTACAAACAAACTTCTCTCCCACCTGCGTGTGTTGTCTATCAGCAAAGGGGGAAAGCAGGCAGTGGACCAAACCACTGTGAGGCAAGGGAGGGGGGACTCAAAATATTTCTGACATTAAAATGCTTTTTTGTTTGCGTTTATATTGTTTTACTACTTACACAATTATTTTAAGTATATGTCCATTATATTGACAATAGACAGAGTTACTGGTAATGACATTTTTAGGGGGGACAACCCTCAGATGGGGGGGGGTCTGGTCCCCCCATGATTTACGCCTATGCTGGGTAACATATTAGCATAATCCCTGCCTGCGAAACAGGAACAGTCTGACCTGCCCACAAAGACTTCTGCTAGTTAGTGTGTTTACATCATGTTAAAAGACGCTGAGTTCTGCGCTGTGAAAACAAGTTTGTTTTGTTTTCATTGCTGAAAGATGATGATGTAAAGAATCAGTGGTTAAAATTAATTTTGTTTCCACGATACTGCAGCAATATAGTTCAAACCTTTTGTTGTGTGCTCATCATTTTACAGAGGACTGCTTCTCTAATCTTGGCTTTTATCTTTTTTGGCTTCTAATCTTCTTTATTTGGACTAACAAGCATCTCTGAACCACAACCTGTAAGTACGAGTGATACGTTACGTGTACATTTTCAAGTGAGTGCTCAAAATATAACATTTTTTCTGCTAATGTGTGTTGTATACCTAATGCAGCTTTAGGTTTCCAGGTAAACCACAATATTACTGTCTTACTGAAATTAAGTCAATTAATGTAGACTGTTGTTGTTCTAATTACTTTGTTTAATAATGAAGAATGTTATTTTTTATTATCATATTTTGGTTTACAAACTGTGTTGTTTCATCAGTTAGCACGTTAGCACTCGGCTAACATATCCACCATTATTGTTTTGTGTTTACAGTTCAGCACCGGGCACGATTTGCTTGCATAAGTGTTAAAGTGTTTTTATGTCATTATTTTTTACGAATGGATGGGAGCACTATATTATTGTTTTATGTAAAGGTGCAACAGGGTTGCCAGGTTTTTACAACAAAACCCACCCAATTGCTACTCAAAACTAGCCCAATTGCATTTAGTTAAATCACATTCTGGAGTGTAAAATACACGCCTTTTGTCGGTGTTCCCCTGGTAAATTTGCATTCTAGGAACAAAATATGACATTATTGGGGTTGCTTCAACCTGCAGACATCAAAAACAACCGTGGATTTGGCAACACAGATGGCAGCGCTCGCTAACTTGCTCAAGTACTCCTCTCTGAGCCAATCACAACAGTCTTGGCCAGCTGACCAATCAGAGGAGAGTAGGCTTATGGAAGGGAGGGGTTTACAAGCATTTCACTCAGAACTGCTTGAACGAAGCATTTCGAAATCACTGACAAATTACTCTGTGTATATTATGAGAAAATTACAATTTCTTTTTAAATGTATTTATTTTAATTATCCCAGTTATTTACAACAATATTTTGTACCTTTTTCTTCAAACTATCAAGTTATGTTTAAGTTATGTTATGTTTAAAGCCCCTATTGACTGGAATAATTTACCTGCTTATATTCAAACTAATACATCATTTAAGATGTTTAAGCAAACTTTGTTTTCTTAGTTTGCTTGGGTTTGTACATGTTATTATTGAAAATTAGGTTTTGTAGTATATTCGTTACTAGCTATTAATGGCTAGCTAATAATTTTGTGGTGCCTTTTTGTTTGTTTGTTTTTGTTTTTTGTTCATTATCGTTTGTGTTTCGTGTTGTTTATGGATGTATTGTTAATTTGTGTTTTGTTTTGTTTTATGTTGTGATTGTGATACATTGTATTCTAGGACCCCCTCGAAAACAAGATGGTACATCTCAAGGGCTTAATCCTAATAATAAATACTACTGCAATGTTTTCTGACCTTAGATGCATTTAAACCTGTTGTAGGGGACTCCAACACAATATTAGGACACTTTAAAAAAAAAAAAACATATGACCTGCTCTTTAAAGTTCACAAGTTGTGTTCATTTGTGTTGATTATTATGATTAACAGAACATGTAAAAATCATAAATGTCTGCTGCAGGTTGTTTTTCATGTCTGTGGGTTTAACCAACCCCAATAACGTCATATTTAGCCCCTGGAATGCGAATTTACCCAGGGAACCCTGACAAAGAAACGTGTATACTTAATGGGGGACCCTGCCTGCAAACGCGATTGGGCTAGTTTTGAGAAGCAATTGGGAGGGTTTTGTTGTGAAAACCTGGCAACCCTGGCAGTAATCCAAAAGCCAATGGAAAAAAAAATCTTGTTAGCTTTTTGTCAGGGGAACCAGGATGCGAACTTACAAAAATATGTCATCCCTGCAGCACTCTGTGTAGTAGCTGCGTTTTTCCTTTCAATGGCAGTATAGGCCAACTAAGATAGCTGCTGTTGGTCGCCATGGAGATCATCTCAGCATCCACACTGACTAAATTCACTTGATTACGCCCACAGAACCATTACACCAGTACATCACCCAACATACACCCATCTCACCAACCAAAATACGTCTGATGACGTCTGACTGCTTGCCTCTCTTCCTGTCACATGCTCCAGATTTCCACATAGAAATCCTTCCCGAGGGACCCACAAGAGCTAAAGCGTCTGCATGATGGAGCTATCGAGATGCAGGCCGTTCATGGCATTATCATATGATTCATGTCTTCAGACACCTGGAGGAAGTGACATTTTGTCAGCGCTGGCCTGACGGAGACCCTGCGATCTGCTGAATCAAAACCAAAAAGAGGCTTCCAGCAGAACAGAGACAGAAGAGACATTCTTTTTGAAGAATCTTTGTCTTTTCCACACAAGGACAGTTGAGAAACGATGTAGTCATAAAACTGTCATAACAGTAACTCTTTAGAAGAGACACAAGACAGTAGAAATGTCTGATAAGGACACTCAAGTTAAAGTCTCCATTTGACCTTCGTTTAACCCCACTGTAGTCTTAAGATCAGATCTGACTTACAGTGTATGTGGGTTAGTCGATGAGTGTGAAACTGTACGAGGAAGGGGGAACATCAGGGAATATCTGCCTGCAGCAGGACCGCGTGTGAGAAACAGTGAGACGGTGCGAGACGAACAGGCAGGGAACAGAGGGTGTGAGTGGGTGCTGTGCAGCTCAGCCTCGATCTTCTTACCAGCTGCAGGCCACGTTCTTCATATTCAGCTTCCGCGCTGCCCTCTGATAACACGGGTCACATCTGAGTTGCCTACAGCAACCGAGCGCTGAAAGAAACACGCATCAATATGAAATAATCCCCAAACATCAGATTCTCTGTCCAGGGCTTCATGCCAATCCTCTTTCACATATATGTGTCAGCAAAAACACGCCGCAGTGTTACATAAGCAGCCCTCTGCCAGCTTCACAAACACACCGCAACCAGACGAGAGGCAGAGAAAGGGAGACAGAGAGAAAGAAAGAAAAAAAAGAAAATGATGTTAGAAAAGGATGACAAAAAAGAAAAGAGCAACAGAAAGAAAGAGGAATACCGAAAGAGTGGCAGAAAGACAAGGAAAGAGACAGTAAAGGCATATGAAGAAAACGAGAGAACAAAGGAGAAGAACAAAATCTAGAAAGAACGACCAATGCGGAACAAAAAGAACGACAGACAGAAAGAAAAAACTACTGACAGAAAGAAATGACGGTAACGCTTTATAGTAAGGTTCCAAGATATTCATGTCTTTCTTCAGTCACAAAGTTGTTTTTTGAAGGAAACATTCCAGAATTTTTCTCCATATAGTGGACTTCAGTGGTGCTCAACGGATTGAAGGTTAAAAATGCAGTTTCAGTGCAGCTTCAAAAGGCTCTAAACAAACTCAGACGAGGAACAAATCAACAATTTATATACTTTTTAACCTCAAATGCACGTCTTGTCTATTCTCTGTGAAGCGCATGCGTAGTCTGTGTAATCCGGGTCAGTACAGTTAGGGTATGTCGAAAAACTCCCACCTCATTTTCTCCTCCAACTTCAAAATCATCCTACATTGCTGTTTTACCTTTTTTGTAAGGAGTGTTTAATGATCTTTGCATGTTCACTTTGTAAACACTGGGCTGGTACTTCTGCAGCGATGTAGGACGATTTTGAAGTTGGAGGAGAAAATGAGATGGAGTTTTTCGACATACCCTAACTGTCTTGAACTGGAGTGCACAGAGTACACATGTGCATCGCAGAGCTAGGCAAGATAAGCATTTGAGGTTAAAAAGTATAAAAATTGTTTTTAATAGATAAAGTGAGAGCCAATGAGCATTTGATTATCCTGTCATAAAACCTGTTGTAACGTCTCTTGAAGCGGCAACTTTTGAATTTGTAATGAGCATGTCAGCGCAGGTTTGGATGCTTACGGTCAGTCAGGATAAAGATGAAGATTGCTGAATAAAAGCTTAGATTTGGTTCCTTGCAGCTGTATGGATTCTAAAGATTTGGATTGCAGCGCACAAATAAAATTAATTTTATAATTATGTAATTATTTGTAATTATGTTACAATTTTGATGTATTTTATAGTTCTACTGTTATCAGCATATCGGAGAAAACGCCTTTTGTGTCCCATGGCAAACAAAGAAAACATTACATGATAAGTAATGACTAAACGATTGCAGAGATGGTATTTATTTCAAGGTTTTCAAGTGTACACTCTTAAAAATAAAGGTGCTTCACGATGCCATAGAAGAACCTTTTTTGTCTAAATGGTTTCATAAAGAAACTTTAACATCTGTTAATGAAAAGGTTCTTTGTGGCAAAAGGTTCTTCAGATTATAAAAAAGTAAGAAAGAGATGGTTCTTTAAAGAACTTCTTTGTGGAACCAAAAATGGTTCTTCTATGGCATAGCTGGGAAGAACCTTTTAAAGCACCTTTAATTTTAAGAGTGTAGTCTTGTTTAATATTATGTATTCTTCAAATCGGGTTTGAAAGCATAAATCACAGAACAAAATGTTATCATTTCATATTATGAAAGTAAGTAAATAATATAATAATGCAACCGAAAACGATGCCATTGATATGACACCTGATGTCAGTAAAGTTGTAAATAATGTATGTTTTAGGTGTCATCAATACGTCAGTATTTTCAAAATGCTGAAAATAAATCAGTACTGTATATTTTAGAGTGTAAAAACTTAAAGGAGAAGTCCACTTCCAGAACAATTCACAAATAATGTACTCACCCCCTTGTCATCCAAGATGTTCATGTCTTTCTGTCTTCAGTTGTAAAGAAATTATGGTTTTTGAGGAAAACATTTCAGTATTTTTCTTTATATAATGGACTTCAGTGGTGCACCGAATTTGAACTTCCAAAATGTTATTTAAATGCAACTTCAAAAGGCTCTAAACAATCCCAGCTGAGGAAGAAGGGTCTTATTTAGCTAAATGATCTGTCTTTTTTTTTCTTTTTTTAAATTTTGTATACTTTTTAAGCACAAAAGCTTGTGTAGCGCTAGCTCTGGGATGCGCGTCCACGACACTACGAATCATGTCTAAGTTCATCGTCTGTGTTGTTAGACCGCTGTCTCCATGCCTAATTAAGCCCCAGCCACGTATGCCAGATCCCGTCAGAAAATAGGAGTTATCCGGTATCAGAACAGCTCGTCAACAGAGAGGTCTAATACCCAAACCCTGTTAACAGGAGGTCTTGTCTGGTACCCAAAATACCCAAAACACTTTTAACAGTCTTCTATCAGCCAAGAAGTTGACAGAGGAAAAACCCAATGAAAGTGACGAAGTATGATGGTAAAAAGGAGCAGAGTTTATTGAATAGTCTTAGTTGCGTATGTCTCAATGCTCAGACTTCGTCTGAAGAACACAAATCCAACAAGTACTGTTATACCAAACTGATTCACAACAACATCCCATAAACCTTGAGTTTCCATTAACATTCCCTTGTGTCTCTTATTTATGAAGACAAACAGCCCTTGAAGCTACACAGTCATAAGACTAAACAACAATGAAAAAAATATATAAAAAACAACTATAATATAATATAAATGACTAATCAATTAATGAATCAATAAAATTATTATATAAATGACTATAATGATTATTATAAATGATTATATGATTAAATGGAATAATAAAATGATTAATGATTATAAATGAATGAAGAATAAATGAAGAATATATAAAAAGAAAGCAAAACACAACACTTCATGTTGCCCTTGAGGCAAAACACACATTTGCTTTTGAGGATCGTCTGATCCTTCAGTGTACTCTGGCTCAAAAAGGTAGAGTATGGTGAAAAACTCCATCTCCTACAACTTCAGAATCATCCGACATCGTTGTACCTTTTTGTTTGTAAACAGTGTTTGACTTACTTGCACTTCCACAGTCTTTGCGCGTTTGCTTTGTAAACACTGGGTCTGTAGTTCTGCCTTCGTTCTGTGTGACCTTTCGACGAGATTCAATAGTACGTAGAGTTGTGGACGCGCAACCCAGGGCTAGTGCTACACAAGCTTATGTGCTTAAA
The DNA here is from genome assembly GCA_012976165.1 of Labeo catla. Taxonomy (NCBI): domain Eukaryota; kingdom Metazoa; phylum Chordata; class Actinopteri; order Cypriniformes; family Cyprinidae; genus Labeo; species Labeo catla. Next base: position 97,773 of record VONZ01000105.1, read on the forward strand.
AAGTAAACTAATTATTATTATTATTATTTTTTTTTTTAAAGCGACTGGGATCATTTAGAGCCCTTTGAAGCTGCATTTAAACTACATTTTGGAAGTTCAAAATTGTAATGAAGTCCATTATATGGAGAAAAATGCTGAAATGCTTTCCTCAAAAACCATAATTTCTTTATGACTGAAGACAGAAAGACATGAACATCTTGGATGACAAGGGGGTGAGTAAATTATTTGTAAATTGTTGTTCTGGAAGTGGACTTCTCCTTTAAGTAAATATACATTTTGTAGAACCACATTTGGAACCACATTGGAAAGGGATTTGGAAAAGTGGAGAGATTCAGAGGAGACAAAAAAGAATGACAGAAATATAGAAAAGAAGGGCAGAAAGAACAAAAGACAACAGAATAACAAACTGAAAAACAAAGACAAACAGAAAGAGAGAAAGAAACAGACACAAAGAACAACAGACACAGATGGACAGAAAAGAATGAGATAAATACAGAAAAAGACAGACACAGACAGAAACGAATGACGGACAAAAATAATTAATGATGACTGAAAAACAGATGGAAGATCAACAGACAGAAAAAGGACAGAATACAAATATAAAAGAACGACAGACAAAAAGAATGATCAACAGAAAGAGAGATGGTAAAGGGATATGAAAAAATAGAGAGAACAAGAGGAGACAAAAAAGAAAGAACAACAGACACAGAAAAGAATGACAGACAAAAGAATTAATGACTAAAAACAAAGACAAATGGAAGATCAACAGACAAAGAACAAAACAGACAGAAAAAGGATATGGAAAAATAGATGGAACAAGAGGAGACAAAAAAGAAAGACAGAAAGAACAACAGACACAGACAGACAGAAAGAAAGACATATGGTAAAGGGAACCAGAGGAAACAAAAATATAGAAATAGATTTAAACAGAATGAACAGCAGACACAGACTGACAGAAAACGACAGACAGAAATGTTAGAACAACAGAAATAAAGAACTAAACTAACCACAGAACCACAGGTCATTATCTAACCACAAATGGGAAGAAGAGTAATTGGAATGTGGGAATGATGGACAAGTGCAGAAGGGATTGATGGGTAATTGGAGGAAGGGTTTAGCATCTGATGAGCGTTTACACATCCACACAAACACATGGCAAATGTGTCCCAAAACAAGACGGACACATCTGTGTAATCCCTTCACATCTACAGCCAAATTAATCACAGCAGAACAGTTTGACCGCTCTCGCTCTCACGCAAAACAATCACGCCAAGACATTTACTGAGAGATTACTGTCATAATCCATCTTTCCATTCGCCAACAATCGCACCTTTTACCACTTGTGCAAGAGAGCTCCAAATTAGACGACGTCTGTCAGTTAGTGTTTAACCCCAGTCAATCTGGCCATGAAATGGGCCTTTACATTTATTCCTAAAACTCAGTCTCCGACCTCACAGGCGGTTCGGCGTGGGAAAACCGGGCTCTCGCACGCATAGATTAAACGTAATGAGCAGCGGCGTGACAGTAGGGGGTTCTGCGGAGAACCCATCCGAGGGGAACAGACCCCATTCACACACTGTAATCCAATTCTGAGAGCCGTCGCTCCCTCGGAGGCCCCGCGCAGAATGGCCAGGCTTGATTTCAGACTCGATTGCAGTTCTTTAAAAACCGTAGCCTGGAGGGGGGGTCGTATTGCACATTTGCACACGCACAAAAACACAAGCTGCCCCCGTTGCGCAAATCTCAGATCCACGGCATCTAGTGAAAAACAACTCGGATTACCTAATATCCATGCGCTTTTATTTAGGGCTTGAGTTACAGGGGCTTTCAGAAACACACAGACGGGAAAACGAGCGAGAGCTATAGATTGGAAAAGGCCTCCCGAGGGCCCCATTTGGGCGATGCAGTATTGATGGTTAATGATGGCACATCTGCTTTCACTCGCTCCGTGTAATCGGAGGCACTCTCGACCCGTCTGGTAATATCGAGCCGTGGCTCTTTAGTAAAGAGCAAAATCTTGTTCGTCTTGGCGCGCGAGTCTCTCGATGGCTCGTCGATGGTATTAATCTGCAGGCGGGATGTTGGCTGTCGTGCTTTACAGGCCGATAAACCAAATGAAGTCGAGATCTTATCGCCGGCATTCGCCAGTATCAGATCTGGTTAAGGAAAAATAAACACTGAAGGTGAAGATTTCATGCAGATATGTATAGAATGGCACAGATATGCAAATGCATGCATGCAAGCTCAGATGCCCTTCTACGTTGACCAAAATGGCCATTATGCAATGCGCTCAACTTGACTTTCCACTTCCAGTGTGATAAATTAACTGAATAGTAACATTGATTTATTCATTTAAAATTAAAGGTCAATCCCAAATAAACAAATAACCACCCATGACTTGACCTTCCATTCCCTTTCACACAATAAAAGGCAAATGCCAAATGTTTTACAAGCAAACAAACTAATTAACAAATTAACTGATTTTGTTTTGGCTGCTCTTTCCCATTTAATAAAAAGAAAATAGTGACCACAGTGGTCAAGCTAGTTTTTTTAAGCCAGGTTTTTGGTTAAAAAAAAAAACATTTTAGGTTTTACAGTTTTAACTTTAATTTACATTTAAATACATTTGTAATACACTGATAATCATCAAAAGCAGGTGGTGATGAGAAAGTCACATGGTGAACCAAAGTCCATCACAAGCAGCTTTTAAATATTAACATATGGGTTATTGATGTATAAGGATTTTCAACATTTTTTGTAAAATACAAAAAATAATATCTTTTGTAATTTATCAAACATTAAGAAGGTTATGTACACACAAATTTATATTAAAATGTACAATTAAGTGATTTTAGTGTTTTTTTTACCTTGATGAATTGTCCATAGCCTTAAAAAAAAAAGTCATGTGGTGCAACCATGATTTATATTAAAATTAATTTATTTCCTTAACATGCTTAACATTTTTTTTTTAGATGTTCTTAGTAATTAAAGTGTTTAGAAACAAAGTATTTGCATTTATTTTGAGTTTTTGTAAATAATGATTTTATAATTTTGTTTTAGAATTTCAGAGCTGCCTTCTTAAATGTAGTCAGCAGACTTATTTTTCCTGTAAATTGCATAAAACTGATAAAAAAAAAAAGTTTAAATATACCATTCAAAATACCAAGCATACTGTAGCAGTGATTCATATTTCAACCACAAAAATTAGATATTTTATTTTTAATTTAATACAGTTATTCCTATTATTGGTCACTCCAAATGACGCAAAAGCCTTATATCATTGAAAATCTATGCTGTTTTGTTTTGTCTTTAATGGAGCGTGATAACAGCCTTTTGTGTTGTATTGAAAGAATTTATTTGTTACAATAAAAAAAACCAGCAATATTGTGAAATATTATTCCAATTTAAAATACATTTTCTGTGTAATGTTTTTTAAAATTTGCAATAAAATTACAATAAAATTGCTAATATTGTGAAATAATATTGCAATTTAAAATAACTGTTTTCTATGTGAATGCATATTAAAATGTAATTTATTTCAGTGATCAAATCTGAATTTTCAGCATCATTTCTGCAGTCTTCAGTGTCACATGATCCTTCAGAAATCATTCTAATGTGCTTAAAGAACAGAATGTTAAAAAAATATCAGCATTTCCTTGAAATATAAATCTTTTGTAACATCATAAATGTCTTTACTGCCTCCGACAAATTTAATGCATCCTTGCTGACTAAAAATATTAGTTCCTTTAAAAAAAAACATCGTTCTGACCCTGAACCTTTGAATGGCGGTGTGTGTGTGGGCCAGTGGTATCTCAGCAGTCTAAAGATGTCTTAAGATGGCTGCAATGGAGCAGCGCCGCACAAGCTGTTGTGTCTTTGCCCTAAGCGGCCTGCAGTCTGCACACACACACACACACACACACTTATTATTCTATCACACTAAGGACTTTCCATTGACCTCTATTGTTTTTAGACAGAGCTAATGATAGTTTCTAACCTATATCTTGACCTTAACAGTAACCTTTCTGCATTTTCATATTAAGCCATTTTCTGCATAGGAAGCGTTCACTGAAGACGCACACACACACATCCAGTACATTCCTCAGGGCAGTTCAGCTTGTTTATTCTCCAGTGATGGAGTTGATCTCTGAGAGTCTCTATTGGCTGCAGGGTCTGTAATAGTCCTGAATAATTCACCTCCGAGCGCCATAAATATTTAGTCTGTTGCTGAAAGATCAGCTGCGTGGAGCGGCTGCTCGCTCAGAGACTAAACTGCCAGCGTGTGTGTGTGTGTGGGGGGCATTGAAGGGCTTTAAATCTTTACTGCTTAGTGTTAAAATCTCCCATCATCCTTCCTCTGCCTCTCATATCTGCTGTTTTTCATCTACTCATCGTTTTTTTCCTCTGAAGGGTCGTCTGCGCCCACTCTCTCTTGCTCTCTCTTTCTCCCACACACACATTATTCCGCTCTCTGGGTGTGTTTGCTGGAGATTTCCTCTTCTATCCTCTCTTTATCTCTCTATCACCTCACTTTTTTTCTCTCACTGGTCAACTTGTGCATTTTACAGCTTGTTAAATTTAAATTCTGTAAGATTTTAATATTCCATCAGAAATGTGTTTAAGGGTTAATGTGTAATTTCAAGCTAAATTAATCACGTTTTATATACTTTATATAAATATGCAATCAGAATATGCAATCTATTAAACAAATGTGATGTTAAATTGGCTGTAAAAAAGGTAGCTGTGGTAGTACTTGAAATTAACCTAGTTGCAAAAGCAACATTTCTCATTACAAAACGGATGGTTCCGGTCCTTGATTCTGATTGGTTGAACCATGTTCAAAGCTGTTGTAAATTACTCTACAAACATATTCCTTTGTTTACATCTGTAGAACCGTTTTTGAGAAACTACATTGTTTGGCGGAACTACTTCATTTGCGGTTTTATTTTGTGGAACCTTACTGCTTATATGGAATAACCGTTTTATAAAAGCAATAAACCCCATGAAGCTGTGGTTTACAGTGAATTTATAACAGCTTAGGGGTTAACAACAGCCTTAGCCGTTATAAAGTTGTAGAAATAATAGTTGTAGAAATAACTTAATATTCAATGTTTTTTTTTTTTTTTTGAGGTCATACCATGATATCCAAATGTGCTAACTACATAACAGCTGTTAAAAAGGTTTGTTTTTTCCAAATTTGAAAGAGTTACAAACCTGCTTGATGCTTCTATGGGTCATTGGCAAATTGCTATAAGATGCAAAGTCCTATCTTTAAATGGATTTCAACATAAAAGTCCCAAAATGGTAGTTTCTTGATGGTCGCACCACATGACATTTCATAAAATTGAAATCATCGGACAAAGTTTGTTTGTATATTATGGTGGAAATATAAATACAAATGCTTTGCGATTTTATACAGGATTATAAAACACTTTGGAAATCATGCCAATAGTGCAGAAAAATAATTTAATAAATTTAGGGTAATTTCAAAGACGTTTCCAAAATAACAGTTATGGCCGGACGGTTGCACAACATATTTTAACAACCCGAATAACAGAAAAATGACAATTGACTAATCTTCTTTGAAAAGTTAATGTTATAATCTATACATTTTTCAAAAATACATTATACATACAATATAACACTGAGATCAACTTTCCATTGTTAAAGCAGTTGTATTACACATAAAACATGAGGGACGCAGGTGGCACCTGTTCTGCAGAACGAGGCTCCTGCTGTCGCCATCCGTGTCATTTCTGTCCTGTGTATTTCACCGTTTGCTCTTGTATGCACTGATCTGCTTGGTTAGAGACAGGACATACACACACACACACACACACACACACTCTGTAATGCCACAGGGCAACCGCCTACAGAATGTTAGAACACACACAGCGCTGATGCATCATAAAGCTACAGGAGCAGAGCGACACATAACTGGAACAGTCTCTGTGTACCTGTCCTGTGCACTTCTGACTTGACCATGTTTGTGTTTGCCTATTATACACCTACATCTGCAGGTTACTTGTAATGTGTAATGTAATGTTGTAATGTAATGTTTTCACTCAAATGCTGAAACAACTGTTTATACACATTTTAGAGTGGACTTTTATTGTGGCCAGCCTAAGGCACACCTGTGCAATAATCATGCTGTCTAATCAGCATCTTGATATGCCACACCTGTGATGTGGATGGATTATCTCGGCAAAGGAGAAGTGCTCACTAACACAGATTTAGACAGATTTGTGAACAATATTTGTGAGAAATAGGCTTTGTGTGTACATAGAAAAAGTCTTAGATCTTTGAGTTCAGCTCATGAAAAATGAGGGCAAAAACAAAAGTGTTGCATTTATAGTTTTAAAGGGGGCCTATTATGCAAAAATCACTTTTGTAAGGCTCAGGTGGAAACACAACCGGAGCCATACCTGACCGTTCTAAGAACCGTTCGGCCCGATAGTGGAAAAGTGGCTATAAACTCCCTCCATCTGAGACACTGAGGGAAAGAATAAAAAAAAAAAAGTCACCTATATGTTTAAGGATCAATACCAAAGCTCTGTGCACTAACATCAGCTCCAGACAAAGTATGTATCACATGTTTGTTTTCCAAATTGCCTTTCTGAAAGAGTTTCTTGGCACTCTGTGAGGCTAATGTTGCTAAAGCTACCATTGTTTCTGCTTGTTTTCACTGATGCTGCCTTCACATGCTGCCAGAATGATCGTAAAGGAACGATGATCGTAGGAACGTGGTAGTTAAAAATTGCATATGAAAGCAATGTGAAGTTAACCGCACAAATTTGTCGAGCTCATAATCACAAGTGGGACTTGTGATAAAGTTTGTGATTGGACAGGACAGCACCATGAGATCAGCTGTGTTATTTTTATCTCCCCGTGCTCATCATCTGTGAAATTCATAACTGCATTTATTATGTACAGTACAATCAGAACGACTTGTAAACCAATTCCGCTACTGAGAGTTTCTGACATTTTCAGTGAGTGAGATTGTCCTGTTTTGTTTTTGCCGGCTCTTGAAGCTCCACCCTCTTCTGAAAAGGGGGCCAAGAGAACCAGCTCATTTGCATTTAAAGGGACAAACACAAAAACTCATAGCCTAAAAGTGGCAATTTTAACATGCTATAAAAAGTGATCTGTTAGGTATTTTGAGCTAAAACTTCACATACACACTCTGGGGACATCAGAGACTTATTTTACATCTTGTAAAAAAGGGGCACAACGAGTCACCTTTAATAACGGCCAAAACAACGTGAATATGATGTGCACGATTGGCTGTTGGTTACTAATCATCTAGCTGTAATATTCCAACACATTGCACCGTTTTACACCGTGTTTGCGTATGGCAGTTGCAGAGTTCAGACAAAACACCATGAAGATGCTTGTTAAAAATAACAACTGAACACTGTTAGGTCGAGGTTCAGAATAGTGATAATTCACGATGAGCGCTGTTGTTATGATAACACCAACTTCTTTGATTGGATCTCACTTCAGGATTATGATTAGCTTAGTTTTTACCTGTGTTTTGGTCATTAAAATGTTTCTTTACGATTCTTTTAACAACATAGTAATCATAATGGCATATTTCCAAAATCATATAAATGTATACATGTGTGCATTATTGCAAACGTAATTCTTAATCATTTTCCGTGTCGAGTGTGTGCAGTCAGTTTATTGCATCAAATATCGAGCCTTTTTGATTAGCTCCCACTTTTGCAATAAAAACCACACAGACAAGGTAAGATATATGTTTTGATATATATTGCTGTTCACTGTGAATGTTATTGTTCAGGAATGTTGTCGCTGTGTGTATGGCCTCAGAGAATAATGCCATACCAAAGATTTTTGTGAAACGCCACCACTGCACAATTTTGGCACGACAGTGTGGGATTAACGCTGCAAAAGTGGTGCCAAATCAAATTCTACAGTATATTACAAATGTAAAACGTTCCTTTACCCAGGGTTAAAAGCTATTTTTCAGTTATGAATGAATGCTGACAAATGCATTGTCCGTTAACTTAACAGAGATTAAAATGTCTTTGAAAATGTCAAGCACAGGCGTCTGAAATAGAAACCGCCCTCAGAATAGTATTATTCTTATTTACAAGAAAACTTGACATTCTCGTAATTCATCAAACACTCTCAGAAAAAAAGGTACTGTTCTGTCACTGGGGCGGTACCCTAAGGTACAAAAGTGAAAAGGTACAAATAAGGACTTTTAAATTACTAATATGTGCCTTTAAGCTACCAATATGTACTTTCAAAACGTACCTTTAAGGTACTAATATGTACCATTTAGGGGTAGGTAAGATACAAAAATGTACCTTTTCACTTCTGTACCTTAGGATACCACCCCACTAACAGAACTGTTCCTTTTTTTCTGACAGTGAACATAATATGCATCTTTGTGTATATTATGACCAAGACAATTTATCTATAGTTAAATTAGGCAGTAAGCTTAAATTATTATGTTTCTGTACATATTTGCATGAATAAATTAATTTTTCAATCTGCAGACACTAAGAATTTTTTGTAAATAAAATTAAAAAAATAGAATAAATGGTCAAATTAGAAAGTGCATTATGCAGTTGACATAAGCTGACATACTATATGCAATCAATCACTCTGAATAGCACAATAACAATGTTATTATATTATATTGTAGAATATTATATTTTGCACTTGAACTGGAAGTCAGATGAAATTTTACACTGCCAACCTTCCTATTCGAGGCGTAGTCCTTTGTTAGTCAAAAAACTGTGAACTTTAACAGACAAAAAGACAGAAAATCTTATGATTGGAATGAAGCACGAGTCGGCAGAATGTTGTTTTTCCAGCTTTAATGGTCAATGTTTTCACATCTCTCATTACACAGCTTCAGAAGCCAACCTCTGATTGTCAGAAGCATCTTATTCAAAGCCCCTAAAAAGTCACTGAATATGTAGCAGTTAAATAAATAGAATATGAAAGAACAGATTTGACGGAATAACATCTATTGTCATCTAATCATCCAGCACAAAAAGCATAAAAATTTCTTTCTTTAATCTTCGTGACCTTCATCCGACCTGTTGCACAGCAGATTCTTTGTATACAGTAAATTATGGCAAATCACTCCATGCTTTACTTTTAAATTCTCTTATAAAACACCAGAGATGACAAAAACAACAACAACAACAACAAAAAAAAAAACACATAATTGTCTGCAGTGTTATCTACCCAGAGGTTTTCTAGCCCAAACAAAAATGAAGAACAAATTCCATGTTCAAAATTTTAACTCAAAATTGTGTTATGCTTAACAGAAAGCACATTATATACAATCAAAGAGCACTTTCTACAAGTCTAATGGCTCAACAGTCTTTAAGGACTGAGATGCTTCCACTAACAACAGTTTTAATTTATTACCCGAGGTATTCTAATTGTGAAACATGAGGATTTTAAATGAGCTGTCTTTTGGGATTCATAGATCCAGACCATATGTTCACCACAAACACCAAACAGCATTTCTTTAGGTATGAGTGGATAATTGTTTCAAGGTGCTCATGACGCTTTGATCTATATACCTTCATTTGACTAGTAATTATGCATTATGGCATACATACCATTGCTATATTGCTCCAAATACTATTCTCTAAAATCTGTCTGGAGAAATACGATAGCGAGATGTCACCAAATGAAGGATGAAAATCACTTCAGGACAAATGGAAATTCTTATTGCAGGAAAGTTTGAGTGAGAAGCAAATTCTGCTTCATCCCATCTAAACATAAATTCCTCTCCCGAACAAACTTTGTGGCTTTAAACAGCAAAAGAAACCAATATTAGAAACAATATTCTTTAAGAGACTGTTCTTTCAGAGGTATTCGGTTTCTATTTGGTAGCCTAAATCAGTGTTTCCCCAACTTTGTTTCTGAAGGTACCTCAACAACACCTGTTGACGCATCCGTTTAAGGTCTTGGAGTCTCTACTGAATTTTAGTGTTAAATCAGGTGTGCTTGATTAGGAAGAGCTCAAGTATTGGGTGCCTCCAGGAACAGGGTTGGTAAACACTGGCATAAACCAGTGGTTTGGAACTGGTTGGTTCCAGTTGCTGCGTCTGGTCACGCTCTGTGGTAATTTGGTGCAAATTTATTTCAAAGTAACTCCTGTGTTGCAAAAACAAACCAGTTGAGAACCACTGGTTTACAAGAAAGTTATGCAGTGTTGCGTTAAGCACAAAGACAGTCAACAGACTTTGCTTTTACATTCCACTGACATGACTCTTTATGTGGGTGGCCACCATTTGGTTGGTCACGACCCAGTACCCCTACATCACAGTGCCTTTGTCAAGTGAAGCTCCACTAAAGTAAAGTTAGGCTAAAAGCACACTCTACGCAAAGTCAATCTTGCACAGCTATAACTTTTTGCGTTTACATGCCTGTAGAGTATGTCTTAAACCAGGGGTGTCCAAACTTGGTCCTGAAGGGCTGGTGTCCTGCAGAATTTAGCTCCAACCCCAATTAGACCCACCTGAACCAGCTAATCAATCTCTTTCCAGGGATACTAGAAACTTCCCAGCAGGTGTTAGAGCCAAACTCTGCAGGACACTGGCTTGCCAGGACAGAGTTTGTACACCAGTCTTAAACGGACAACGTGGAGCTGTATTTCCTACTATAGTTTAATTACATAACTTACATATTTGCAAGTGCACTGCATTATAGGCATTATCCCAAAGATAATCACATAAAGATGAAACTAACACACTGCTCACTCTGGCTTATAATGTATATTATAACGTGATTCTTCTTCACTGACCTCAATTGGGTCCAAGTAGACAAATTGTCTCATCACCATCCGCGGCTTCTAATCCAGACCTGGTCCACAGTGGCCTCATAAAAATGCAGGGTTGTGTAACCCTAGCGCTGCCCGAGGAGAGGCTAAAGAATAAATGATTAAATATTTAAATGTCCTTCGAGACGTTTGCATCATCGTCGACACATGATGCTGGGTTTTTGGACCACAACTGAAGAGTCGATTATGGTGATTTGTGGCTCAGGTGTAGCTGTCAGTATGTTAGCATGTGTAAAAATTGGTAAAAAGAAAGCCCAACAATGCTCAAATGCAATTAACTCCGAATACCAGCAAAGAGATAATCTAAAACCCTGCCGGAACTTCAAGCTGGTTTGTAGCTGGTTGTCTATCAAGGTGATCCAAACTAAGCTTTGACCAAGATGACCTTCCAGGTCAATCTAAGCATCACCAGCTGGTAATACAGCTGGATCAACCATCTAGACAAGCTTGGACGCTGGTGACCATAAGAGACTAGCTTCAACCTGCTAGAAACCACGTAAAACCAAGTACTAACTTAAACTGATTAAGTATTTTCCAGCAGGTCAATGATGGCTTAAATACAAACAGTGAGTTATGGTTTAGTCCTTGAGAGACTGACACACATTCCAGATGTTAAGCTTTTAGACTTCAATATATATTTTCCTTCACCTTTTTACATTTCAATTTGAGAAACACAAACATTTTTCTAACAAGAGTTGTGAAAATGAGGTATGACCTCAAGCTTTCAAGTACTTCCAACATCTCATGGATATTTCGCAGCAAGGAAGGGGGAATTAAAGGAAAGAAGTTTAACTATCCTGTCACTGGGAAAGCCGTAGCGCTCCTTTGGTGCTCCGAGCCATAGTCTCTAAGGGTCGCGGATTCAAACTCGGAGCCGGGGATTCTTTATGTGCCCGTACTTGTCCCACGCTTCGTGCAGTCTGCTGGGAGCTCCGTAATGGAAACCGCTTTCGATAACCTAGGGACTCTGAGCGCAGCAACATCCGTGTGTATTGCACTTCCGGCATGATCATTTTTAAACACTCGTCTCTTGGAGGAACGTGGCCTTTTTGTGTCATGTTAACTGGTAGATCGTACCCAACTATTTCCACTTTGGAACTTGGCTGCCAAGGCCGTAGTTCCTTGTTTGTGATCTGTGCGGCAGAGCGAAGCGGTGGCAAATGCCCTCCGAAGCAGCTGCGGACAAGTCGGTCACGAGACTGACGCAACAGCTGGACTTCTCGCTCAACACACGCTGGTCCTAACGCTCTCAGCTTCCGCCACAGTGAGGCATTGAAGTAATCGTACAGTACGGAATCTATAGCATTCCAGGCTCTGATTTTGGCTATATTTTCGCTGGAAAGGCTGCTCTTGGAGTCAGCCGTGCGCATGTTGAGACTAACGTACAGAACGTCGTCGAGATCCCAGGACAACAAGCGGCGTAGCAGCACCAAGGATTCGTCAAAGTATTCCGCAATCATAACCAACGAGAACACTCGCTCCATCTCTGCAGCGAATCGCTTCGCATACGCCAGCGCCTCTGAAGTAGGTCGGTCTTTATCACCGCCTAGGTCGAAGGTCAGCGTATTTCTCGCATACATTGAATCCTTCTCTTCCGGTCGATAGTAGCTCCAAGGGTGCTCCAAGAAAGTCTCTAGAGAGCCATTTGGAACACGCTTAAAACTAAGACAGTACTGATTGAAGTAGGTAAACAGAGACTCAAACATCGCTCCCGGTTCCCGCAATATCGTGATGTAGATTGTGTTGTTGGGCATGAGACGTCGTAGCTCAGCCCGGCTGAACCGTAAGTGATTGGTGATGATGTCAGGCGGCGTGGTGTGCGGATGAACAAAGTGGGCGCTGAATGGTCGAGGGTAGCAGAACTGGTGGTCACAGGTGGTAATAGGCAGTGCCACAGTGAGGTTGTTGCGTTCAGCAAAGCGAAAGAGGATGTTCTGCACAGTGGAGCTGGCGGTTTTGTGCGTCTTCAGGAAGGCTATACTGGTGTGTTTAGCAGAAGGTCCACTCCTGCCCTGGGAGGGGAGCGCCGGGGAGGATGGACAGCTCAACCAGAATGCCTCCAACGTCCTGCAAACATTGGGGGAGGGAGGGGAAAAATGCAAAAATCAATGCAGTAAGCTTTATAAATCAATTTAGGAAGATCAGAAATGGTAATACAAAAAAAAAATAAATAAATAAATAAATAAATACCCTGCCGATAAAACTTAATCAGACCTGGTTTGCCGATTTTGGTTTTACAGGCATTTTGGGGTCAAGTCAGGAGACTAGTTGGCCAAACAGCTAAACCAGCTAAGACCAACAAATTACAGGCTGGTTAAAGGTCATCTTTTCAGCAAGGTAAAGCAAAAATCAAATGGAATAGGCTAAAAACAAATGTTGGCAGAAAAGAGGAATGAGTAGTGATGCTCCGAACTTTTGTCAAACATGGCAAAAACATTTTTGGAGGTCCAAAAACATGACCAAAACAGTGTGTTTAAAGGGAACCCCGGGTATTAAGACTTGTATGGTTTAATTGCTGAAATATGTTGCAGAAAACCCATGAAAGACTTGCGTTATGGGGGCAGCCGGGGCCTAATGGTTAGGGAGCCGGGCTTGTAACGGAAAGGTTGCGGATCCCAGTCCCAGGTCCGGCAGGGATTGAAGGTGGGGGAGTGAATAACCAGCGCTCTCTCCACCCTCAATACCACGACTGAGGTGAGTCCCTTGAGCAAGGCACCGAACCCCCAACTGCTCCCTGGGCGCCAACAGCAATATGGCTGTTCACAACTCTGTGTGTGCACTTGGATGGGTTAAATGAAGAGCACAAATTCCGAGTATGGGTCACCATAATTGGCCACACATCACATCGCTACCTGTTGCTAACTCAGAAAAATAAAATACTGATACGATACCACATTGTGTGGCTTTTGTTTGTAATTTTCAGTCGAAGGGCAACAAGACAAGGTGGAAGTCTTAACTGCTTTTCCTGGCAATAAGAAGAGGAGCAAAAAAGAGATGCCTGTGGACGAGTGAAACTTCCTAAAGACTCGCGTCTTTGTTCTATTCATTTTAGCCCTGATGCCTTTAAGGCTTTTAGTAGACAACAGCTACTGAAAGAGCTTATAAATGGCAGAGACAAGAAACGGTAGATGCAATCTTGGTAGGATGCAAACATGCTGACGTGTGTTATGATGCCTCAGCCACTGAATGAATTTCTCAGTGCAGATTTCACTCAATAAACGGAGGCATTTAGACTCCCTGTGGGGAAAATCGATGGCAGAAAATTTGGTTTAAGCCTACGCTTACATCCATTGCCACCTGTAAGCTCTTTCAGTAGCTGTGGCCATTGTATCATTTTATTTTGAGTTAGCAACATGTAGTGCCAGTAACTCATCAAGTGCAACCATTTCAGACCATAATGGCGCCTTCCATAGTCCAAAATATGTAATTTTTAATATGTATTTTTTAAATGTTTTAATGGGTTTTCTACTACATATTTCACTAAGAGACATAATTTACGATATATTAAGCCATACACGTCATAATACCCAGGGTTCAATTTAATTAACGCTCCACCAAAGATGCATTTTGACACATAGATGAGCTATGTGAGCTACAACAGTTGCAATATGTAAAATTTGTTAGGCTGAAATATGTTCGGTGCATTACTAGGAATAAGACAACTTGAGGTATTGTTCTTCAAAGGCTCTTACAAGTTCAAGTGACCCCCATGGTGCAGAAGCAAGCTGACAGTGCTGATTGCAATCAATACTAGGAATATCTTCTTCTGAGACATCTCCAGGTTCTTTCACTGCAAAAGAGAAGAATGGGACTTTACAAAGGTGTACATTACTTGTACATTTAACCCGCATTCAGAACACCAAGAATGAACATAAACACCAAATTCATAAGCACAAAAATTCATCAATTGTGTAAACCACTGGTTTGGTTGACAGTGTTCTCCTACAAGCTGGATCTCAAATTGCAAAGTGCCTTTTTTAATGTTTGGGTGTGTGTGAAACACACACGTTCAGAGACAAAGAGAACAAGCAAACCTAGAACAAGGACAGGACAGGTGTCACGTATTAGCATTCGGACAGCGTTGCCTGTCTAACGCTAACAAAGTCTTGGATATCTTCCATACGAGTCAGGGCCACCTCTTCCCTCGGCTTCTAATTACAGTTATCTCATCTCGCTTTCCCTTTCTCTCTCACCATATCGAATGGCGCTTCTACACAACCTGCCTTTATTTCCACTGATCAAGCTCTGATACAACTGTAGTTTAATTAGCATTAGCATTACAAAAAAGCCATTTCACTCCCGATGCCAATCAATGACAAAAAGAGCCAAGACAATTAAATGACATGACTCCTATTTTTAAGCACGTCGCAACAAGTGCCACCGCAGAAATGCTAGTCCAAGATTAGCAAATATTTATTATTTGCTATTTGCAGATTTTACAGCAGTGCAATGGACTATGAAATGGTTGCTATACACAACAATCACAGTTTGGATGGAGTAAAGCAAATATTGAGCAGAAAAATGTAAATGCATTACAGTGACTGTTTTCCATGACCAATATAAGGAAATTAGTTTTACTGAAAGCAAAGTCAAGCTTAAGATGCATATGCAAATGAATACTGCAGGTCAGAGTTCAACACCGACTGGCCGTCTGGGCTTCTTTTTCCAATGGTAATATAAACCATCATCTACGGCATGAGTGCATAGTACCTTAGTGTCACGTATCAGCACTTAAAAAAGCTCATAGAAAAAGGCTCTAAAGGCACAGCAAGTAATTATCAGCAAGGTTTGCTAAGGCATAATTAATATTCCTCATACTTGAAGTTTTCTACCAATCCTTTAAACCTGTTAAATTTTTGTGCGACAGGATTGATACTTTAAGCCGTGCAGCTTGAGGGGAGATGTGCTATTAAAACTTCTAATTGCTTGAAGAAGCTCTTGTTTTGGCTAGCGAGTCAGTTGCAGCTCATCTCCTGCTCTTTAATTAAACCGTGTGTGTTTCTAACGATCCAGAAAGATCTGGTAGCACATGATGAGAGCTGCTCAGATTATGTACAAGAAGAGGATGTTTGGTAGAGGTATTGTGCTTTTCTCTGCAAGAAGAAAGACTAAATTAGAGGCAGAGGAAGACACGAATCACCCACGCAACCATCCATCTACCTCCGCGCACTCAAGTATGCAACACCACAATGTGAGACAAAAGACAGTACATTATAAATGGCCAGATCTACAGTAGTTTCAGATTTGGTCATGAATTTTAAAAACACGTTATGCGCATTGACACTAGACTAGAGTAGGAACAATCACATTCCTGATGGCATCAAAGAGAATTCACGTAGATGGCAAAAAAACAACCCCAACTCTAATGTATTCTTGATTATTTCTACCACATTGCACTCTTCCCCTGGTATCATTACAGTCCCTGGATGTGTATTGAATTGGTCTATCAATACGGGTTCTTGCCCATGGCTTATCTAGAGCAGCGGTTCCAAACCAGGCGGCCTCAGCAAACTTCAAAGAGGCCTGAAGATGACTTGATTTTGATTCACCCCCTTTTTTTCTTGGAAGAATAGGACTTCTAGGAAAACACTGATATATGAGAAAGAATAAACTTAAGTGTAAATTCTAAACTTGGAAATATCAACACAATTTTAAAACTTTAAAGCGGCAAACCCACCCCCCAACATCAGTGCCTCACTGACGCTCAAATTCAAATGGAACACTTTTAAAATATAAAGGTTCTTTTTTGGAATCTGTGATTCCATGAAGAAACTTCAATGTTTCTACCTTTCCATTCCAATGTTTCACCTTTCCATTCCACCAAAGGTTTTTAAGTGCAAAAAAAAGAAATGTTTTTCACACTGAGAAACAAAAAAGGTTCTTTGTGGAACCTAAAATGGTTATTCAACAGCATTGCTCCCAAAAAAAACAAACAAAAAAACAAAACAAACAAACATTGTTGGAAACGTAATTTTTTAAAAGTGAAGCATATCCCTGCACCCATCTTCCAAAAACTAGTGTAAAACCTTCAAAGGAGTGCAAGCTGTACTAGAAGCAAAGAAACAACACTTTTAGCCATGAAATACATATTAAAACATCATCGTCCTTGAAAGTAACAGCTAATCCCTTTATTGGTACATTAAGACCAGTAATGCCGCAACAGATTCACGATCATTCCCTGTCATTCAAGCCACACAAAAGCCAAAGTTGAGGTGAAGTCGAGGAGATTAGAATCCGATCTGTGCTGTTTTGTTGGAATCGAAATGTGGTTTTTGGGGGAAAACACCGAGAGTCAAGCTGTGATCCTACGGTGCTGAGTGGTGCTATTGTGGAATTGTGGAAAGACGCTCTCTGGAGAAGGCGTCAAGTTACTGTGATGTAGCCAATGTTGTGTGACCAATCCAGCAGTGACGTGAGGAACGTCCAGCCAGGCATGCAACGTTATAGATGTCTGGGATAGATGGTGGTCAAGAGGACACGGTCGGTCAGATATACACTCTGTTTTGTTGACTTGTAAATCGGGCGATATAACCTAAAATCAAAATCTCTACGATTACGAATAATGAACTTTTATTTTTATTTTATTATTACTTTTTCCCCCTCATAGTTACAGATGTGAATCTGACTCATGATCGCTGTTGTATGTGATCTTCCTCTCAGCGATCTCTATATGCGCAAGCATTTACTTACAGTTCTTACAGGCCATTCACACAGAATACGTCTTTGCATTTTAAACGTGAAAAGCAGCACTCAGGAATGGTTTAAAAAATAAGCATAGCACAGAATGCCTACTCCGCCATGATGCCGTCAAATACAAAAGTTGCCGTTCCACCCAGCTACTGTAAACAAAAGCTTGCAACGCTTGCCCCGCCTCCGTGGTATTCTGATTGGTCCACTGTTTTGGAACTGACATTGATGAGCAACGGCAAATGTGTTAATTGGCACGGCGTCTTAAACGCGCCACTCATGTTTGAGAAGCTACAAAACGATCATGCACGTCGATATAAACGCTGACTACACGTGTGGTAGTATGTTTGTAATGGGAAAGTATTAAAAAAACGAAATAACTAACATGGGAAAATTACATCGGTTAGAGGTTCTAAATTTTGGTTTCGAATACTTTGCGATTAAAGGCACAATATGTAAGTTTTCACCACTAGAGGGCGCATATTTGAAACAAACAAAGAACCAAAGGATGCATGGTGGAGATGAAAGTCATGGAAGCGAAACGAGGACGCTGGAGCGATTGCTAATGAAGGATGAGTGTGATACACGGCTCAAAAGCAGCTGAGCATTTATTACGCCACATTCAAGCACTTCCGATCCTTCCGGTCATACGTATGTAGGAAAAAGCAGTGCTGTTTTATCATACTGGATACATTTGAGTGTGCTTAAAGTTCTGTTATATTGCTACTCTGTGTGTTCGTCACTTGTCTAATAAAATGCATAACATATTAAAGAGTCTTTGGTGTTTCCATGTTTTCTACAAAATAAAAACGGAAAATTGAGGGTGTATGATGTCACTGGCAGGTGGCGCATGGACATGGTCCGTTACACTAGTTAAAATTTCTCTGGGTTAGGGTACAGGAACCTAATTTGTAGTATAAACAATCCAGATGATAAATCCAAAAAAAAAAAAAAAAAAGTAACAAGTTTAAACAATTTGTGGCTTTGGAATCAATTAATCTTAACTATTCCACTTAGAAATTAACAGCTACCGTAGAACATGCTTAATGTAACTTAAATAGTGTTAGATGTTATTTGATGTTATTAAAAATAGCAATTTGAAAACCTATATACGTTTTTAAAAGTTTACTTTGGTAACTAATTCGTTATGGTAATTTAACCAATTCGTTAAAGTTACGTAAAAAATAAATAAATAAATAAAACAAGGTAATCAGATTACAGTTACAGTTATTTTGTAAAAAATAAGAATACTATGAGGATTACAAAGGGTTCATTTAAGGAATAATTGAAGACAGGCTGTTGAATTATTAGAAAACAATGATCCAAGGCGGTGCTGCGGCCACAACGTGAAGCATCAAAACACACAAGACTTATTTTTAATTTATTCTCCAAATGCAAATTCACTGGCAAACTTTCTGGCCAAATTATCAAGACAATTCCATTAAGCTCATTTAAAATAATGTTTGCAACTTAAAAGTCTGAGTTAAATCAACAAATCAGAATGTTTAATTTGCAACTATGCAGTAATGTCACTATGCAGACTGTCTTTAGAGCGTAGAAACAGTTACTTCTATGTATGTGGCAACCGCATTTGACATTTCTCTTTCTACTTGCTTTTCTACATGTAATGATCTCTGTAGGGCAAAAGGAGCTCAAGGAATCACAGCATCTTTGTTTCTGTGGTCAACCCTAAGTGCAAAACTGATGAGCAGCAGAGTGGGCAGAAAAGACATAACCATGCTTCACTTTGACAGGAATGAGGCTGTCAAAGTGCATTCAATGGATTGAACAACATGCAACTTGTTCAGCTGACAAAAGACTTTTTCAAAAAATGGTTGAGACTCCATAAACAGTTTTGAAAGTAGCGAGTCGAGAAACGTATATACGGTGTATGTCACTGTAAAGAATGTAAGTCTATTCTTCACAGCATCACTTTCATCTGCGTACAATTCAATGCAACAATATAAACAAAGGTTTATTGTATTTAGCAGGTACAAAAGGTATAAATAATAATTCTCTTACTCATTCAATGCATTCTAATAGCATTTTCTCAACACATATTTTTACAAAGCAACTTACAAAGAACATTGCAGATGACAAGAAAAACTCCCACCAGGTAAAAATCTATAGATTGAAACCATTGAACATATTCCTCAAATAGTATTTTAAGTTCAAACCATATGAACATTTCTCAGGGTCATTATTCAGGTTAAAATTGTTTTCCAGAACTTTGCTAAAGTGACTGCACTGACTCTTTTCTAAACACAGGTCAAGATGGGCTCATTTTATAGAGGCGGCTTTTCTTTTATATTGTAGATATGAACTTAAGCAAGCGATGCAAATTGAGTCTTGCTGTAGCTAAAACACAACATCATGATGAATCCATCAAGCAAAATGCACACAAATTGTTTTTTAAGCATAATTTACTTTTCACTTTTCATCAACACTGTAGAACCAAATAAATATGAAACTTCCTCTATCACCTTAGATAAATGGCAGAAGTCAACAGGCTTTTCAAAATCCAAAATATTTTTAAAACAGGCACTTTTGCATTTTGTTTTGAAACTCTTCCGCCATAGTCTCGTCTTTCTCACCTCTCTTCTTTTCAGTCAGCTCGACTCACTCTCTTTACGTGATAAATGAAATCTGTGATCTGACTGCCGTTCGGCACACTGCATTGAGCAGCCGCGTTCAGTTTTAACTGTATTGCCTGCAAGTCAAAACGACAGCTTTTCAGGTGACTGGCAGATGAAGCAGAACATACAGCCATCTACTGCGTATTGTTTAATGAATATTGACCGACCTGAACCACACAGCATAGAAATTTATTAATAAATAAGTTTAAACAAATTTATTAATTCACGGAAAAGCTATTTAAGACTGTTTAAGACCCGCGGAAACCCTGCATTATATCTAATACAGGTTTTCATTATATATAGTACAGGGATTTACCATTAACCTATTAACAGGATTTACTATAGGACTTTTACTGGGATTCCAGGACAAAGTTTAATATCGCAGTCCCAAATACATAAAAAAACATAACAGTATACTTACAAACTTACAGTCACTGGAATGCAGAGTTGAACAGAAGGCAAGTGCACTGCTCACTTTTTATTGCAGCGCGCTGAATAGGTCTGCAAACAGCGAGATCTGCCACTGTTATTGGTCTTTACTCTCGCCTAAACAGTTTACATTCACCTGTCTTAGCCTACTGTTGCTATCTGCCTACACTGTTTGTTCTAACCACAATTTGCAGCATGTGGACTAGCACGCAGGATTCTTTATGATGGTGACTTGATTGCTGGTATTTGCAATCGTAAAAAATGGATACGGCACTCTGTGAACAGCCAGGTTCTTTGGCAATGAATGTTTGTGGCTTACCCTCCTTGTGAAGGGTATCAGTGATTGACTTCTGGACAACTGTCAGATTAGCAGTCTTCCCCATGATTGTGTAGTCTAGTGGACCAAACTGAGAGACCATTTTGAAGGCTCAGCAAACATTTGCAGGTGTTTTGAGTTGATTAGCTGATTGGCATGTCACCATATTCTGATTTGTTGAGATAGTGAATTGGTGGGTTTTTGTTAAATGTGAGCCAAAATCATCGCAATTAAAAAAACTAAAGACTTAACCTACTAGTCTGTGTGCATTGAATTTATTTAATACACGAGTTTCACAACTTGAGTTGAATTACTGAAATAAATTAACTTTTCCACAAAATTCTAATTTATTGAGATGCGCGCACACACACACACACACATATATATATATAATATATTATATATATATATATATATATATATATATATATTAGGGGTGAATCTCATTGACAAAGGAGTATAACGTTACTTTAAAGACTTGTGCACTCAACTTTGTGCTCTTGTGTCCTACCTCTCATTTGGCACAAACCCAAATATTCCATAATATTTCCATATTTGCGATGCATCCAAATGCAAAACTTATGTATTATGTAAATTATAGGCATTGTACTTAAGTCACGTTCTAACGATGACACAGTGAGGCGGGCACGCTGATGTTTGGTTCACTGTTTTATTTTGATAAAGTACTAACTGCGCTGTCAAGTTAGCAATGCTAGAAGCCTAGAACTGATATGGTTTGTGTGCACTGGTGCAATTACTTCAACTTTTCTCATACCAGCAAAATCAACATTAAACAAAAAACAAACAGAATGTCGCTTTCTGCCATTTGAGTTTCCTTTCTGTCACAAAACTGTGACTGCTGAAACTCATATATGTAATAAGGTTTCACAAAATAAAACATAGCAAATAAGTGTAATGATATTAATAAAAACATTATTCTTCCGCCAAACAATGTAGTTCCTCAGAAACCGTTGTAACTGTTGCAACAAAGTGGTTGCCGAGAAACACACAAACGTAAACAAAGGTGTATGTTTATGGAGTCATTTACAACAGCTTTGAATGTGGCTCAACCAATCAGAATCAAGGACTGGAACTATCCATTTATAAAAGATGTTTTAACACCAAACCAGCTCCTAAATCTGTTCAAATATAGGGGTAGTTGTCAGTGGCGAGAGCCTTGTGGGCAGCATGCCGACATACAGCGCCGTTGCGCTCTGGGTGTCCCGAGGTCGAGTTGTGGACCCTTCCAGATCCCGTCCCACTCTCTCTCTCTCCCTCTTCACTCCCTGTCATTACTCTACTGTCCTATCAAAATAAAGCCAAAAATAAGTCATAAACAAAAAATAAAATAAAATAAAAACAGTTGGGGTAGTCCAGAGGACTCCAAAGTCAATAAGACCAAATAACAAACCACCCTAAAATGCCTGTTGGCAGTGACCCACCTTAGAACATAATTTTAGAAACATTTTAATTTTATGGAAAAAACAAACAAACAAACAAACAAACAAACCAAAAAACAGTAAGGAGATATTTTAATTATTTATTAATAAACTACTGTTTTCTGAGTCAGTGTCGGCTGCAAAGATGAAGTTGATGATACTGACTTGCCACCTCTGCACTACAGTGTCACACCTTACATATCAGAGAGTATTTGTTTTTTTATTTAAATTGGTTCATTTTAGTAGACATTTCAAGCTTTCTATAGATGCATTTCTCATGTCTATGAGGCAAGTAGCCTATACACTGAGTTTCGGTTCATTTTTGTGGCGCACAGCAGTTCTCAGATTCAGAGAATGCAGAAAATGTGTCCTGTTTGTTTAGAAGAACTCTTAGTGCCAAGATACTGTACAATGAATACAGCTCCAAAAGTTTAAAAATTTGATGATTAATTACTGAATGACACTCAGCCCAGCTGTCAATAGAGCTTAAAGTTTAACACAGAACACCCTTTCAATGGACATCCTGTTAAGATCCGTTATCTGCAAACACAATAAAGGCTTGGCTCGTTTACACTTACATTTATATTTGTTTTTCCCCCAATGTGTGACCTAATCCATTATTGGAACACTGACAATAAACTTCTCTAAAAGCATCCCTATTTATTATAAGGAAGCTGGTTTGAGTATTGGACTGGACTTTTATGTGAGGAAACACGTTGTGGGAACTGCAAGCCACTATTCAAAACTCGCCATGCTGCTCTAAACTCAGATATTATATTTGAGTTCGTCTTAATATATCACACCACAAAGCACTTCTGCAGTACTTTATTGTAATCACAGTTCAGTAAAGCATGAAACATCCTCTCTCTCTCTCTCTCTCCTGGCCTGCACATCTGATGCGGCATTATTGTCTAAATCCCAAAAAAATCAATCTGGGAAATGAAGCTTGAAAATGAGCATCAGCAAACCCCCAACCATCCACATTCATCCCCCCCCACACACACAACCTAGAAGTTAATGATTTTTTAAAAATGAACTCTTTCTATTTAGATATGAGCAGATATCTGCTTTTACTGACTCTACATTTCCTATGGAAAAGCTTCTGAATTCCTTCAGAATGTTGTAGGTTGCAGATGCTTTGATTAAACTCAAATTGTTTTGGGGAAATATGGTGTTCAATGTTTGTACTGTGGGGTTAACCATGTGGGAATATCTTTTCTGAATTATTAAATGTTTCACAAATAAATACAATTTCCCTTGTCATTTGAAAGTAGAGCAACTCTTTTATAACAGATGATGTGCCTGACATCAGAGCAAACAACTAATAATATTAGAAAACTGTTCTCATACTGAACACTGAACGTATAAATTGGCAGAAGCAGATCTGATTACTTCAATGTTTTCAATGATGCTTGGCTATTATAAACTACAAAAGCCCACGTCACACTTCCACATCACCTACTTAATGCTTCACATTTCTCTCATGTGTGAATAACAAAAGAACTGCAGTCAACTGATCAGAAGTGACAGTAAAAAGAAATTATGAATGTTTTAAAATATTATTTACAAAAAAAAAAAAAAACAGTTCCGGTCCTCGATTCTGATTGGTCTTATTGGTCAAAGCTGTTGTAAGTTACTCTAAAACAACCACAACCGTTTCTGAGGGACTACATTTTTTGGTGGAAGAATATTGTTTTTATTAATATCATTACACATTATTTGCTAGGTTTTATTTAGTGAAACCTTACTACGTATGTGGAACAACCACTTAAAAAAACAACAACAATAAGCCCTGTGAAGTCATGGTTTACAGTGAATTTATAACAACAAGTGATACTGTTTTTTTGTCACACCACCTATGGTGTTTATTTAAATCGCAACACCTGGAATAACTTTACTACAAAAATACAATAACAGCTCTTGTCATCTCAAGGCAAACAACATACGTCAGAATCAAAACCATGAACAGCCCTCAGGCGTGTCATCTGAAATGGAGACTATTGTTGCTTTAACACTCACAACTGACTACTTATAACCATCCTAAGGATTACCTGAAACACTGAACTTAAGAATATAAAGAAACAAAGGGTTGTTTTCACAGCACTTAACGGCCCTTTACAACAGCTCTGTCAGCGTCCTCTTCACGTCGCGTGTTTGTGCTGTTTCATATGACCGCTCAGCACTTCATCACAGCTTGTGGCCCAACATGTCATGACGCCCCATGGAGCGTTCACCGTCCCTCATCCACCCGCCGGTTGCCCCAAATACCCCGGAGAGAAGAGCAGATTAGACGCGCAGACGTCTCTTTACATCTCAACACTAATTCCTGCTCTAAGCTGGACGTTTACTCGTGTTCTTGACTTGTAGGATTTCAGCTTAAAAGGAAGCATTTACAGTTGCGTGACATTCACAGTTTGACCTTTCTATTTTAAATATTGTTATTGTTTTGAAATTTTATAATACAATAGTAATATATTTCTGTCTTTATTATTGAGTTAAAACATTTTTTTCTACAATTAACTGTAATTTTACAATTTACAATGGTAATATATTTCCGTCTTCATTTTCATGAGTGACATTTATATTTTATTATATTTATTATATTTTAATTATTAATTAATATTGTACAATCTTCAGCAGTAATATAATTGTGTCTTCTTTTTAATGATTTAAATGATTAAATAATTAATTTAATAATTTAAAGCATTAATAATAATAATAATAATAATAATAATAAAAATTTATAGGGGTCTAACATTTTTAAAACAATTATTAGTATGTAACTTAATAATAATAATAATAATAATAATAATAATAATAATAATAAGGAAATGTTAATTTTTTATTTTATAATCCAATTGTAATTAAAAACACTAATAAACTGTCTACATTTTTATTAGATATAATATATACATAATTGATACATAACATAATTAGATTATAATCAAACATTATTATTAATAATTGTATAATTAACAATTTACAATGTTTTAAGAACCCAATCAAATTGTATAATAATAATAATAATAATAATAATAATAATAATAATAATAATAATGTAAATGTCATTATTTATTATTATTATTATTATGAAATAATAATAATTTTTATAATAATGTTTATAATGTTTATAGGGGTCTACAATTTTAAACAATTATTAGTATTATAACTTAATAATAATAATAATAATAATAATAAAATAATTATAAATATAAATTATTTTAATTGTACAATAATTTATTTTATAGTACAACTGTAATTAAAAACTAATAAACTGTCTACATTTTTATTAGATATAACATATATAATTGACATAATCATACATAACAACAATTAGATTATAATTAAACATTATTATTAACAATTGTATAATTAGCATAATTTACAATGTTTTGAGAACCCAATCAAATTGTAAAATAATAATAATAATAATAATAATAATAATAATAATAAAATGTAATGTAAATGTCATTATTTTTTTTTTCATTATCATTATTTGTCATTATTTTTATTTTTTACTAAAAGCTAAAATAATTATAAATATGAATTATTTTGAAATGTTTAAACAATTATTAGCATTGTAACTGAATTAACAACAACAACAACAACAACAACAACAACATTAATAATAAAAGCTAAAAAAAATAAATATAAAATGTTAATTTACTTTATAGTACAATTGTAATTAAAAACAGTAATACATTTGTCTTCATTTGTATAGTCAGATACAATAGGTATAATTAGATATAATAATGAAATTAGATCATTAATAAACATTAATAATTGTATAATTATGAACTTCAAGAACCCAATCAAACTGTAAAATATTAACAACAACAGTAATAATAATAATAACTAATAATAACTAAATGTAACGTAAGTGTCATTATTTATTATGTTTATAGGGATCTAAAATTTTTAAACAATTATTAGCACTGAAATAACAACAACAACAACAACAACAACAATAATAAAAGCTAAAATAATTATAAATAAAAAACATACTTATTTTATAGTACAGTTGTAATTAAAAACAGTAATATATTTGTCTTCATTTTTATAGTTAGATACAATAGGTATAATTAGATCTAATAATGAAATTAAATAATTAATAAACATTATTAATAATTGTATAATTATGAACATCATTTACAATGATGTTTTAAGAACCCAATCAAATGGTAAAATGTTAAACAACAACAACAACAACAACAATAATAACTAAATGTAATGTGTCTAACTAAATCTAAGTGTCATTATTATTTATTGTTTATAGGGGTCTAACATTTTTTAAACAATTATTAGCATTGTAACCGAAATAATAATAACAATAACAACAATAATAACATTAATAAAAGCTAAAATAATTCTATTTATGAAATGTTAATTTGTTTTATAGTACAACTATTAAAATAGTAATTAAAAACTGTAATATATTTGTCTTCATTTTTATAGTTAGATACAATAGATATAATTACATATAATATTAAAATTATATAATTAAACATCGCTATTAATAATTGTTTAATTATGAACATTTACAATGTTTTAAAAACCCAATCAAATTGTAAAAAATAAATAATAATAATAATAATAATAATAAAAAAAAAGCTAAAATAATTATAAATATGAATTATTTTAAAATGTTTAAACAATTATTAGCATTGTAACTGAATTAACAATTAATTATATTATTGTTATTATTATTAATATTATTATTATTATTAAATAGCATTATATGTTTATAGGGGTTAAATTCTTTTAAACAATTATTAGTATTGTAACTTTATTGTCTACTTTAAAGTCCAGTTACAAAGTCCAAATAAAACATTATAAGATTACATAAAGAGATTATATATTTTCTCCACAAACCAACATCAGAGAGAACCACAAACATGAGAATACTGTATGTCTTTGCAACTGTTTTGATATTTTGATATCACCTTATTCTGACCTACTTCATGTTGAAAAACTGAATATGAAAACAAAGCAGATTTCAAGATATTTCATTGACTTGTTACTAAATGTCTCAGGTCGCTCCTAATTATGCAGCACAAAACCGTGAAAAATGTTCCTCTGGTTAATAAGGGAACAGCCTGTTTTCTTGCATCAACGACAATGAATAGAGAACAGGCATAATTATTCATGAAGTGCATGATTAACTAGTCCTTCAGACTGCACTCGTGAACTCTAGAAACATTTAAAAGACGTGCGCCTTTCCAAATCAATTTCCAGCGTCCGCTGCAGGATTAGACGCGTCCCGCACATAGCAACTGAGGCGGCAAGAGCATCCCAACAGGTCATGGGTTCAAATCCCCTGGCGCTCTTCTGACTAAATCCCCGCAGACCAAAACATCCCGAGAGGCAGACAGACAGCTCCGTTCCTCGAGCGCCAGACGAGCCAAGCGCGAGATTGAATTATTGTGCGAGATGTAACAATCAGCGCAGATCTGTTCGGCCCTCACTAGCGCCCGTTGTGTTTATGGACTCGAGCAGATGGCACAACCTCTGGTGTAACGCTGCGGGGAGATAAATGAAAGCGATCGGGAGGAGTGTGTGTGTGTGTGTGTGTGAGGAATGAACAGTGAAAGATGGGAACATCACGTCCAGAAACACGCGCATGAGTGCAGACGCTGCTGCTTGATAACGCATTATAAGCTCACGGTTGTGCATTATTTTAGAAAATCTCAGTACTCGAGGGGGCGACGGAGCTTCCTTCAAATGTCAAACGTGCTGTAAGTGTTTGCACTCACAAACATGCCTCGTTTAAGGACTGAAAGTACAGTTTTGACAACGTAGGAGAAGGAAGCACTTTTTGCAAAGGTTTCATAAATAGGTTTGTAAGCTGATGAAGAGCCAATTACGTATTTTGAATGAACATAGCTGTTTGTTGTTTCAGAGGGAAGCGCAGCATTGAGTTCATTTAGATGCAAGCAACTTAATTTTAATCCAGCGTTTTCAGCGTCTCGCAAGTTTAATGTACATTTGCAATGTAACCTTATTTATATATTTGCATAACTTCTATTTTTGAGCACTGAAAGTTTACAGCATTTTACCGGTATTCCACCAAAATAAAAGTTTGAGGTTTGAAATGTTAAAAGCTCAAGTGTTTAAATGTTTATAAGTGAAGAATTTAAAATACACTGTAAAAAAATAAAAAACACAATTTGTTAAGTCAGCTCAAAATAATTTGTTACCCTGCTGGCTTAAAATTTTAAGTTCAATCAACTAAAATAAGTTTATTCAACTTGAATTGTTAAGTTGTACTAAGTAACAACTTAGATATTTGTGTTTGCTAAACTTAACAGATGGGTAAGTAACCCAGCTGCCTTAATTTTAAGTTGATTCAACTCAAATATCTAAGTTGTCACTTAGTATAATTTAACATTTCAAGTTGAATAAACATTTTTTTGAGTTGACTGAACTTAAAATTTTAAGGCAGCCAGGTTACAAATTATTTTAAGTTGACTCAACAGGCACGTTTAGTCAGTAAAGCCAGTACTGTGATTAGTAAGGGTTTGACGAGACACTTATCCCACAAGACGAGACGAAGCACGAGACTGGGTTCACAAGAATGAGACGAGACAAGATTTTTAAACCTTTCTTAAGAAATCCTCAATGATGAAATATATAGGGAAAATAGTCTTTTATTTAACTGAAAAAGACAAAACTGAAAAAATGTAGATGCATTTTGAACTTTATGAAATTAAACTTTCATTTAAATTAATTATATGCAGTAATAAACAACATTTAAACAAGAGCTTCACGATTCTGGATAAATTGAGAATCCCAGTTGTTTTTAATAAATGATTCTCTCACGATTCTGGAGAAAAAAGATTCGAAAACTAAACAAAATAACGTAAATTTACTGGGTCTGACAATGAAGGAGTCAATGTCTCACTTTATTAAGACTTGTCTGACTATTGAAATCTCCTGAATGAATGATTCAATGACATAGTTTTTTTTAAACGGGCAGTTGTCGCCACCTCCTGGCGGAAGAGGATAAGCGTTACTATACATACAAGTGTTAAAGGGGTCATCGGATGCTAAGTTCACTTTTACATGTTGTTTGAACATTAATGTGTTGGCAGTGTATGTACAAATCTACCCTATAATTATAAAAATCCATGCAGTGGTTTTTAATTAATCTGTAAAAATAATATCCCCTTTTTCAAATCGAGCCGTTCTCAGATGCCTGTCGTTGTTGCGTCAGACCCACAGAGGCCGCTCCCACCATAGTTGATTGACATGAGCGTCTTACCTCAGACCAGCTGTCACAGTCCGCCCTCTTTTGTTTGGATGCCGGAGCAGGGATGTAAATTAGACAAGAATATCTCTAATTGAGCGATTGAGGTGTTGTGTTGCTGGATGTAATAATGAACATAGTGGTTGTCATTTACTCCTGACATCTGAGCCGCTGAAGATGCAGTAGATTACGTTTGTTTGTGAAGAGAATGCGCCTCCCGATCTACATATATCCGTCTATGTTCGCACAGATCATTCGTGATCCAGCTTCACTTACAGCAGAAGTGAGTATAAGGGTTTTTTTTTTTATAAATCTTTGCGATCGCCTTTCCTAATAATGTGCTAGTTAGCAAGTTTAGCGGCTAACTGTGGCTAAAGTAAACAGGTTCGTCTCTCCACAGAGAGAAGAGAGGGGCGGGGTGAGCAGAGCTCATTTGCATTTAAAGCAGCCTCGACCAGAATGAGATGATTTTTGCAGAGCTGATTTTGACAAGGTAAAAAGGGTGTTGTTTTACACAACCATTGAGAATTTTTAACCAAAGTATCTTATACACTTTTCATTAACACCCTAAAGAATCATATTAACTTGTGGAAAAATGGGCATCTGATGACCCCTTTAAAGGCACAATATGTAAGTTTTCACCGCTAGAGGTTGCATTTTCAAAACAATAACAGAGGCGAAGCTCGATGATGCAACGACAGAGCATGGAACATTGGGAGCTGTCGTTTTCACAAATCATGCTCACAGATGAGGTAATGTATTACTTTTTTATTAACTTACCAGTATATTTAATAACAGTATTTTATGTCATCGTAATGAATTATCTGCAAAGAATATGAAATTTGATTCAGTATTAGCCTTTTACTGATATGTTACTATTTGTCATGATTTGGCGGGTTAATGATGCGCATTTTTACGTGTGTAAAACAGTCGTTCTAAAAGTACATTTGAACAAACCCACCGTATTTGCAAGTACGGTTAAATGTTTTTGTGCAGCACTGTATTTAATTACATTACCATAGGTTTACTCACCAGACTTGATAAAAACTAGGGATGCACCGAATTTTTGGCTGCCGAAAATGGCATTTTCGGTTTTCAGCCGAAAGAGGAAAAACGGACTAAAATATAAATATATATATATATATATATATATAAAATGTAGCCCTATATATCGCGCGCCCGCAGTGCACTGACCGGCAGTGTTTAGCATGCAGTTTCACTCTCCTCTAGCCGCTGTCAATGGGCGGTCTGACGCTCTGCTCAATATTTCGCTCTATGAATGTGCATTTAGCTTGCGTACCGCTACTCAGAGTCTGCTCAAATAACGTGCCTATAGGAAGTTTCTATGTAGTATACTTGTTCCTGTTTGCAGTAGTGCTACTGTAGTATGCTGTAGTGGAGCTGTACTGGCCAACGCTGGTAAAATTACCTTACCCTCTCATCCACTGAAGTGTAATCGTGATCCATGATCCGCATGCGGTAAAACTACTTCCGCATTTGTCCACGTGTGTTGCCATAGTATCATAAGCGAAAACCGAGGATATTGCGTCATTGATAGGCGACAATGACCAGGGACGAGTCATTATTTAAAACTGGAATTTCTCTGGATTTACAGATCCTTGAGGTCTTTTGAGATAACGTAAATACACATTTTATTACAAAAATCTTACATATTGTGCCTTTAAGATCCTTTTGTTTTGATCGCTACTGTAGACAATGTTTATACCCAAACTATGAACTTTTATCCCAGTACTTCTATTATTTTAATGTCTGTAACACAGAAATAATGACTATAATGTGGTTAAAAAGACTGTTTGTGTTGCTCTTTCTGTGTTCACATTTACCCCGACCCTCTGATTCATTAACATGGGCAGTGACAAAACGTGCTTCTCACGCTCCACTGACACTCGCGATGTGAAACAGTCCTAATAGTCATAGCTAAATCATTGTCATTCAGGAATAAGAGCGTAAGGGTGTTTGAATCGAGATCTCAATATTTTAAGGATTATTCGTGCAGCTGCAAAATGTTTCGCGAGGATATCGTCACATCCTTAGTGATTAGTAGTAAATCTCCATCATGTGCATTCAGCTGGAGTGACAATGAATACACAAAGGTGGCGCTATCAAGCCATTTTGCCACGCCCACCTCTGAAAACCCTGAGGCTGGTACAGAACTGCTCTCCACACACACACTCTGAGAAAGCAGCCGCTAATAACAGACCAAACAATAGTGGAGATGAAACGACGTGCCAATGCACACAAACCTTAGTAGAACAATTGTGTAAGAGTTATTTGAGTTGAACTCAAATTTGTCAAACACGCTTGTGCAATTAACAACATCTGCTAAGAGGGAAGGGTTTGAAAACAAGTGAGCTAGTCTTTTTTCCTCTTCCTCTTCTTCTCTTCCTCCATCTTTGAGCAAGTGCATTATTTAACTCTCCTATCAGCACATATAAGAAACAAAGTATGTTTATCGTGGGTAAACTCCACGCTCTCTTATAGCCTCTATCAAAAGATGGTTTCTGTGAAGTTTATTCCTGCACGCTAACGTTTACTGTGCTCGGGGTCACTGATTGAGCGACTGGATTTCTCATAAAGGAATTATGCTGTGGATATTTTGTTCAGCATGTAAATCTTGTAAATGTGACAATATGTTATTTAATGTGAGGTTGTGAAATGCGACTTGCCTGCATTATTGTGTAATACATAATGTCCTGAAGACCATTTGTGTACGTTCTCTGCACCACACTGAATTACTAAATGTTTTATTATTTTATCTGTATTTTTTTATCTGATGTGGTGCACCTATACTGTTAGGGTTAGGGTTAGGCTAGGTCTCTCTGTGACATTTAATGTTATTTTCTTGTGTCTTGACTCCTGGTTTAGTGGATTTGGACTAAACATACTCTTAGGGTTGACTTGAGTCTGATAAATCAGATTGGCTTTTATGTCTCTGGCAGTTAATTTTTGACATTTGGTTTTCAAATCTACAAAATAAATAACAAAACAGTAACACATAAAAACGAAACGGGAAGCAAGTCACTTGTGACTTGCAAAATAACGACTTGCTTCTACCTACACACACATTACGTACACATTTGGGAATGAAAAGATTTTTTGGAAAGATGTTTTACCAAGGCTACATTTATATGATCACATGTACAGAACAATTAAAGCTGCAAGCAGTGTTGAAAGGGCTTTAGGAAAACAGCAAATGGTGAGCAATATGCATTTAAAGTGGTAAATATAGCAGGGCTATGCCATAGTCATTTATATGTGCCAAACTTCCTGTTGCCAGCGGGTGACACTATCATTATAACAGAATGTTGGCCTTTAGATATGTTGAGGCCAGGACTCTGAAGTTTGGGGCAGATCAGACATTGTATGGCTGAGTTATAACAACTTCCTTTTGCATGGTAAAACATCGAACTTTTTCAGGCCATGCTATAAACACACACTTTAATGAAAACTCAAGATCTTCATAATTAAACATTGCAAAGGCCTTTACAGTAGACTGACCAAGTATAAATGTTGAGGTCATTAAATCTCAATGAGGAGTTTGTTACAGCGTAAAACATGCCACTTCCTGTTGCCAGCAGGTGGCGCTATAACTATAACTGAATATGGTCATGTGTTCAGGGCAGGGCTTTTATCAAACATGTGAATTTTGGTGCAGATCGGACATTGTATGACTGAATTATAAGAACTTCTTTCATGGCGAAACATCGAAGTTTGTCAGGCCGCTACGGACACGCCACCCTTCAACGAAAACTCAAAATCTTCATAATTTAACATCACAAAGGGCTATATGCTGACCAAATTTGGTGTTGCCCCTATTAAATCTCTAGGAGTTGTTTGTTTAAACACAATGCC
Organism: Labeo catla; assembly: GCA_012976165.1. NCBI lineage: Eukaryota > Metazoa > Chordata > Actinopteri > Cypriniformes > Cyprinidae > Labeo > Labeo catla. The sequence goes on from VONZ01000105.1 coordinate 131,233, forward strand.
TGAAAATGGCAAAAACGGCACAAAACTTGAGAAAATTAAAAATAGGAGATTTCCTGTTGGGTTTCGGACTTCATATCAGGACTTTTTTTTTGTAGGTATTGGTGTGCTACGTGTGTCTACCAAATTTCGTACTTGTGAAACATAGCTCTAGGGGCACTTTGTTGAGATTTTATAGGTGGCGATATCGAACCATTTTGCCACACCCACTTCTGAAACCCATATCAGATGTAAATTTTCTCCACTTTTGGCGTGTGTGCAAAGTTTCATGAGTTTGCGCATGTTTAGGCCCTCAAAAATGCGATTCATTTTGGAGAAAAAGAAAAAGAGGAAGAAACTGAGCAATTTCATTCATTAGTAGTAGTAATAATAATAATAATAATAATAATAATAATAAACAACAACAACAACAACTATACTAAATTGAATTTATTTATTTATGTATTTATTTATGAGGTTCCTAAAACAAGTTTTCATACATTTTAAAAATGTAATTAATATGTTTTAAAAATTATATATTTTATTATTATTATTATTACTACTACTATTATTACTATCATTACATCCAATTCCATGCATTGGATATCTGACATACTATGTCTGATGTTAAATTATAGTAAGTTGAATTTATCGCAAATTCAATTAGTATTCATTATTAATTAAATTAATTTATTTGTAAAATATTATGAATTATCAGTGTTTATTATTATATTTTTTATATAATTTTTTAAAATGTATTCTTTATACATTTTTAAATATTTCATTATTTAATACATTTTAAAAATTATATTATTATTATTATTATTATTATTATTGTTATTATTAATAATAATAAATCCAAAAATGCTGTCTTGCAGTGGATATCTGACATACTATGTCTGATTTTTGGTATTTATTTATTTATATTTATATTTATATTTATTATATCCCTACATTTTTGATGGTCCGACTGCATAATGAGTCTAGTTTTAAATCATTTGTAACAATGAAAGGTTGAGCACTTTGCATTGTGGGATGTTCAACTGTATACTGCAGATTATTTGTTTCAATCAGATGCATATAAAACAGTCGAATGCTGTGCAAAACTAGTATGAGGTACATCATTGCGAACATACCCATGAACACTTTTATTGTTGAATTTTATTCTCAGGCTTGCGGTGGACGGCCGGTGGCTCAGGGGCCGCAGAAGGATTAATTAAATGCTCTTTAGGAAGGACTTTGACTATCGGTCTGTTACAGATGCTCCTTCCCAGCAACAGATCCAATAACCCTATAAACGCACACATACAGACACAGAGCGGTGCGGCTGAACCCCTGTGGGTGAGTGCAGGGCGTCTCTCGCTGCTCAGACAGCAGGAGTGTAAGTGGATATCAGTGACGGCGCAGCGACAGCTTGCGTTAAACCCCGCGGACGCCGCTCTCATCACTGATGCTGCCGGCAGTTCTTCTTTTTCCTCTTTCTGTGTTCTGTATGCTGTATTATTCTGTTCATCCCATGCTATACAAATGCGTCACACTACGCAAATTTGAATGGACTTCAAATTTGATAATGTTAATGTAAACTAGGAGTTCCCAAATGTTTCTGTCAGCTGAGCCCCTTAGACATAAAATATTTACTTGCAATACCCTTGATATTTTATGCTATGTATGTAATATTTAAATAATTTAATGACACATTTGTTCAGGGTTCCAGTGTCACTTAATGGTCACATGATGTGCTAGTAAACATACATTTTTAATCTTTTTTTTTTTTTTTAGTAAGTGCTTTTATTTTGACTTTATAGCTGGATTTTAAAGTGGACTCAAACCTCTTTTCAGTTGTGATAGTTTGGAGGTCCACAATATGTTCTGCTGTTTTGGGGGAAAAAAAGAATAAATAAATAAAAAAAATATAAATAAAAACGTTTTAATATACATACTATTAAACTACTATTAAATCTTTTAAACTAACATTGATAATTCATAATATTTTACAAATAAATTAAATAATGTAAATAATAATTAATACAAATTAAATTTGAGATAAATCCAACTTACTACAATAATAAAATATATAATTTTTAAAATATATTAAATTAAATACTTAATGTATAAAAATAAATATTTAATATAAATGTAAAATATACATACACACACACACACACATATATACATTATATATATATATATATATATATATACTACCGTTCAAAAGTTTGGGGTCAGTAAGACTTGTAATAGTCTTTAAAGAAGTCTCTTATGCTCATTAAGGCTGCATTTATTTGATTAAAAATATAGAAAAAAACAGTAATATTGCAAAATGTTTTTACAATATAAAATAATGTTTTTTATTTTAACATACTTTAAAACAGAATTTATTCCTGTGATGAAAAGCTGAATTTTTATCAGCTGTTACTCCAGTCTTAAGTGTCACATGATCCTTCAGAAATCATTCTAATATGCGGATTTATTATTAGAATGATCAGTGTTGGATAATATCAACAGTTGTGCTGCCAAATATTTTTTGGAACCTGTGATTTTTTTTTTTCAGGATTCTTTCATGAATAACAAGTTTAAAAAGTACAGTGTTTATTCAAAATATAAATATTTTATAACAATGTGAATTATTTATTATTAACTTTTAATAAACTTTTAATTATTAACTTAATACATCCTTGGTGAATAAAAGTATTAATTTCTTAAAAAAAAAAAGAAGAAAAGAAACAATAAAAATGTACTGACCCCAAACTTTTGAACGGTAGTGTATACACACACACACACACACACACACACACACACATACATACATATACATATATACATATATACATATATACATATATACATATACATATACATATAAATAATTAAACATCAGACATAGTATATCAGATATCCAATGCATGACCACATTTTTGATTTAATAACAATTGTTAAAATCTATTAAATAATTAAATAGTTTAAAATGTATAAAATATTTAAAAAAAATAAATAAATAAAGTAATATAAATCAAAATGATTATAACGATATATATATATATATATATATATATATATATATATATATATATAAATAATGAAATAATGCAACTAATAATAAATACAAATTTAATTTGAGATAAATCCAACTCGCTATAAATTAAACTGACACAATATGTCAGTTATCCAATGCATGACAGAATTTTTTTATTTAATAAATAAACAAATAAACAAACAAATAGTTTACAATTGAATAATAATAAAAAATAATAAAAAAAAGTCTACTTTTTGAGATCATAAATCTGACTCACTATAAATTAAACATCAAACATTAAGAGTCAATTCATAACAAAATTCTACGCATGACAGCTGGAAAAAGCCCTGGCTGAAAACATCTCCATTTTCCCGACACTAAAACCAAAAGCTCAGCCTCTAATGTTTTTATACGAGCACATTTGAAGTTTCTGAGAAAACAAGGACTGACTGTACCGACTCTCTTCTCCATTCACAGAGATGACAGGATGAAAAACGCTGCTTTGAAACGCAATATCGCTGAGACCACAACAGCGGCTAATTTCAGTCCGTTGTAATTCCGAGGTCAAAGCGGAGCCGTTTGATACAACAACTGAAGTTTGTCAGAATGGCAGAAGAGGGAAATATTAAACCTTCGAAAAGCTGACGGCCAGTCTTTTTAATCGGCTAATCAAAGCTAGTTTGTCTGCATTTCACCAAAGAACTACAAAGTGTTGAAAAGGTTCATGGGAGTTTGCACCTCAATGCATTATGTAATTAACTTATTAATGGTGTTTGCCAAAGCATGTGTATCGGTGTGATCATTAGCTTAGCTAAATGTCAGGCTGTACAGGAATCAGGTGTGAGTTGCTGTTAATGTAAAGCGTATTAAATCAATAGTGTAACAGACTGACTGATACTATATTTACACTAGATCCTGACAGTGATAATTAATAAAAACCTGGAAAATGCATGTCAACGTGCCTAGTTAAAGTATTTAGTAGTGGACAAATACTTAAATATACACTGCTATTCAAAAGTTTGGGGTTGGTAAGATTTTTTAAATGCTTTTGAAAGAAGTCTTTGCGTTTATTTGATCAAAAACACAGTAAAAATGTGAAATATTATTACAATTTAAAATAACTGTTTGCCATTGTGATATATTGTAAAGTGTAATTTATTCCTGAGATGCAAAGATGAATTTTCAGCACCATTACTTTAGTCTTCAGTGTCACATGATCCTTCAGAAATCATCCTAATATGCTGATTTACTGCTCAAGAAAAAAAAAAATGTATTATTATTATTAATGCTTACAGTCATAGTGCTTCATATTTTTGTGGAAATGGCAATTTATTTAGGATTCTTTGATAAACAGAAGTTCAAAAGTACAACATTTAATTATAATAGAAATATTTTGTAACATTATAAGTGTCTTTACTGTCATTTTTGATCAATTTAAAGCATTTTTGCTGAATAAAAGTATTAATTTCTGTAAAAATATATATTTTTAAACTCTTTTGTAACGCTATAAAGATATTTAATGTCACTTCTGATCAATTTAATGCATCACTGCTGTATAAAAGTATTATTTAAAAAAATAAATAAATAAATAAAATAAATAAATAAAAAACACTAACCCTAAACTTTTTAACAAAAGTGCATTATACTGTAAAACTACCAATACTCTGGCTTGAAACAAATGTAAAGAGTAATAAATAAATCATGTGACAGACTGACTGATACTATATTTACATTGTACGCTGACAATGACTAATAATTAATAAAAACTAGGCACGCTGACATGCATTTTCCAGGTTTATGTATTTAGTAGTAGACAAAACCTTAAATGTACACTGCTATTCAAAAGTTTGGGGTTGGTAAGATTTTTTAATGCTTTTGAAAGAAGTCTCTGCATTTATTTGATCAAAAATACAGTAAAAATGTGAAATATTATTACAGTGTAAAATAACTGCTTGCTATTGTGATATATTGTAAAGTGTAATTTATTCCTGCAAGGCAAAGCTGAATTTTCAGCATCATTACTTTGTCACATGATCCTTCCGAAACCATTATAATATGCTACTACTTATAATATTTACTACTCAAGAAACATTTATTATTATCAATGTTGAAAACAGTCGTGCTGCTTCATATTTTGTGGAAATGTATTCAGGATAAATACAATATTTTTAAAAAAATATTTTGATAAATTTAATGCACCTTTGTTGGAAAAAAAAAATTATTTAAATGGAAAAAAAAATAGAAAAAAAAGTAAATAAAAATCTTTTGTAACACTATAAATATCTTTGTCACGTTTGATCAATTTAATGCATCATTGCTGCATTAAAAACAAAACAAAACAAAAAAAAAACAAAACAAGAGTGTATTAAACTGTAAAACTCTGAACATACTCTGGCTTGAACAAACCACCACCGTTTATTGTCCAGTTTATATCTTTTTCCCATCTGTTTTAACAACAAACACATGATTAATTTCCACTGAGGACGCATGTAACGGTGTAGGAGGATAAGATTCATATTAACACACATGCAGCTCCCTTATAAAGCAAAACGGGCATTAATAGTCAAGCGGAAGAAAATGAGGATAAGAGCGAGACACAGATGAAAAGACACAGAAGAAAAGCAGCGAGCATCCTCAGAGGAAAATTAACACAAGGGTCATGGAAAAGGTTGCGACCAGAGCAACCAAAGGGGAAGCAGAGAAAACACGACGAGTTTAATGAGTGCAGTAAATTAGTCCCACAAACAAGCAGGCAGACAGATGCATGCAAAAAAAAAAAAAAACACACACTTTCCCGCTTTCACTTTTCTCTGGAGCAGCCACCGGTAAATATTTAATCACAGGCGATCTAATCAGATTCCCACTTTAAATGCCAACACATACCAGCACAGAAGAAACACAAGAGCGGACGGGCAACCAGACGCCCCGTAGACCGTCTCCACATCTCACCTTACCTTCTCAAGTGCGCACAAACACATGCAAGAATAATCAGGAGCAACAAAGCTTTGCTATCGCATTGACTGCCATCATTGCAATTCAATTATTAGCCTAATGTTTATTAAGTGTTATAAAGATCACAATCTATCCCACAAATGTCATTTTAGACAGTTGCTGATGGTACTTTGCCCCATCAGACTAGATTAGCACCAACTGAAGGCTCTATTAATAATGTAAGGGAATCATGTAATTGATCTTAGCCGAACACACGTTCTCCTATTGACTTTCAGTGAGAGTGGCGTTCAGACTCTCACAACAAAGCCGTTTCAAGATATATTACTGTAGTAATGCGATATTCAAGCACCAAGATTGTAATTACGTTTGGTCTAACCACGTCAAGCGGCAGTTTGGTAAATTTAAATTTTCATAAACCTCCACTGACAGCAGTTTTTAACTTCGAAGTTGCTAGTAAAATTCACAATTACAAAGATATGGCAAGTACACACACTACCAGTCAATTTTTTTTTAAAGAAAGATTTTTAATGTTTTTTAAAGAAGTGTCTTCTGCTCACCAAGCCTGCATTTATTTGATCCAAAGTACAGCAAGAACAATACAATATTTTTACTATTTAAAATAACTGTTTTCTATTTGAATATATTGTAAAATGTAATTTATTCCTGTGATCAAAACTGAATTTTCAGCATCATTACTCCAGTCTTCAGTGTCACATGATCCTTCAGAAATCATTCTAAGATGCTGACTTGCTGTTCAAGAAACATGTATTATTATAAATATTTTAAACATTTTGAGTACGTTTTTTCAGGATTCTTTGATGAATAGAAAGATCCAAAAATCAACATTTAGAGTCAGCAATTTATTTGGGTTTTTTTTGGGAAAGAAAATTATAGGATGCTTTAAATTGATCAAAAGTGATGATAAAGACATTTATAATGTTACAAAATATTTCTATTTCAGATAAATGCTGTTCTTCTGAACTTTCTATTCGTCGAAGAAACCTGAAAAAATTATACTCAGCTGTTTTCAACAACAATAATAATAAATGTTTTTGAGCAGCAAATCAGAATATTAGAATGATTTCTGAAGGATCATGTGACACTGAAGACTGGAGTAATTACGCTAAAAATTCAGCTTTGAAATCACAGGAATAAATTTCATTTTAAAATATATTCAAATAGAAAACAGTTATTTTAAACAGTAAAATATTTCACAATTTTACTGTTTTTGCTGTACTTTGGATCAAATAAATGCAGGCTTGGTGAGCAGAAGAGACTTCTCTAAAAACATTAAAAATCTTTTGACTGGTAGTGTACACTCAATATATTTGGTAAGAGTTGTTTATATTGTGGTCCAAACTGGTCAAAATAAATTGTTTATTAACCAGAGTTTCGTTCTTCCAAGATGTAGAAACGTAGCATTGCATCACTTGCTCACCAACGGATCCTTTGTAGTGAATGGGTGCCGTCAGAATGAGAGTCCAAACAGCTGATAAAAACATCACAATAATCCACACCACTCCAGTCCATCAATAAACATCTTGAGAAGAAAAAAAGCTGCATGTTTGTAAAAAACAAACCCATCAATAAGACGTTTTAACCATCATTTTTGGTCAAAATATGAGTTCATAATCCATAATAATGCTGTGAAAAAGTCAATTTTCTGTTGTCCTCTCACATCAAAATCCACCAACATGTTTGTTTTGAACTGATTTGGAGTCTTCTGGCTTGTAAATGGTGCATATTTCTCACCCGATTCAGACAAGGCAACTTTTTCACTGGAGAAATCAATATTATGGATTTTAGCCGGACGCAATAGTAAAAAAAGTCTTAATGACGAATTTGTTTCTTACAAACATATAGCCTTTGGCAAATTGTTGTGGATTACTTGTAGATTACTGTGATGCTTTAATCAGTCGTTTGGACTCTCATTCTGACGGCACCCATTTACTACAGAGGATCCATTGGTGAGCAAGTGATGCATGCCAATTTCTCCAAATCTCATCTGCATCTTGAATGGCCTGAGGGTGAGCACATTTTTTGTAAATTTTTATTTTTAGGACTATTCCTCTGCTGCTGAAAATAATGTTTTGGGTTCAGACTCTCATGCTCATCCAACATGCACAAGGATCTGAGCTGGTAACCTACATCTGCTAAAAGTCACTGGGATTACACAAAACCTCTGGAGATGTTAGTTTAGTGCCGTATCACTGTCCATTGTGTATTGAGCACTGAATTCAAATCAGTACGCAAATATCTTTTAAGTTATAAACTTTATTTCAATTTTTATAATCTCTAAATCACTAAAAAAAAGTTGTTGTTTTTTTTTTAAATATATGTTTTTCATTAATATTGTATCCACAATTAAGATTCAAGTTTTGGTTCCTCTTAGTTCAGATTTTATAATTTTATTGCTTTATTACTCCCTCTTTGCATTTGCTCCACCAGATGATGTTGAGCCTCTAAATTAAGCAAATATCTGCTGTGCTAAAAATGATTAATCATGTTCTAAAGGGGTGAAACTGGGAACAGCAGGACAAACAGAAAAAGATAAACAAGATGAAGCTGACTAGATCAGCTCATGCCACACAAGCCTGATGTGCTAAAGACTGGTGTGGTGTTATTTGAATTACAAAACGCACAGTCTTGATTGACAGTTTTGTGTTAATGTTAACTAAAAACCTGTTAAAAGCATTCCAGGACAGCATAACTGTCCAATCTCATTTTCAACAAGACTCAAGAGCGTTAAACCAAAAAGAATAATAACAGCTTTTAATCACTTCAAAACTTCCTGAACACAAAAAACACCAGCCTTTTTAAGATACTCAGTGCTAAACTAACATTTATAAGCTTATAAACTGGAACTGACATCACTATATTAATTCAAATTAACTAGTTGATGTCAGATGTAGATCCTGAATGAAACCGGCTGGCCTCACGGGTGAATCAGTCACTTAAAACCTGATTTAAATCATGCAGATCAATGAGATCAATATCCATAAATCAGCCACAGTAAATCAGAAAGGTGAATGAGGGGACGCCGATGCGACGCGTTTGCTTTGTACTGCAAACGCACCGAGAACAGATCAACGTAAATACATCTTAAAACAGTCCTTGTGGTAATATTAGGATGTAAAAGGAGACAGGTGTGCTGTCAATCCAGGCCAGCGACGGTGATAAAGCAATACGGTAGCCGGTTGTGTTCTCACCCACCTTTGTCATCTCACGCTCCCGCGACTGATGGATGGATGTAGTTTTTGATCCGCACAGTGAAACGGCGAGTCCGAACCGCTTCAGATTCGCTCGTCCTCGGTTATTGGCGCTCGCAATCAACGGACGTGAAGCGCATGAGACGCTGAGGTGCTCGGTAGGTCATCTCAGCGTTGATATCGGCGCGTCGGTTGCCGCTGTCTGTCATCAGCGTTTCACGCCACTGGCTGCACCGCGCGCTCCCTCCCTCACGCGCCCGCGTATTCACGACGCACGCGCGTGGAAGGTGCACGAATCGGGAGCCGGTAGGGTCTGCAATTAACTTTTTGGCTGTTGAGTTGAGCAAATAAATGCGTTTTTTTCGCTTTATTTTGGACAAAACACTTTCTCTCGATGATAAAACAATTATCGTGACGTTTTCCCGTGTATATTTCTGGTCGTTTGTACTTCTGAGGGAAATTTACCATCAGTCCATGTGTGTTAAAGCAATAGCTCGTCTTTTATTCAAGTTTGTGTTGTTGCAGAGATCTCTGAACTCATAGTATATTGTTTTAATAACAAAAAGCACTACCAATGTGCTCTATATGACTTTTGCGCTATATTCCAAGTACGCAATCATACCATGCTGTAGTTTTGTGTGAGGAACGGGCAGGGGAAAAGTCAATCTGTTACTCAGCACACCCTTATTTATATTTATAGTCAGCAACAACCGCAAAAAAAACGTATAGCTAGATTTATAGCCAGTCGACAACAACAAAGAAAAATGTAAATATTTTTTGTTATTGTTTGCTTAACAGAAGAAATGTATCACAACAGAAAAACACCTTATGCCAGTATGTGGTGGTTAAGCTGGTTTTTAAAACATTGTAAAACATTTAGTTCCAAAGTCAAGACACACCTGAACCAGCTAATTAAGCTCTTACTAGGCATGCTAGAAGCTTCCCGGCAGGTGTATTGAGGCAAATTAAAGCTAAACTCTACAGGACACTGGCCCTCCAGGACTGAGTTTGGGCACCCCTGATCTAGACCAACCTGAACTATACAAAACAAACTAGAAACTCAAATTGGTTTTAGCTGGATTTTCCAGCAGGGGGCAGACTATAATAGACTGGTATTTAGGGGAGAGTGGGGTAAGTTGAGCCAGTGGGTAAGTTGAGCCACCCCCTGTATCTTGGCAACTGTACACTTTTATTGTCATGTGACCATGTATTTTGGAATCACACATCAGGTGTGTTCGACTTCATTTACGGCTACAGACGGCAATCAACAAGAGTAGCCAAGAGCAGTCGCGGGCGGAGTTGAAAACGGAAGCATCAAGTCGTACACTTTCTGCTCTTGTTAGTGAAGCTCTCGCGGTGTTTGCATGCTTTATCACTGATGAAGTGAATTAAATGTAATATTTATCAAATACGCAGACTTTTCAAAAGCGTTTTCATGAAACCTGTTTCATATACTGCCTAATACAGCGCTATCTGAACAAGAATAATGATCAACATAAACATATACTATTTAAATACTAATAAAGTAGGGTTATATATGCTTTTATCATTGTTTTATGATAAATCTGACTCAATATAACATTGCGACTACAGTAAAAACACTTTTACTGTTCTAAAAACACTAATTTGTCAGCATTATCAGACTTGAGGATGTTAGAATAAACTCGAAACACGTGATCGTTGTCATGCGGTGAATCTGGCCAATTGTGAAACAGCCGTGTCGTCATCAAGGACACGTTTAAGCTCAAACGTTTTGCTACGGTTTCCGGGTTGAACGACATGTTTCCTGGAAACGATGTGCAATGGTGTGCAACGGTGTGCAACGGAGTTTGAGATACGTTTTCTCTTGTTTGGTCGGTGTTTCAAAAATGTCAGCCCAATCAGCTGCAACATGTATACAAACCATGTGGTACTAAAGTGAGACAGCTCGCACAATGCATGCATTTATAGTGGAATTTTCGACATCCCCTATGGTGCTGTAAATAAGCTGACACAAATCTTGCTACGGCTGTTTGTTTACACACTGATGCACATCCTGCTATATACAATGGGAATTTGTAAGTAACACAAGTATAGATCTGGAGCTTCTTTAATTCTGTCTAATATCATGTAGTAATTGCAATGTCTTCTGGTCCATATTCTTTCCTTAGGAAGGTGTGCTAGACACTGATTAATGTAACATAAGAAATACTATACATATTTATATATTTTGGTATTTTATTGCAGAGTGACACTTTCATAAACTTTTCTACATTCCTCCAATTTGGCTATATAATAGTAAATATTACAGTATCATAGCAGACAACAGTGATCAGCAATAATGATAAGCTTAACACTCACAATGAAGATAATAAGGTCATATAGATCGTAACACAGTCTTGGAGGTAAGAAGTGGATTATCCTTCACCTGAAATGTTTGTCTTTTCATCCTGAAATGCAAGGCAAATGTTGGATCACAATAATTAGAAACCACAGTTTCCACAAATCCCTTCACTCGACTGGGATGTTCTCTTTTATTCTGGACGGCGAGGGCAGTGACTATAACATCGAGCATATTGTGCAGTAACACGTATTTATACCGATTTCACCAGGCTCCGAAAATTCTTAAAAAAAAAAAACACAGAATGACCTTCTCAGCTGCCATAGTTGCAACTCTTGCATCATCAGAACAGGGTGTTCAACGCACCACCGTTTCCGTTTAAAAAACGGTTTGCATCGTTTTGTCAGGGCTGAACGCAGCCCAGAGCTCCGCCTCAAGTCGGACAAAATTTCTAACCGGCATGCACTGCTTCAAGTCGGAATTTAAGCGCGCTGCACAGCGCTGCGTTAAGTTGAATACATTTCTCATATTTCTGCCCAACTCTGCCCACATGGAATGAAAAGCAGTGAAAGGCACCTGTTTATTCTAAAACTGTCTATAGCTGTTACATCAAAACAAATGTATCCAGGTCTAAAAATATTTATGATGCATAGGTGATTTAGCAACATATAAAACCATGCAAACCATTTAGCTAAATATGAGCCTGAATTGGTAAGCTATAGCTAGTTTTTTTTTTTTTCAAAATGGGGCAATGTGAGCAAAATGCTGTGGGGTAAGTTGAGCCAGCACTTTAACTTACCCCACCTTAAGCCACTGAAGTTAAGTTAAATCTCTGAAGTATAAACTGGTATTTTAATGTGATATTACGCAACTCATTTAGTTGATCATATATTTCGATATTATTTGTAGTTTATTAAGTAGGGAAAGTGTGCAAGTGCACCAAATCCTTCTCTGAGCACCAGAAGATACGTTTCATCACATTACAATCAAATATATCTTTCCACCTGTAGTCCACAATGGCTGGTTCGACATTGCAGAAAAGCTACTGTGTTAAGAATCTTTTGACTAAAATGATGTCATTGAAACTAGTTTCAATGACATTTATTCCTTCATTCTATTTACGTTTTTATTTATTTATTTACGTTTTTTTATTTCACATGGGTTTGAATCAGTTTCAGTCAGTTTATACCCAGATGGCCACATGAACACTTTTTTTATAAGAAGCCATATTTTTAGAATCTTTTGTCATAGATACATTCTGATAATTTAAAATAAAAGGAAACACCCTGAAATTACTTCAGATACTTTCATTGTACTTATCTTGAGGACTGCATAAGTAAAAAACAGCTCATCTTACCTCATTCTTCTTAAATCCTTTATTTTATTTAGGAATAAAAAAATGCTGAAGTTAATTGGTGAATAATTTTTGATGCTGCATGGCTATTTTAAATACATTATTTTATTTATTATCATGACAAACCATGTTGCACAATTCTGGATGTTTTAAATTTCAGTTTAATCTGATTATACTTCTTTTGGCTACACCTGCATAAAGTATGTTTGCTACACATGCCAAGAAGCAAATATTATGGTTATGCTTCTTGTTTTTGATCATTTAGGACAGGGATAGGATATTTCGGTCCTAGAGCCACTCCCCTGCAGATTTCAGCTCCAACCTTGAAAAAAAAAAAAACTTACCTGCCTGTAGCCTTAGTAATCCTGAAAACATTGATTGGCTTGTTCAGGTGTGTTTGATTAGGGTTGGAGCTAAACTCTGCAGGACAATGGCTCTTTAAGGCTGAACTTGCCCACTCCTGATTTAGGAGCATCCTGATCAAGCACCTACCACGTTTCCATTGACATTTCCCTAATCTATACTCATAAATCAATTTTATCATAATAAATATTATCAGGAGAGAAAAAAAAACTAAATGGGCACAGAAAAGAACAACATTCTATTATCTGTATTACCTCTGAATGAACCTCTGTTATTATGACTGAATTACCTTGTCTTTGCCTGTAATTCTTACGTAAAGGTAACAGATCTTATTTACTAACAGACCCAATTTACTTCCTTGTTAAAAAAAATTTAAAAATAAAAATAAAAACAAAGGGCCAAATTGCATTGGAAAACTGTTCATATTGACTATTTCTACTAGAACTGGAAACTGTCAATATTAGCACAACATTAGCATTAGAGCTACTAGAACTACACTGTAAAAAACAAAAAACAATTTGTTGAGTCAGCTTAAAATAATTTGTTACCCTGCTGCCTTAAAATTTTAAGTTCAGTCAACTCAAATAAGTTTAGTCAACTTAAAATGTTAAGTTGTACTAAGTGACAACTTAGATATTTGTGTTTGTTAAACTTAAAAGCAATGTAAGTAATACAGCTGCCTTAAAATTTTAAATTGAATCAACTCAAATATCTAAGATGTCACTTAGTACAACTTAACATTTCAAGTTGAATAAACTTTTTTTAAGTTGACTGAACTTAAAATTTTAGGTCAGCCAGATAACAAATTATTTTAAGTTGACTCAACAAATAGTTTTTTTTTACAGTGTAGAGCTATACTTTTCTTTCTTGCTTGCTTGCTTTTTTATAGTCCACTAGATAAAAAACAGAATCTGTTGAACAAATGTTGAAGTTTTTTTTTTTTTTTTCCAAATATGGCTCCTCACCTCTGCTGTGCTTTCAGCTGTGTTTCTTATTCTCCCCCTACTGCTCATTTTCTCTCCCTTTATTTCTGCGCACTGACTTTGTCCTTGTAGGATCAAATATCTCAGCACACACAGAGCACTGTTAACAACAATGAGGCCTGGGTGAGACTGTGTGTGTGTGTGTGTGTGTGTGTGTGTGTGTTTAAGTGCAGGCTGTCAGAAGAATAGCCCTTGTGTATGAGTCCTGGGTGAGAATGAATGTGGATGGTGAGACTGGAATCTAGTTAAAGATGAACAGAAGATGTTTCAGACCTACCTTTGCTGGTAGACTGCATGTGAACCTCCAAGTGATCAGACAGGTGTGTTTGTCAATTGAATGAATCGCTGTCTCTGTCCCGTTTCAGACTCCACCTATCCACATCTGCCACCGCTTCTCACAGGATTGATCAAATAAACCATGGGAAAAATGGTATAATTTAGTATTACACGGCTCCCAAAATGCTTGATAGTGATTGTTTAATGACAGTATTCTGAGGATTAAAATGAGAGAGAGAAAGAGGAAAAACAGCCTTTTGCTTTAGTCTAATGCTGATTTTGCAGTGTTTTTTGAGCTTACGAGTCAACATGACATAAAAAAATAATTTTGTAAATGCATGTTATAGAGCTTAATGTGATCAATTCATCTATGTATATGTTACATTTCTTATTTTATTCATTCTTTCTTTATTTTTTATTTTTTTGTACTTTGTCATCTTGAATCAAAATGTAACTGGATAAAGAAGAAAAAGACTAACTTCTACATTCATTCATTCATTTATTGGGGCTATTTTGCTTCCATAACATTATTTTTACAGACAAGTTTAAAGAAAACATCCAAAACACATATTTAAGTGTTTATTTTATGGCACTTTATCTATTTGCATCTAGATTTTAATTTGAATGCATATCTTTAAAGGCTCTTTTCTCAAAATGAGCTTTTAATTTACAGTTGAAGTCAAAAATTTACATACACCTTGCAGAATCTGTAAAATGTTAATTATTTTATCAATATAAGAGGGATCATACAAAATGCATGTTATTGTTTATTTAGTACTGACCTGAATGAGATATTTCACATAAAAGACATATTTACATATAGTTCACAAGAGAAAATAATAGTTGAATTTATAAAAACCCCGTTCAAAAGTTTACATATGCTTAATCCGTAATACTGTGTTGTTACCTGAATGATCCACAGCTGCATGTTTTTTTTCCCCCTTGTTTGTCCTGAACAGTTCAACTGCCTGCTGTTCTTCAGAAAAATTCTTCAGGTCCGACAAATTCTTTGGTTTTTCAGCATTTTTGTATATTTGAACCCTTTCCTACAATGACTGCATGATTTTGAGATCCATCTTTTCACACTGTGGACAACTGAGGGACTCATATGCAAATATTACAGAAGATTCAAACGCTCACTGATGGTTCAGAAGGAAAAAAACAATGCATTGATGCATGGGGTGAAAACTTTTGAACGGAAAAGACCACGAAATAAGTCAAAATTGACCCTGATCTTCAAATGTAAAAAGTTTTCACCCCCAGCAAGTTTTTCCTTCTGGATCATCAGTGAGTGTTTGATAATAGTTGCATATAAGAACTGACTTAGGTGCATCCTGAGGTGAAGTACCTTTATCGGGAAAACACAATCAAGCACGTACTATTGTGCACTGGCATTTCCCTAATCTATAATCATAAACTAGTATCATCATCATAAATTTTATCAGAAGAAAAAAATAAAACTGAATGTTCTGTTATCTGTGTTATCTCTGATCAAAATGAACCTCTGTTATTATAGCCTC
Organism: Labeo catla; assembly: GCA_012976165.1. Classification (NCBI taxonomy): domain Eukaryota; kingdom Metazoa; phylum Chordata; class Actinopteri; order Cypriniformes; family Cyprinidae; genus Labeo; species Labeo catla. The sequence continues at coordinate 147,199 of VONZ01000105.1, forward strand.
TTTCACACAGCGATTCCGGAAAATACACGGATAATGTGTCCCGTCATTTGTCCCGGACTCTTTTGATTTTGGTTCATTCACACTGCCAGTGATTTTCTGGAATCTGTATGTGCATTCACACACAACCCGTAAAGATCCGTAAAGACGTGACATTTGGATGTGACATGTAAAGGGATGCGTACTGCTTCACTAAACGATCTCCGCTTCAGCGTGGAGAGTGACGAGCTCCCTGATCGCTGCTTTATTCCAGTTTGCTCACCGTGAATCTGCCTTTAAAACACACGTAAAAGAGTCACACGAAAACGTGTGTCATTACTACAACACAGCCTTTACGCCATTGGTTCTAACTTTTCTCACAGCGCTCGTTCCGGGACTGATCCCCGCAATGTGGGGCAACTGAGGGACTTATATGCAACTATTACAGAAGGTTCTCACTGATGGTCCAGAAGGAAAAAAAAAACAAAAAAACATGATGCATTAACAGCCGGGGGGTGAAAACTTTTTTATTGACAGCATTTACTGATTTATGGACTGATAAAAAGAGAAATTGAAAATCCCTTCTGAAAAAAATGTGTCAACAAAACAAAACACGAATTTTTAACCTGTTTTTTTTTTTAACGTTTAGATGTATCTTTTGGAAATGTATGCAAATGAGTGCATATTCAATTAGATAATGTGTCATTTGCATATTTAATATTTTAGAAAACTTGCTTACATTTACATAGTATATGCAACAGTATGCAATTATAAATATTTCAAATACTAACGTCACACGACTTGACTACATTGCATGTTTAATTCAGAGCGGGACATCCATTTATCACCACGGACATAAAAATGCTCAATTTTGTGATCCAGTTTAGTGTAAAAATACTTTTTACGTCTAATCGAATAAGTCAAGAAAGATATGTTAAAATCATGAATCATATTTCTTCCACTTCGTTCCTCACACTGGAAACGGATGGACATATTAAGTGCACAGCATTGTGGGTCACAGTATGCACGGCAGCAATAGTAGTAATACAGTATTCCAAATGCTGTGCAAGATTCTGGATGTGCATTTCATTTCCTTTCCTCAAGGACAAAACTGAGGATGGAAGAATCAAAACAAGCATGCTTATTTCATGCATTGTGCACTGATAATGCACATTTCAGCACAAGCAGTAGATCATTCAATGCATATAAAGAACACTGCAACTATGAGTAGTGCGATAGTAAGTTATTACGAATGCAGCCACACTCCTGCATTATGCAGTGTAATATCAATCCGCCTTCACTGTCACAGCACGGTTTGTACCAGACACACTCACACTCAACTTGCATACAGTGCAGCTTAGCATTTCCATTGAATCAATAAAACGTTTACGTGGCTCCCAAATGAGATGGATCGGAGATGAAAAAGGAAATCTAGATTAAGACCGGCAGCCAATCTTCATAATGAAGGCCGGCCTGGTGTCGGCCACAACTCACATTGTGGGCCATTCAGACCAGCTTATCTATGAAAACACCCCACACATCATCCACTTCAGATCAGCCGCACACACACACACACACACATCTCTGGAAATAATCCTCTCAACTCAGGTTGATTTCAGCAATGGGTCTTGAAGTACCATAAAGCTGCAGTGAATGGATTGGGGGCTCTTTGACACAATGGAGCAGTTCATGATGTGAAAACAAATCGCTGGAGTCGGGACAGGATTTCGCTCTGCCGATAAGGAAATTGTTTTCTGCAGGGTATAATTAACTCCGACCTTGTTTTTATTGACCCTTCTCTACGAGGATCCTCCCGATTCAATTAGACCACTGAATGTGATGGATTTTGATGGATGTTTATCTACCGAATAAAGCACATAAAAAATTTAATTTCAGCCTCCTCATTAGTTTATGACCTTATCGACCATCAGAGCATGCTGGTATCCACACGGGATAAAGGTGTTCAAAGATAAAGGTTAATAAATGATATACCTCTTCTCTGAGGTACCATAAACAGAAAACGACAGGACTGGAAAAAGATCTTAAGTAGGAGTGCACATGCGCACCAACTGTGACGTCACCGATGTATCGAGGACACGTGAATATTAATTAGGTCATGCAAACTTATTAAACTTGATCTTTTATCGTTTCGATAGATACACAAATAAACAATTTATGTTTCCATTAAGCCTGTGTTTTATACACTAAATTCAAAGTCAAAACCGTTAATAATAATTAGAAGTGTTAAAAAAAGTTACTGCGAGTCGTGTGAATCGTATTATTACGAACAAAAATGACACATTAGTAAACTTTATGCAAAAGGCAAAGTGAAAGAAAAAACTTTCAGAGCCTTGTCAACAACATACAAGGCTTAAATCCCTAAAACTCTCAGCAGACCGCCGAGAAGAACCGTTGGCCTTCATCTGCTGTAAGTTCATCCTAAAGCTCCCCCTACTGGAGACAACCGAGATGAACACACAATCAACGGCAGACAACAAACAAACGACATATCCAGATAGAGCCGATTGAGACGTTTTATTCTGGGTTTTTCGGTTTAACTTTAATACTCTGTGTTTGAAAAGCGTATGAGGAAAATGGAGACCCACGGCAGACAGAGAGGTGATCACAATGAGGCGATCTGAAAGGTCAGTGAAATACTTTTACCCAGAAATCACATCACGATGGATAATAATCAACAAACAACATCTGTAATTGAAATTATTTAAATATCGCCAATAGAAACTAAACCATATCCTTAAATAACGTCAAGGCCTGCCTGAGGATGAAGGTTTCAGAACCTTCTGCCTCCTTCCAAAACTTCCAGAACATTCAAAAACTTTTCTTTAAAAGAACCAGATACCTCGATCTCTTCACAACACTGCTTTTAAAGGAATATAGTTTCCCTAAAATAAAAGCTTATCATCATTTACTCACGTTCAAAACCAGAAATGTCTTTCTTGTCTTCACACGATAACTATAAAATCTTAATAAACGTTCCAAGGACGTTCCCGCCACAGCTAACAATAATACAGAGAAACAGGAAACTTTCAGAACGATTTAAAACAATTGACAGCCTATCAAAATTCATTCAGGTTTAACGAGCGTGGGAACAAGACACAATGGAAGCGCGCGCTTATAATAAACAGACCGTTATTGTCCGTTGGCGTGGACGTTAGTTGATGTTATACTCGTATAAGAGTCTGTTTTTTCAAAAGCTGTCGTATGTCTTGTCGTATATGGAGTAGTAAAGACTTCTTGACATACCCTCTAAACACGAGGGTAAGTAAATGATGATAGCTTTACATTTTGAGTGAACTATTGCTTTAAATTACAGGTGTGTGAACGTAACAAAACTCTTACAATACTGTCTTGTACGTACCTGGTCTTTACAGTCAGTTTTAAGGCAAACCTGGTTCTCGTTTAGCTCTTTGGCTAGCAGAAACCTTTCCGGTCAGTACAACACATACACTCTGCCATAACATCTTTAAATTCATTTACTGGCTTTGGTTGATAATTTTGGCACAAACTCTCCAAATAAAAGGAAAACAGATAATGAATTTGCTTGCGAACAGTGAAGACGTACATCATTAAGGGGTAAACATGACAACGTAACATACAGAGACATGACGTTCTGTGTAGAGACTATTCAGTTGTTCTCACAGTTTCATATTAAGAAGACACTGGACAGCAGTAGTGCTTTTTGGGGTCTTAAAATACACTACAGACTTAACAAATTAATGCCTGTAGAATAAACGCAGCATGCATCTTCACAAGCGCTCTTTAGCATCAACAAACACACTTTTTAATATACCTTTTCTCATTTTGGAAGGTTTTATTAGGCACAGAGAGGGAGAATTGGGCTTAGCATGCTAAAGTCAACATGAAACAGTGTTTATAACCCATTTGACTTTGACATTGTGACTGTAGCTATTTGACAGTTTCTGGCCTGGATGACATCATCTGAAAATTAAAGTTGTTTCAGAGGTGGAGCACGTTCATAAAGATAATCGTTGGTGTAACTGGTGAATCGTTCACAAAAACGTGAATTAGGAACATGAACAGGGTTGGTTTAATTCCATGTTGACTTTAGACTCATCATATGAGATGCATATAGGAGGGTTTGGCATCCAATTTAAGATTTAAAACCCCCGTTACACGTTCTTTACAGGGTTGATGTAAGACCAATATGATGCTAAAGCTAGCAGACAGAAAAACAGTAAGGGGAAATGAGGCATATTATTAACTCCCTCACAGATTGAAAGCTACATTTGGGGGACTAGAGAAAACGAGAGGAGAGAAAAAGATGAGAGGAAAGAGAGAGAAAAAGAAAGACATTCAGAGCGCTTATAAATCGCTCTCTCCGTAGAGGGCACTGGAGAAGGAGATGTAATCCAGGGCTCCAGGGGCCGCTTCTGGGCCGACGTACTTGGTCATGCGGCTGATGCAGTACTCGGCCTGCTCGGGTGGGAGTTCACGACGAAGCTCCTCCACAGTGATGTAGGGCTGAACGACAAGAAGAGACACTTTTACACCAACTCTCACTATGTTTTTGTACTAAAATTGGTACTAAAACGTGCAAACATAAACTTTGGGCGTAATTCATTCAGAAGTGTTCAGACCCTATGGCAAGCTGTTTTAACATTTAATCCTTCAAAAATACTAGTATCTAGTTTCATGCCACTTGTACTTTTTTAGCTGCTAGTATCTATTCCATTAGGTATTAGTACTTATTCATTAGCTACTAGTGCTTGTTCTTTAGGTATTAGGATTAGGTATTTAGGTATTTTTAAAAGATACTAGTACTTATTTATTAGATACTGTAGTCATTAATTTGATACTTGTACCTATTAGATAGACACTAGTACTTATTTGTTAGATACTAGTAATTATTCATTAAATAATAGTACTTTAGATACTATTAGATACCAGAACTTATTCAGTAGATACTAGTAATTATTCTGTTGTTACTAGCAACACATTTCAAATTTTTGCCATTTACTTCTGTGGGCATCTGTCATTCAGATATCAGCTAATACGTTTTGACTAGTATCTATTGCATTTGTGTACTAGTATCTAGTACATATGTCTTATATACTCAGCTATTTATCAGGCACTAGTAATACTACTTTAAGTAATACTATTTCTTATTCATTAGATACTTGTACCTACTATACTAGTTACTACTATACTAGTGTTTAAATAGATACTAGTATTTATTATAAATATACTAGTATTTATTAATTAAATACTAGTTCTTATTATTAGATACTAATAATTTGTACCTACTTGTACCTATTAATTAGATACTGCTACTTATCAAATACTAGTACTTAATTATTATCTATTAGTACTTATTTTAAATGTTACTAGTAAGATTTTTTATTTTACCAACTACTAGTGTCTAATGAAAAGTAATAGTATTTAATTAATAAGTACATGTATCTGATGAATGCTTATCCACATAGAAGTCAATGGCAACAATGTCAAATGTGTTACTAGTAACAGTAGAATAATTACTAGTCACTGTTGAAATAAGTGTTAGAATCTAATTTGTATCTAATTTAAGCACCTGTTTTTTTAAGTTACTAGTACCTAAAGAATAAGCACTAGTAGCTAATGAATAAGTATAAGTAGTATTGGAACAGATACTAATAATAAAAAACAAAACAAAATTGTATTAGTAGCATGAAAATATATAGTGTGTTTTGAGGATTAACTGTTGAACAGCTTGCCATATAAGTACTAGTAACTAATAAATAACAACTAGTATCTAATAAGTACTAGTGTCTTTTAAAATGTACTAGTAGCTAATGAAAAAGCAGTAGCAGCTAATAAATAAGTACTAGTACCTATGGAACAGATACTAGTAACTAAAAAATCTGTAATAGTAGCATGAAAATAGATAGCAGTATGTTTTGAGGATTAACTGTTAAACAGCTTGCCATATAAGTACTTGTAACTAATAAACAAGAACTAGTATCTAATAAGTACTAAAATAATAATAATATAAATAAGTGACAAAGCACTAGCATGTAATTTAACAGATACTAGTAGAAGTACTAGTCACATGAAAATAGATACTTGTATGTTTAAAGGATTAAATGTTAAATCAGCTTGCCATACAGACACAAAGCAGCACTTGATGTTGATCTCACCTTGTCGGATGCCAGGATCTTGAAGGAGGCCATGACCTGTTCAGCAGTGTCGGTTTCAGCAGTCTCGCGTGTCATGAAGTCGATGAAGGCCTGGAAGGTCACTACACCTGTGTTGTTGGGGTCCACCAGGGTCATGATGCGGGCGAACTCAACCTCACCCTGACAGAAACGACCAATGAGATTTAAGAATCATGTTTACTCTTGTGCTTATTGGTCTCCAGCAAAGCACCTGCTGTATTTCTGATCCAAGTAATTCATTCCAGGTGAGCGCAAGAGGCTTCTTTCAAAAAACGTGAAAAAATCTTACAGACCCCAAACTTTTGAATTGTATGTGCATGTAAGTTTGGTGAGGTTGCATGTTTAATATTGATACAGAAGATCGTCACTCACCAGATCGTAACCCATAGAGATCAAACATGCGCGGAAATCGTCGGGGTCCATCATGCCGTTTCTCTTCTGCAAGTTAAAAACAATAGTAAATGCACTTGTATACGGTCAGATGTGAATATGGATGTGAGTCGTTCTGAGTGTCTCACTGACCCTGTCGAAGTGGTTGAAGGAGGCTCTGAACTCGTTGAGCTGCTCCTGGCTGATGCCCTTGGCGTCGCGGGTCAGGATCTGGTTCTCCACCTCGTTGATGGTGCGAGCGATGGTGGTGAGCAGCTGCTCCCAGCCCACACGGATGTGCTGGAGGATGAGGGAATGACGGATGATGCCAGAAACAGAGCCATCGTGAACTGCTGCAGGCGCTTGAACATTCATCATTCCTCTCATAATGCTTATTGTGTATTTGTTATGTAATACGCTCTGTTTAGTTGTTTTATTTTTTGGCAAAGCATTAATGTAATATTATTATTAAACTAAATATTATTATAAATACAGTCATTAAGATACAGGCAATAGGAGAGACCAGGTTAGATATTAAGGAATTGTGCCGTTTCCAGATTATAGTTCCAGAAGATAGTTTTACTATTTGAATTTTGCTAAAAATGTATTTAATAAAAAAAAACTGAACAGATTATTAAAACAATTAAATACATAATTTAAAGTTTTACATTTTATATAAATACAGGGTCAATATGTGTTGTAAATGAACTTTAAAAGTGCTATTATCAGTAACCAAAATGAAAACAATACAAAATTGAAATTTGAAAATGTGATTCTTCTGAACATGAAGCCTGTGTTTGTAACATCTGTCATTGTGTGAATACCTCCATGGTGTAGTTGGTGTGTTTGTTGTCAAAGATAAGCGCCTCCTGAATGAGCTGGTGATCTCCCTCCAGTTTGTCGATGTTGGATTTGTAGTTGATGATGTTCTGCTCGTACTGCTTCAGATTGTTCATCTGTTCCTCCAGAGAGCCGGAGATATCCACCGACACATGACCGATCTCCTAATAACAACAAACCGAGAGAGAACCAGTCAATAAATTTGCATTAGAAAAAAAAAAATGTAAAAAATAAATAAATAAATAAATAAATAAAAATAAATAAATTCAAATAAGTTCCTAAAACTAACTAGCTAATCATAATTTAAAGTAAATAAACTAAAAGTGGCTAGTAACTAAAATTAAAATCATAAAAACATTTTCTTTACTTAATATAAAATAAATAACTGTTAACTGACTCAATTTATTATTTTATTTAAGCTATTTAGCAAGGAAACATTTCTTAGTTTGAGTTTAAATTGATGCTTTTTTGACAATTACGTTTTGAGAAACTAATTGAGGCTTGAGGCAAAAGTGGCACCAAAATTAACAAAAATGCCCCCATCCCCCCAAAAATTTAAGATAAAGGAGCAAAAAACAAACAAACAAACAACAAAAATTTACACTAAACATTTACACTACACTTTACAAACTAATTACACTAAATCTATTATGGCTGTCAATATTAAAGTGGGGAAAAAAAACTAATAAAAATTGCAAAAATACCAAAATATTAACTAAAATTTAAATGAGCACTGAAAATAAAGTTAAATTAAAAATTAAATAAATAATTAAAATGAAAAATAATAATAATAATAATAATAATTGTGAAATTACCAAAACTAACTATAATTAAAATGAAAACTGAAAACATGGAAATAATGAAGTTACTTCCCAGCACTGATACTCTTGTGACAACTTGAAAATTATGTTTTAGGATTTAGGTTTTAGGACAACTTTGATGAAAGGTTTTGATCCACTTCAAATGTTGACTACTGTATAATGGCTGTCAAGATTAAAGTGAAAAAAAAGAAGACTAAAATACAACACAAAAATACCAAAATGTTAACTAAAATTACAAAATATAAATATAATTTCAAATAAAGTGAAATGAAAAATTACATTTTTCAGTAAAATTACCAAAACTAACTAAAATTAAAATGAAAACTGTAAACATGAAAATAATGAAGTTACTTCCCAACACTTCAACTTGAAAATTATGTTTTTGGAAATTAATGGGGGCTTAAGGGGAAAAATGCCACCAAAATGAACAAAAATTCCCCCCAAATTCAAGATAAAGGAGCAAAAAAAAAGTCCCAGAACAACTATCCTCAATCTACAGGAGTAAACATTTGAAGTGGATTAAAAAAGTTCAAGACAAGAACGGGTATTGTTTTTGGTGAAAGAGTGAAAAAAATAAATAAATAAATAAAAATGGCAAAAATACAACACAAAAATACCAAAATGTTAACTAGAATTATAAAATATAAATATAATTCCAAATAAAGTGAAATGAAAAATTAAATAAATAATAATAATAAAAATTACAGTAAAATTACCAAAACTAACTAAAATTAAAATGAACTAAAAACATAAAAATATGTAAGTCACTTCCCAACACTGATACTCTTGTGACAACTTGAAAATTATGTTTTTGGAAATTAATGGGGGTTTGGGGCAAAAACGCCACTAAAATGAACAAAAATGCCCCTAAATTCAAGATAAAGGAGCAAAAATGACCCAGACCAACTACAATAAATCTATAGTAAAAAACATTTGAAGAACATTTGATCCACTTCAAATGTTGACTACTGTTGAATGACAAATACAATACAAAATGTTAACTAAAATTAAAACATATAAATATTATTCCAAATAAAAAATATTATTCTAAAACTAAATAAAATTAAAATGAAAACTGAAAACATAAAAATATTTAAGTTACTTCCCAACACCGATACTCTGGTGACTACTTGAAAATTATACTTTTGATAATTAATGGGGCCTTGGGGCAAAAAATGGCATCAAAATGAACAAAAACGCAGCTCAAATTGAAGATAAAGGAGCAAAAAAAAGTCCAAGAAGAACTAAACTAAATCTACTACGGCTGTCAAGATTAAAGTCAAATGTAAATGTAAATGAAAAGTGTAATTTCACGGCACATTGCATCAAATTTCCTTATTCATACGAACTGGCTGAAGGAATCAGCTCACTAAAGCAAATAAGACGTTTGGGAAAGCGTGTTAGATTTTTGCTTCTAGTAACTTCCCAACACTGATACCCATGTAACTTGTTGAACGAGCTCACCTCCATCTTGGTCTGAATCCAGGGTCCGATGATGTTGGCCTGAGCGGCGAACGAGCGCCTCAGCCTCTCGTTGGCCTGTTGCCTGGCAACCTCCTCCTGCAGCATCTGGTCTCTGAGGGGAACCAGCTGCTTCACCTGCAGGGGGCGACAGATCGGAGACACATATGAGTCTCTTTACACAACCAGAAGTGAAGTACACGACTAGCCGTGAGCTTTGTACTCTGTACTCACAGCCTCCCATTTGTTGGTGATGTCCTGTGGGCTGAGGACCGTGTAGGGATTGACTCCGACCAGCTTGATGCCGTAGGTCTGAGCGATTTTGGTGATCTCGTTCTGGATGCCCATGATGGCTATGCGCTCCTTGTCGGCTTCTGGCAGGGTGGCCTTAAACTGGTCGTGAGCTGTGATCAGACTCTGGAAGATAAATGGAGATTAACAACATTAAAAGAGCGATTATAAAAAAAAAAACCTCTGTACATGAGCTGCTGCACTCTTCACAGAAAATAAAGTGCTTTCTGGGTTCCTCGCTGAGTATTTCCTTTAATAACCATCATATATTATAAAACGGTTATTCAGAATGGAAAGTGCTGTTCGTGTGCATGGCTTTTATTTAATCATGGCTGAGTAGTTTCACGCTGCTTCATAAAAGCCTGCGCTGCACAAGGCTGTGTTGATAAATAGGTTTGCGGTGCATTACAGTGTCTTCTGCTTCAGTTACATGCGACCAAAATAGACGCAGCAACAAAGTTCTGCTCGCACCTGTAAATGCGAAGCTTACATATGCAGTCGGTGTGAATAATGCAGCCTGTAAATGTGGGCGCTGAAATGCTTTGAATCAGGCCGTATTATTCAGAATACTTCAATGCATGTCATTCAAATGAAGCTTTTATAATGCCTGAAAGGACATTTTGTTTCTGCTGAAGAAATTATAGCAGAAAAATATTATGTTAATATATATATATATGCTGAATATTCTATTTGGAAATGCACCATAATGCAAAAGTTAAATAGACTTCCAATGCTGTTTTATGTTTCCTGTAAACTGCAACTATATTTATAGTATTTTTATGGAGCCCCATGCATGACATCAGAGCAAAAATATATTTATTGTGGCCTCAAATTAAAAATTCATTCTCTCTCTTTTAGTAATCATGCCCATGTTGTACTACAAAACAGTGTGAAAAAAGATGTATACCTGAAGTTAAAGTATATTTTGCAAGAATGCATTATGTATTAAGTATACTAATATGAATTTACTACTGTAGTTTCAGACTATTAAGTGTACTATTTCAGTACTTCTTGGGAATAAATGGCACACTTTTTGTTTATAAAGGCATACTTTCAAGTCTAGTTGAACCTGTAGTAAGTAATAGGTTTTTCTTTTGCACTTATGAACTTATGTATCTACAGTTACACTACAAGTCAAAAGTTTTTGAACAGTAAGATTTTTAATGTTTTTTTAAAGAAGTCTCTTCTGCTCACCAAGCCTGCATTTATTTGATCCAAAATTACAGCGAATTAGTAATATTGTGAAATATTTTTACTGCTTAAAATAACTGTTTTCTATTCAAATATATATAAAATGTATTTTATTTTTATGATCAAAGCTGAATTTTCAGTATCATTACTCCAGTCTTCAGTGTCACATGATTCTTCAGAAATCATTATAATATTCTGATTTGCCGTTCAAGAAACATTTATTTTAATTTTTATCATCAGTATTTAAAACAATTGAGTACATTTTTTGATGAATGGAAAGAAGATCCAAAGATCAGCATTTATCTGAAATAAAAAGCTTTAACAAGGATGCTTTAAATTGATCAAAAGTAATGATAAAGATATTCATAATGTTACAAAAGGTTTCTGTTTCAGATAAATGCTGTTCTTCTGAACTTTATATTAATCAAAGAAACCTGAAAAAGTTCTACTCAGCTGTTTTCAACATAATAATAATAATAATAAATGTTTCTTTAGCAGCAAATCAGAAAATCCGAATGATTCCTGAAGGGTCTGCAGTAATGATGTCAAAAATTCAGCATTGAAATCACAGGAATAAATTACATTTTAAAATATATTCAAATAGAAAACAGTTATTTTAAATAGTAAAAATATTTATTTTTTTTATTGATGTTGCTGTACTTTGGATCAAATAAATGCAGGCTTGGTGAGCAAAAGAGACCTCTTTAAAAAATAAAAAACTTACTGTTCAAAAACGTTTAGCTATATACTTCTAGACTATTTTTATTATTTTATGAAAGTACACTTTGAAGTTTACTAGTAGCTCTATCTATTAGTAAACTAGTAGTTTAATACTTTTATATTGTACTTTGTTATACCTTTATATGTTGTATTAGTAATCACAACTGCAAAATACTTAATTGCACTTTTTAAATTTTTTTTAAATATTTTAAAATAATTTTGCGTAACAGTTCTTGCTGCTAACCTGGATTTCCTCAATGCTGTGCACGATGAACATGTCCTGCAGATCCTCCATGGCTCCGTCCATCCAGTTGTTGAAGGGCGCCGCCCTCTTGGCGAACTCCAGGTACAGCTGATCAATCGTCTCCCAGAGTTTTTCCACACGCTGGAAGATGAAAGAACAGAATCAGCTTTGGTGATATGCAAGAAACAGATACAGATGATTTCCTGGTTAGCCTTTGTAGCGTGAGTTTGTTTGGAGTGTGTCAAGTGTTTGTGCACCTCTAGAGCGTCTCTTCTCTTCTGGGTCAGGGTTCCCAGGTTGTCCCACTGGTCGCAGATGCCCTGGCAGCGGGTGTTCACTGTAGCGGCATCATGATAGTCTAACTCGCTAGACAGAGAGACAAACACATCTGAGCACCTTACATGGAGTTCCTGCGTAAAATTTTAAATGTTGAAGCTCATGAAAATGTCCAGGAAGTTCAAGTACCCCTTCAAAAGATATACCTTTTTACCTTATTTACCCCTAAAGTATGCATAAAAATACCTTAAAGATTCATTTTAGTATATAAAGTGTACATATTAGTTCCTAAATGGTACATATTTGTACCTTTTGAAACTGTACCATCCTAGTGACAGCTTTTGCACCTTTTTTTCTGAATATATGTAGTAAGTATAATAAAATAAATGTACTAGTAGCATACTTGTGAGTGCACTTCTTGATATTTCTTCAGATTACATTTACTGTTAGTTTACTAGTTTACTAGCTCTGTCAATAAACGTCTAGTTTAATAGTTGTTGTATAATAGTCATAACTAAACACAAGCTAAGTATAAGCTAAGTATTTTTTAGTGTGTATGTCAAAATCAAAAGATTAAGTAGGCCAAGTAAACATGACCTTTTCTGCATTTATTTTAGTATAAGCTCAGTATACTTATGTATAATTTTGCTAAGTATACCTCTAACAAATATTTAAAAAACAGATCGCAAGTGTACTCATTTTTAGTTAAAAAGAAGTATACTAATGGCACACATGCATACAATTCTTTTTATTTTGCATTAGCATTTTAGGACCATTTTTATAAAAAATTAAGCATATTTTCAGTGAAATTCTCAGTTACCAAATTTTAATTTTTTGGGTAATGACAATTACACTGCCAAAAAAGGCTTATCTTACTTAGTATTTGTGTCTTGTTTCTAGTCAAAATATTAAAAAATTCTTAAATCAAGATGCATTTACTAGATAAGCAAAATGACATAAGATATTTAGTCTTGTTTTCTGGAGAGAAAAAAGTGAATTTTGCCTAAATTAAGTAAAATTATCTGCCAGTGGGGTAAGAAAAATAATCTTGTATTTTACTTACCCCACTGGCAGATCATTTTACCAATTTTAAGCAAAATTCACTTAATTTAGTATTATTAATTTACTCTCAATGCTGAGGTCCATTCCTGTCATTCAAATGATACAATGTTTTATATTGTATATTTATTTATTTATTTATTTTTGGCATAATGGAAATGAGAATTAATTATCAATCATGTCAAAATGGAAAAACAGGCTTTTTTGTTTTCATGCAAAATATGCATTTGATTTTGCAGTAAAATATGATCCTGGACATGTTTTTGGTAGCTTTGGTGAGTTTCTCCATTTTATTACTTGAGCTCTTGAGCGATGGCTGCGATCTGCTCCACTCGGTCCTGGTGGGCGGCCAGGTCGCTCTCAAACGCCTCGTGCTTCCTCATCAGAGCCCTGATCTCCATCAGAGAGGCCGTCTCATAGTCCTTCTGAGACAGCAGGTTCTCCTTTCCTGCAAACAGAGGCATCAAATCAGAAACGCAACAATGGCTGCGTGTTTCAAAACGTGTGCTTGTGTACATTTACTGTAAAGGTGCATTCAAAAATTTTCATGTGTAAAGAAGATCCATGTATGAATCTCAGCTCACATAGAAGTCAATTTCAAACCAAGCAGCTTACTGTTGGTTGGTGGGTGTTCTGTTGGATCCATCCAAATTTGCAGTAAAAATCAAATACTCAATAATGTATTTTTACAGCCTCGTTTTTATACTCAAACTCTTGCAAACTATTCTAATTCAGACTGTCACCTTAGTGGTGGTAAAAAAACAAAACAAAAAAAAGTTGTGTGACCTTGTTGTAGTTTGTTTATAGCCTAACTGTCTGGAAATTATATTTAGACTTCATTTGTGTTTATCTGACCACAAATTAAGGCAGACTGGTGTCAAGAGCTGTGAAAACAGCAGTGTATGCAACATAAAATCTAGCAACTGTTTATTTTTTGTAAAGCTCTTGAAAATCTGAAATGAATTTGTATTTTTGGAAATGATAATGCTAACGTTCTCCACGTATTCAAGATCTCCTAGGTTTAAGCTCTTGTGTAAACGAAGCGTGGTTACCTGCGGTCCAGGACTCGTGCAGGCCGCATTTCTGCTTGAACTTCTCTGCCAGATGATCCAGTCTCTCCAAACGACGGATCTCGGTGAGGAGCCATTCCTCATAACCCTTCTCTACCTGCTCTAGACCTTTCCATGCATTAGCAATATCCTGCAAACAAACAAACCCACAGTTTCTGTATCAGCTTCAACTTAATCAGTCAGATCAAAATGAACTGATCTGATTGGCTGAATTCTGAAATTGGGAGTGTCTGTTCATAAAGTCAAGTTATTAGTAGTGTTCTACCTATTTGCTGGTTATGAAGAAACCCATCTTTTCAGATGCTTTGCCTGACTTACCGACACCATCTTGCCCTCGGAGGGCATGAAGGCAGGGCGGTTGCTCAGGCGGAGCTTGGTCTGCAGGGTGTTGAAGTTGATCTCCAGCTGGCATTTCTCCTGAACGCGTGGAGGCTTGTGGATGCGCCTGTAGTCGCGGAAATCCTCCAGCTTCTGCTGCATGGCACGCATGGTCTGCTCCGCCACGCGGTTCTCCAGCCACGGGATGGTGCGACGGATCCACTCCAACAACTACGGAGAGATGGAGGAGTTAGAGACCCTAGTGAGATGCCACCTAAACGGCTCCCAATTGTCCTGCCTTATACTGTGTTTCAGCCTTCATTTATGTAGTATTGCATGCATCATTAGCACAAAAACACTGACGTTTTCAGCCAAGATATGTATGACAGATGAAAGGAAAATGTCAACAGTAAAAAATCTGGCTTAGTTTCAAACTTCATGTACCAAAATATTTCAAAATGTGTTTCAGGGGCAAGAAAAAGCAATCCCAATCTTACAGTAGCCCACATAGTCTAAATGGAAAACAATTCATTAATCCTCAATTTTTTTTTAATAAAATGTGACCCTGGATTACAAAACCAGTCTTATGTAGCATGGGTATATTTGTAGCAATAGCCAAAAATACATTGGATGGGTCAAATTTATCGATTTCAAAAATCATTAGGATATTAAGTAAAGATCATGTTCCATGGAGATATTTTGTAAATTTCCCACCGTAAATATATAAAACCTTAATTTTTGATTAGTAATATGCATTGCTATGAACTTCATTTGGACAGCTTTAGAGGTGATTTTCTCAGCATTTTTTGTGCATCATCAGATTCCAGATTTTCAAATAGTTGTATTTTGGCCAAATATTGTCCTTTCCTAACAAACCATACATCAACAGCTTATTTATTCAGCTTTCAGATGATGTAAAAATCTCAATTTCAAGAACTTTACATTTCTGACTGGTTATAGTCAACAAATAAACTTTTTCTTCAAATGTGAAATGTAAATGTATTGTCTTGGATTGAAAATATAGGGCAAAATTCATTTTAAATGTTTTTAAAAATATAGTTATATTTTTGGGATATATTTATTTACTATATTATGTACTTGATAAAAATACCCTGCAATTGTACTTTTAGTATATAAACTGGTACATTTAAAGTCTGCTAAATTGGAACAACTAATTTTGTACTTAACTCACTTTAATTGTGCAGAACTAGTGCTGAAGCAAACTTTAAATATTTTGCATTTAAAGATAAATAATATTTAAAGATCATACAATCTTCATCAGTAGTGACATTAAAACATATTTTAGGTTTAATATTAAGAAATGTGGATTGTGCACAAATAGGACTCCAAATACAGTTTAATCAGTAAGGCCTGAGTGATATTTCAGTAATTATGTTAATAGACTTGAACTGTACTTAGTATAAAATAAATGCAGTTTAAATCTATGACTTTTTTACAAGGGGAGTCCTAATATCCAAAAACAAGTTTTTTTTTTAAGCACTTCCAGATCCATCGTCCTGAAGTCAAAGGGTTTTTGGGGACATTGAATGTTGAACTCATCTACTCACTTTCACAGCTTTGTTGTGTTTTTACTTCTTTTAATTTAGCTTTTACTTCTGCCAATTGTTACACAAGTTCAAGTTGTGTTCATCTGTGAAGATTATCATGATGAACGCAGCATGTAAGAATTATAAACTTCTGTTGGTCACAGAGACAATTTTTTGGCTTTATGTTGTTAACGTCTACAAAGCTCTCACCTCACTGGCCAGTTTCTCATACTCCTCCATCAGCCTTTCGTTCTCCTGGTTCACAGCCAGAACCTTACAGATCCTGTTAGCCGCGGTCTCGGCCTGGAGAGACACGGAGAAAACAAGCAACTCATTTAGTGCCATAAATTCAGTTTAGAGTTAATGCGCCTGTATCCAAGTCTCCTCACTTCATTTACTTTAATTTACATGTTCATTTAGTCTGTGATACTGTCTCCAAGCTCAATGCATTACTGAAATCAGTTTCCCTCAATCATTTACACAAACTGATCCCAGTTTGTACATCTTACACTGTAATAACAAAAAACATTCGTTTGGGAAATTTAATTGAAATTCGATTCGATTTGTGGTGACTTTTACCTGCTCGGCACCAGCGAAAGCATGGTAAAAGCAGGACACGTAGGTCATGATGGCTTTCTCATCAGGTTTAGGAGTGTTGACGATGTCTGAGGACAAAAATAAACACAGAATTAAGTTGAGCTCAGCCAAAATCTCTTTACAGCAAATATGCAGTCATTTGTCAAGAGGAGAGTTCAATAACATTTCAAATCAACAATAATATCCCACAACATTGGCATCATAAATTATAATCTTAAGCAGTGTTGATTTGATGCATCACTTATGAAACAAATTTAAGCAACAAAGACAGCAGTGTCATTATTCAACTCAATTTTGTACAATTTAGTTTAAATCAATTAACGTTGATTTAATTCAGTCCAATAACAGTGTATTCATCAATTATTAAACACATTTAATTTCAGCTGCAAAGCAGCTTTACAGAAGCCAATAGTATTGATATTCATTTCAATATAGTTCAGTGTTGATTTAGTTCATTAAAATAATAGTGTCAGGCAAATTTCAATTATGAATCAAATTCAATTTAACCACAAAACACAATGGTATCGCTATTCAACTCAAATTAGTTTACAAATAATTTACTCACCCCCTTGTCATCAAAGATGTTCATGACTTTCTGTCTTCAGTCATAAAAAATTATGGTTTTTGAGAAAACATTTCAGGATTTTTCTTCATATAATGGACTTGATTGGTGCACTGATTTTGAACTTCCAAAATGTAGTTTAAATACAGCTTCAAAGGTCTCTAAACGATCCCAGCCGAGGAAGAAGGGTCTTATCTAGCAAAATGATCTGTCATTTTTTTCGAAAAATTAAAATTTGTATACTTTTTAAGCACAAAAGCTCGTGTAGCACAGGGTCTGGGATGCGCGTCTACAATGCTACAAATTAGTGATGGGTCCTCCTTGAACGATTCTTTCATTTTGAACGAATCTTTAATGTGACTCAGGAAGAACGAGTCGTCACGGGGAGTGATTCGTTCAGTCGTGCATACGCAACATCCTATTAGGTTCTGGACTGGAACTACTTCTGTACTAGTTGAATGAATGAATGAATGAATGAGCGCATTTATATAGCGCTTTCATTGTGTATTGCCATACACCCGAAGCGCTTTAGAATCATATGGGGGGATCTCTCCTCTCCCGCCACTAGTGTGCAGCATCGACTTGGATGATGCAATGGCAGCCACAGGACAACGGCGCCGGTGCGAGAGGCCAGAGGAAGGAATTTGGCCAGGACACCAGGGATATACCGCTACTCTTTACAAGAAGTGCCATGAAATTTTTAATGACCACAGAGAGGACAAGGACAAGGATGGTGCTTTTTACAGTATAGTGTCCTTGTTACTATACTGGGGCATTAGGACCCACATAGACCACAGGGTGAGCACCCCCTGCTGGCCTCACTAACACCTCTTCCAACAGCAACCTAGTTTTCCCAGGAGGTCTCCCATCCAGGTACTGACCAGGCTCAGCCCTGCTTAGCTTCAGTGGGCAACCAGTCTTGGGCTACAGGGTGATATGGCTGTGGCTTAGTTCACCTGTTTCGTGTCTTCAGGTTTTTCGAGTCGTTCGTTCATTTTATGGGGCTGTCACATGATGAATGAACGACTCAAACCCGAAAACTTGTCAGATAAGAGGTGAGGTGAGCTAATCATAGACTAAAGACCCAGGTAAACAATGAATTAATCTGCTTATAGCTTATAGCATTAGAGTTTTGTCTTGTTTGTAGTGTGATCAACATTTGTGTAAGCAGTAGATGTGTTAGGGAAGTAACACGTAACATTTTAATTATATTTTGATAAAATGAACGAAATGACTCGAAAAACGATTCGCTCATTTTGCTGAATGAGACTCAAAGGTCAGAGTCGGTAAAATGATCCAAACTTTCCATCACTACTACGAATCATATCTAAGTTCATCATCTGTGTACTCTGGTTCAAAAAGGTAGAGAATGGCAAAAAACTCTCTTATTGTCTATTACAACTTCAGAATCGTCCAACATCGTTGTACCTTTTTGTTTGTAAACAGTGTTTGACTTACTTGCACTTTCTTAGTCTTTGCACGTTCACTTTGTAAACACTGGGTCTGTAGATCCGCCTATGTTCTATATACTAGTACGTGAACGCGCATCCCAGAGCCTGTGCTACACAAGCTTTTGTGCTTAAAAAGTATACAAATTTTTATTTTCAGAAAAAAAAAAATGGCAGATCGTTTTGCTAGGTAAGACCCTTCTTCCTCGGCTGGGATCGTTTTGAGCCTTTTGAAGCTGCATTTAAACTACATTTTGGATGTTCAAAATTGGGGCACCAATGATATACTTCATACTATATGAAGAAAAATCCTGAAATGCTTTTCTCAAAAACCATAATTTCTTTACAGCTGAAGACAGAAAGACATGAACATCTTGGATGACAAGGGGGTGAGTAAATTATTTGTGAATTGTTGTTCTGGAAGTCGAGTTCTCCTTCAATTTAGTTCTGTTGAATAACAGTGTTGATGTTACTAAGTTAGTGTCATTATCCAGCTCAACTTTTATATTCTGCTCACATCCTAAAGTATCAGTGCAGTTTTTAAGTTTTCAAGTTCAAATTATACTAAAACATTGGTCCAGCTACTGCACATGTGAATAAAAGGTAACTGATTGGCTCTTTTAAATGAAAGGTGAAGTTCATTTGCCATATTGTGTGTTACAGGATCTCCTGGACTCTGAACAGGATTGATTTCAGAGGCGTTCTTTTGCTCACCTTCAGCGTCCAGCATCTTTGGGATGTCCAGGTACTTCTCTGCCACCTCAAACGCGGTGTTCAGGTTTCCAATAGGGTCGTCCTTTAGAGAATCAACACAATCATTCACTCTATTGCACTTCCCATCAATATGGTACATTTGTGATTTTTTTTTAAAGCCATCACAGACACATACTGTCATTTTTAAGAGTTCAGGCCTTATATTGTACTCTGTTTGTGGACAGCTTAGAGCTAGCAGTCTTATAATGAATAATTTGAGATTTTTGCGAATCATAACCTGATTGGATAAAACAGGGGGGCTTTGCGATCAAAGATAAGCCTTTTGAGTTCAGAGGATTAAAATATAAACACTGTGTGCTGAAATGGGATGAAACTCCACACAGCGAATAAATACTGAAGGCAAAATGGTTGATAAAGAGTGAGTGACTGGTAGAAATAACAGAAGCGAGTGTTACCTTTCTGAGTTTAGAGTAGTCGATGAGGTCTGGTCTGTGTCTGTGGATGAGGGCACACAGAGCGAGGCCATCCTTCCAGCTGACAACAACATACACAAAATATTAAGAAACCTGACCATGCTGATGTATAAAGTGTACTAAAATAAAATAAAAAAATAAAAAAATAAAATAATAATGGCAACACTTTACAATAAGGTTCAATTTGTTGAAATTAGTTAAATGCATTAGTTACAAAGAACTAACAATGGAAAATACTTCAAAAGTAATTATTAATCTTAATAAATGTTAATTTCAACATTTACTAATACATTACTAAAATTCAAAGTTGTATCAGTTATTATTTAATATACCTAAGCTGAAAGTTGAACAATTGTATTTTTATTTATTATGTTAATTTCAGATTTAATAACAAAAAAAAACAATAAAAAAACTAAAAATAAATACATTAATAAATCAGTGTTTTTTTAAACTAGTCTTGTATGTATTTATTTAGTATTATATTACTAATTGCTTTTTAGCTTTGAAGGAAAATAAATATATTAAATGTGATCCAAATAGCAAAACAATATCAAAACAATGAAGCTAAATGTGTTATATATATTACATACATTTTATCTATCTATCTATCTATCTATCTATCTATCTGTATAATAGATTGTTTAAAATTAAAATTAAAGAAAAATAAATAATTGTTGTTAATAAGTAAGATCTGAGTGTTTGCAAGTGATGACTTTGAATTTTTTTATTTTTTCCCCCCAAATTTTATTTTATGTTCAAATAAAATAAAATAAAATAAAAAATTAGTACAGGTATAAATTTTAGCAATATTGCCATTGATAGTATTTGGTATCACTACTAAAATGCTACAACTACCATAAAGATTGTTTTGCAAACAAAGGATTGAACTGTGAGTTTAATTGAATTGTGGCCATTTCTGACAGGGCAAAGACAGCATAAAGTAAACACAGAGGGATTTAATTGAGAACTTTGTTTACAAAACTTTGTTTTTTTTTTTAAAGAATTGTTACATTTACATGTATAGTTGGCGTTAGGAGGTCCGTTTTAAATATTTACATTTAACCTAACTAAATATGATTTCATTAATTAATCACAATTATTCACATAATTTTTAATTTAATTTAATTTAATTAATTAATTTATTTATTTTTGGTGAAGACATTGATAATTATATTCAGCAAGGATACATTCTCTTTGCCAAAAGTGACAGAAAATACATTTTAAATGTTACAAAAGATTTTATTTCAAATAAATGCTGTTCTGAACATTCTATTTGTTTGAACTTTGTTTGAACTTGACAATGTCTGTCATCCTGTCGTGGCTCTCACCTGATGTGGAAGTTCTGTACGTTGACATTCCTGTAGGGGGCCGTCTTCCTCTGACACCACAGCAGCAGACCCTCTTTAGCAGATGTCTCTGTGGAGTCACACACACACAACAGAAAAACCATTGATATGAAGTGATAATGAGTGTTTAATTAGTAACATGACCAGTCAGGTTGTGTCATGAATGTCTCTGACACAATGCAAATGTATGTTTGTACCCTCCACAGAAATGTCCTGGATAGCGAAACGGAGAATGATGGTCCAGATCATTCCCAGAGTCATTTTCACGTTGCCATCAACAATCTCTGCAGAGACACAGAGAGAGAAAAAACAATGATTTCCACAAAATATGAAGCAGCTTAACTTTTTTAACATTTAGAATGATAAATGTTTCTTGACCAGCAAATCAGCATATCACATGACACTGAAGACTGGAATAATGATGTTGAAAATACAGCATTGCGACAGAGGAATAAATTACATTTTCAGACACATTCAAATAGAAAACTGTTATTTTGAATTGGAAAAATATATCACAATATTCCTGTTTTTACTAATCTTTTTAATCAAATAACTACAGCCTTGGTGAACATAAAAGTCCCCGAACTGGAAAATGACTCACCCCAAACCTTTAAACAATAGTGTATTTGCTGAGAAATTAAAATAAAAAAAAATTAAATTACATTTTTAATGTACTACCTGCCTCATTTCACTTTCACAGTACATAAGCAATATGTACAAATGTTTTGCACTAAATTAGTATATAAAAGTTATTTGACACCTAATCAGTATATAAAAGTCTAGTGTAATAAGAGTGTAAGTTTCCCACCTTCAGCACCAATGGACACCAGTTTGACTCCTTTGCTAGCGATGAAGTCCAGAGCCTTGTTGACGTTGGCGATCTTGTGGAAACGCATCTTTCCTTTGTCAGGCTTGGGCAGTCTCTCACCTACCGATCAATCAGACCGTACTCATGTCATTTATCAAGGTAAATTGATCATTATTTTAATGACACAAATTGTTTCCAAACAGGTTTCCCAAACACTCTTATCACCCTTTCACTCTAACATGTAAAACAAGCAGCTCAATATTTTAAATACAGATTCACAGTTTTATGCTGTTAGAGAATAGCATTTTACCATTTTCAAACATTGCACGCCTCACCTTTAAAGTCAACTTAAGTCAAATGATCCAACCCATCTTGATTGCAGTCGAAAACTATTTCACATTACGAACATATTTTGTGCATTTTGGAATAGCATGCACTGATAAATCATTCACAATAAGACCATGAATGCTTTAAGGATAAAGAGAACAGAGTGCATTTTGATTTCACATTTAGTGAAATCAAACCGCAGTGAAAGAATATTTGTTCTAATTCTAACTAATGTACTGAAAATCTACCACTAATGTAGTACATGACTCGTCATCTGTCCTCTGAGGATAAAATAAGCATTAGATGAGTCATGAGCTCCACTGATCAGTCCGTAGTCACAAACTCCTTTTAAATATAACTGTATGAGACGACAGCTGAATTAGCTGCAGCATACGACGTCATACTTGTGGCATTAAATATATGCAATTACAGTGTTAACATATCAATCAAATGTCTCTGGCCTTATGTTTGCTTCGCTAGCTCAGTGCATCCTAATATATCAGCATAATGGAGGTGTATTACCTGAGATGACCTCGAGCAGCAGCATGAGTTTGAGGCCATTCCTGAAATCCTCTTCAATGTTCTCGATCTGAGTTCCCGCTTTACGCAGATGAGAGTTACACCACGCCGTGAATGTCTGAGAGACAAAGACAGATTATTAAATCAATGCTTATCCTCAATAACGAAAAAACAAATGCCATTTTCCATGAATGCAGTGCATTTCAAATGGACAAACCAGTTCTGTGGGGAGAGATACACTCTTAAAAATAAAGGTGTTTTAAAAGGTTTTTCACAGCAATGCCATAAAAGAACCATTTTTGGTTCTACAAAGAACCTTTTGTGAAACAGGAAGGTTCTTCAGATGTTAAAGGTTGTTTATGGAACCATTTAGACAAAAAAGGTTCTTCTATGGCATTGTGAAGCACCTTTATTTTTAAGAATGTATATTAGGTAAAGTATATGTTCAATACAGTGTTGAACATTATCTAACATGAATAAAACAAGCATGGGAAGTCATGGAAAGGGAAATTTCCTCAGAATTGTGTGATAAAAAGTTGCAATTACCCTTTTTATGTAAAAGTCAGAATTGCTAAATATACGCTCAGATTTGTGTGATATACTCAGAATTGCAATTTAAAAAAAAAACTATATATGCAGTTCTCAGAAGGAAAGTTGGAAGTGCAAGATACAAACTGGCATTTGCAAGAAAAAAGTCTGAACTGTGAGATAAAAAGTTGCAATTACTCTTTTTTTTATGTAAAAGTCAGAATTGCAAGATATAAACTCAGATTTAAGGTTGTTATACTCAGAATTAACTAAGTAACTTAGAATTGCAATAAAAAAGAATTCTGAATTCTGTTTTTTTTTTTAGTTTCTGCAAAATAATTTATTTTTTTAACAAAAAGGTAACTACTAATCTTAAAATTCTGAGTTTTTATTTCACAGTTGAGACTTTCTTGTCCTAATTCTCAGGATTGTGAGATACAAACTGGCAATTGCAAGAAAATAAAGTCAGAATTGTAAGATATAAACTCAGATTTGTGTGGTATATATATATATATATATATAAAACGGGGGGAAAAAGTGTCCTTGCATTTGTTTCAATACCCTGCAGAAATGTGTTTTGTGTGAACTTATATATTACTTTTTTTGTATTCATCCTTACCATCTTTATGAAAGGAATAATCTGACATTTTAAATTTCTAATAATGCAAACGTGAACAAAACCGTCTCTTCAACCCTGTTGCTTCAATTGGCAGATTACAGTGTAGAAAAATAATTACATTTCAGAGATCTTATAATTATCCTTCACTTCCAGTGTGTGCGATGCCAAGAAGAAGTGTGTATGTGTTTGTGTGCCAGTGATGTGGGTGTTACGGGCAAAGCTGCTGGATGTAATCGAGTGTCTGTGTGTGTTTGTTTGTGCTGAGCGGCAGAATAAAGTAGGAAGGAGGAGGAGGAGTGATGAACAACAGGACATGTAGGAGTTCCTGATGAGAGAGACACGGATGGAGAGGTTGAGAGAGGGAAGGAGGAGGTGTGACTGAACACAGAGATGGAAGCCAGGGGTCTCTGCAGGGCCGAGTGGGTGGGACGCACCAAATATAGAGCGCAGAAACTATTGAGACGAGGAAAGACGAACGGAAAAGACACGGAAATGAGAGATGAGACAAAATTAGAAGGGTAGAAGAGATGAGAAAAGAAAAGGTCATGAAAGAGAAGAGACAAGACAAAATAGGGTTGAGACTAAATGAGAAGGAGAAGAGAAAATGAAAGTTGAGAAAAGAACCCTAGTAAAAAAAAAAAAAAAGTATTAGATTTAAAATGCATTTATTTTAAGTATAGTTCAAGTCTGTTAACGGGTCATTGATATATAAGGATTTTCGACAGGCCCATTTTAAAATACAAAAAAAATATCTGTTGTAATTGTTCAACTATTAAGAATGTTGCGTACACATAAATTCATATTAAAATTTAAAGTTAAGTGATTTTAGTGTTTTTTCATCATGAATTGGCCATAGCCTTAAAAAATGTCATGTGGTGCGACCATGATTTATATTAAAATTAATTAATTTCCTTAACATGCTTAACATTTTTTTTAGATGTTCTCTGTAATTAAAGTGTTTATAAACAAAGTATTTGCATTTATTTTGAGTTTTTGTAAATAATGATCTTATATTTTTGTTTTATTATTATAGAGTTGCCTTCTTAAATGTAGTTAGCAGACTTATTTTTCCTGTAAATTGCATAAAAGTGATAAAAATGTTTAAAAAAATACAGTTCACTTAAGCATGCTGTAGCAATGATTCATATTTCAACCACAGGAATTAGATATGTTATTCTGATTATTGGTCACACCACATGATGAGTGGTTGCTCCAAATGATCCTTATATCATTAAAAATATATTTAAAGAGACGTGTGAAAAGCGCAGCACATGGCAATAATTGCCATATAATAAAGAGATGAGACGAGACAAAATTAGAAAAGAGGAAGAGAAGATGTGAACAGATGAGAAAAGAAAAATTGAGATAGAACATTAGAAAACAGAAACGAGAATAAGAGATGAGACAGAAAGAAAAAAGGAGAAGAGCTGAAATGACAAAAACAAAGATGAGGACAGATGAGATGTGATAACACAAGTTGAGGAAGAAGAGAAGATATTAGATAATAAAAATGAAGAAGTGAAGAGATGAGATGAGACGAGACGAGAGATATCTTAAAAAGGGAAGAGAAGAAATAATGATACCTGTCAAAAGAAGAGACGAGAAGAGACAAAACATGGAAATGAGAAAAGTGTGATGAGACAATGTGAGAAAAGAAGACGATGTCAGTTGAGAAAGAAGAGAGACGTGCAGGGTTGCCTGGTGTTCACAACAAAACCCGCCCAATTGCTACTCAAAACCAGCCCAAAAGTAGCCAAATCGGGCGTCGAGGGGTTAAAATACACATTTTTTGGTGGGGCTCCTCTTGTATTTTGTAACTTGCATTCCAGGGGTTAAAGACTGCATTACTGGGGTCGCTTTAACCCGCAGCAATAGTAAGAAAGTAGCCCAATCCCGCGGGAAAACTGCAGACTTGGCAACAATGGAAACATGTGAATGAGAGATGAGAAAAAGAAGAGAAGATGGCAATGACAGAACTTGGAAACTAAAACAAAATGGAGAAATACTCAAAAATAAAGGCTCACCATTGCCTTTTTTATTTTCATATTCAGTAAACAACCCTTTTCTAATCAAGATCTATTTTCTCCATAAAAGTTCTTATTGTCTCATTACAGCTTCTTCAGATCAGGGTTATGTTTCTGGGTTCTTTAAAGAACCGATACAAGCGGTAGTTCTCAAAGTATTACAGCCAAACTAAGGTTTGCAATATGGTTTATGAGATGATGAAAAAAAAATCTTTTATTCTTAATTACTTTTTTTTCCATGTCAGAAACAAACAAACAAAAAAACTGAATGGCAGAATAAAAACTCATAATTCAGAAAAAATAAAATAAAAATCAGAATTGCATTTTCCCCCATTTCCATCACAGCATTAAAAAAAAAGGGTAATTAAACTTTTTATCTCACAATTTTGTCTTATTTTTCTTTCTTTCTGTCTGTCTTTCTGGGCATTTTTGCCTTTTTTCATGATAGGACACAAAAGGTAAAAAATATGAGATAAAAAGTCACAATAAACTTTTTTATTTATAAGATTGCATTAATTCCAGTACCATGCAAAAATGCGCTCTGTGTTAACTTGACTTATATATATATATTAAATAACAATAAAAATAAAACACTTACTAAAAATTAAGTAGTTTGTTTACTTGCATGCCAAGTGAGCATCAGAGAACCATAAACATGCAAATGCGCTGTGGCATCAGGCTGCGAAAGCCTTATTGGTTTTAAGTGAAACCGTCAGGAGCCTTTAGAGGAGACAAAATGGAGAGGAGATAGATGGATAGAGACACGACAGGGGAAATGGAAAGGTCGAAAAGAGGCAGAGTAGGAAGGAAGTGCTGATGGAGGAGGGGTGACAATGTCTAAATGTGGCTGTCACAGGACACCCGAGACACAGCTGAGAGCAAGGGATTCCTGAGGAGCAAAGTAAGAGACACAACAGGCGCTTCATCTCCAAAGGGCCCTGTCATCTCCTCAAAGCTTTCTCATACAACATACATGCCACACAAACGGCTATATTGCCCAAAAACATCCCTAAGAATGAAGCGAAAGACATAAGCGCTAATAAGCAGCCAATAATGTAACTCTGAGCCTTTAAATAACATCCCTCAATGAACACATGCAGCTGTCACTTCCACTCTGTTAAGTAAATTCATTTCCCAGCGTCCACCTGTTACCGGCATGAGTGTGTTTGTGTGGGGGTCAATCTTTAAACGTGAGGTAATGTGCTATCAGCATGAGAGGAGATGTCTGTCTTCTCCAAACCTCAGCGGACGGCTGGGGAAGCCCTTTAATAGGTGACCTTTCAAACCAAATTATCACTGACCTGTACTGCTATTTTAGTTGGGTTTTCTTTAAAGATAAATCCTGTTCAGCTCTGTCGCATCTCCTACAGTTCACATTAATGTTTTTTTAAAGAAGTTTCTTCTGCTCACCAAGCCTGCATTTATTTGATCCAAAGTTCTGCAAAAACAGTAAAAATATTTCATAATTTTACTATTTAAAATAACTGTTTTCTATTTGAATATATTTTAAAATGTAATTTATTCTAATGATTTCAAAGGTGAATTTTTAGCATCATTACTCCAGTCACATGAGCCTTCAGAAATAATTCTAAAATTCTGGTTTGCACAAAAAAAAAAACATTTATTATTATTATTATTATTATTATTATGTTAAAAAGAATTGTTTTAGGTTTCTTTGATGAATTGAAAGTTCAGAAGAACAGCATTTATCTGAAATAGAAATCTTCAGATCAATTTATAGCATCCTTGCTAAATAAAAGTATTAATTTCTATAATTTCTCTCCCAAAATAAATAAAAAAAATAAATAAATAAATGCTAAAAATGTAGCTTTGATCACAGGAATAAAATATATTTTAAAATGTATATTGAAATAGAAAACAATTATTTTAAATAGTACAAATATCTCACAATACTGCTTTTGCTGTATTTTAGATCAAATAAATGCAGGCTTGGTGAGCAGAAGAGACGTCTTTAAATAACATTAAAAATTCAAAAACTGTTCAAAAACGCTAACGTAAATGTAAACGTTAATAATATGTAATTTTTTGCATCACATTGTATCGCTGCTTATTTGAGGTCTAGAAATATTAATAATACTAATTTTATATATTTACTTTTCAAAAATCATGACTTTTTTTCTTTGGTTCTTTTTGAGTTATCAGCATTTTGTTGTGCATGTAAATGCATTTAATATATGTGACCATAATGCATGAAGAAATGCCAAATCCATAATGTAGGGGCAGAAAGTCATCACAAAATAAACTCCAACAATTTGGGGGAAAAAATAGATGGCTACTAGCCAAATAAACAAATAAATGGACATGTTTTTACATGTGTGTAAAAATAACTAAATACTAATAAACTAAAACTAATCTTACTGACCAATCAGAATCAAGTATTCCAGTGTTTTGTTACTAATTAAAGTGCAATAAAATAAATGTGAGAGAGATCTGTAGGGCACCTGTTTATAGAGCTCAGCTGTGAGGTTATGAATGGTTCACCTGTTCATGAGATCAAACTGCACTTTCAAAAATCCTTATAATGCGCTCATGTGCCGCGCTGTGGTCTGTGTAAATGCAGAACACCACATTCAAGACTGTATGAATGTAGTGGACAGGTCAGGCCAAATACACACACACATAAGGCAGGTATGCTGGTCTAATGCCTCTAGTGGGAAGGAATTATCACCTTACCAAAGCATGATCACCGAGTTGGAAAAAAGCTCCTGGTAATTGGGAGTAAATAAAGGAACTAGGGCTGTATTAATAGCTTGTCATTCGTCTGGACGGCTGCCACTCATTCTCCTGCTCGTTCTTTCTCTCGTTCACTCGCTCGACGGACGTAGTTGCCAGAGGAGGGAAAACGATGAGATCGCAATGACGTGGCCAAAGGAGACAATGCAACAGTTCCCTCGGCCTGACCGCCGCTAACCTTTCACTTACACAACCACTAATTTTTGACCTTTTATTTTAGCCATTGCATCAGAAATGCACTGAAATGCTTCTCTGAGAGAAATGACTTTCAATAAATAAAAAACAAGCAAGGCAAAAGTTCTTTGAGGACTACGCATTTTCAAGAATGCTAATGACAAAAGCACAGCTCTTCAAACATAATTCATCAGTTTATATTTAAATCCCATTCTGCAAAATTCAGTCGATTCTCCTCTACATTTAGCACAGACTTCAAACTTCTTTCAACAGAGTTTGCCAGTAGCATGTTGCTAAGTCAACAATGCAATGTGTGTGCATATATATATATATATATATACACACACACACACACACATACATACATACACACGTTTTAGGTACACTAAGCTATTTTTACAGTCATATTTACTATTATTTACACTTGGGGTGAATGAAATCAAGGTTTCATCTGCCATTTTTTTGGTATTTTTCCACCTTTTTGCCATGACCAAGGTATTTTAGGAGCATGATAGCCTATGTCTGGAAACAGAATGCCAGGGTTGCCAGGTTTTCTCAACAAAAGTGTCTAGGAGGGGGTAAAAATGGTATTCCAGGGAGTAAAATGCATGTTTTTTGGTGGGGTTCCCGTGGTAAAATTCACATTATAAAACAGATAGTTCTGGTCCTTGATTCTGATTGGTTGAGCTGCATTTGAAGCCGTTGTAAATTACTCTACAAACATACACCTTTGTTTACTTTTGTGTGTTGCTTGGCAACCACTTTGCAACCACAGCTGTTTCTGAGGAACTACATTGTTTGGTGGAAGAATACTGTTTTTATTTATATCATTACACTTTATTTGCTGTTTTATTTTGTGAAACCTTACTACGTATATGGAATAACCGTTTTATAATAGCAATAAGCCCCGTGAAGCCATGGTTTACGGTGAATTTATAACAGCTAAGGGGGTTTTAGGCACTCCGCTTCACATCGTGCCTAACTACGCCCCTTAGCTGTTATAAATTTACTGTAAACCACGGCTTCTTGGGGCTTATTGCTTTATTCCATGGGCTAAATATCACTGTTGCTTCAACCTGTGGCAACAATGTTAAAGTAGCCCAATTCCACTGGAAAACCATGGACTTGGAAACACTGCAGAACACGAACAATAGAAAAATAGTGCTGTGAAATGCAAAAATGCATTCTGTGGGGATGGCTCCATAAGAAACATCATAACTAATGTGTTTTTGTGTTTTACCATGCTACTTTTACATTGTCATTCTATGTAAACATGAACTAGACAAACTTATTTGACCGTTGCGCCAGCAACTTCATTTCTTGAAGTGCGCACTAAAGATAAACTTTTTAAAAAACATGTTGTGTATGAATGGCACAAAATTATGACTAATTATAACTTAAAATACATATAACTTAACTTATAACTTGAAATACTCCCTTTGTAGGATCAGAGCTTCAACAAACAAAGCTACAGAATTATTAGTCACGCGACTGAAGTGCTAAATATTCATATATAATATTATTGATATGTGCTCCACCAACATTTCAATAGCAAGATTAAAGAGCAGGTCATATGGGTTTTCGAAAAATATTTTTTTTGCAGTTTGTAACGCAGCTATCAAACGTAAACAGTCTGCAAAGTTGTTAATCAAAAAAGTGCATGATAAATAAAGATATTGTCTCTCGAAAAATAAAGTCGACTCTGAACCGTCTTAACGAGTTGTCACATTTTCAAATCTTCTGCCTGTTACCAATATATATCACTAGGTAATGTATTCTAGCTAGCTAGTTATGAGCTGTCCATGAGTAAGTCTGTACCTTCTTTATTTGGACCAACAAGCATCTCCAAACCACAGCCTGTAAGTACGTCTGATACGTTATGTGTACATTTTCAATTTAGGTGCTCAAAATATCAAGGTTTTTGTGCTAATATGTGATGTATAAGTTACCTAGTGCAGCTTCAGGTTTCCCGGTAAACCACAATATTACAGTCTTACTGAAATAGTTCTGATAATTCGCTGTGACTACACTATTTCACAATTGAAGACTGTCGTTGTTCTAATTACTTTGTTTAATAATAATAATAACTTGGTTTACAAACTGTATTGTTTCATCAGTTAGTCACGTTAGGACTCAGCTAACGTATCCACCATTATTGTTTTAGCAGCTAAATTTTAGCTGTAGGCATGATTCGCTTGCATTGTAAAGATCAATCACAACAGACTTGGCCAGCTTACCAATCAGAGCAAAGTAGGCTTATGGAAGGGAGGGGTTTACAGACCTTAAGCTCAGAACTGCTTCGAACGAATTGTTTTGAAATCATTGCAAAATGATTCTAATATTAAACGTATATTCTGAGAAAATTACAATGTTTTCTGACCTTAGATGCATTTAAACTTGTTGCAGGGGTCTTCAACACAATATTAGGACACTTTTAAAATACCATATGAGCTGCTTTTTAAAGTTAAATAATCTTTCTTTTGAGTTTCACACAGTCAGCACATGTATGTTGTAGGGCTGTCAAAGCCTAACAAACAAAACATCAGGGTTGCCAAGTCCACAATTTTGAAACCGTTCCCTTGGGTTATTTCCCACGGGTTAAAAGTTTAGTATATTGCATAAACTATATTTGACTGAAACCAATTTTATATTGTACCAACAATAAAACTGTGCTATGAGTTTTGTGAGGAACACATTGGTAGTACTGTTTTTTTATGATTCGTATTAGCATAGAGTGATTTTCAAGTTAAGATTGTGTGTAATGTTTAAAATTGACTGTAAAATATATATTAAGTATATATTTTACAAAGTTTTAAAGTTTTGTTATAGTGGGTTGTGGCTAGTTTTGTTACTCAGATCTGGCAACCCTTCACAAGATTGAATAACCGAGCGTTCCTGATCTCTTATGGCCAGTGTGTTCTTGAGACTCTGGGCTGAATTATGTTAATGGGAATGGAAAATCTGAAATCATCTAAAAGGAATGACAAGGCAGCGAGTCACCCAACACACACACTCAAGGCATGCTAAGACCTGACATCTCACATTTCGACATTTATCGACTGCGGCAGCAACTCATTAATGGGTTCACAGAAGTGTGACTTACGACTGCTGAAGATTCAACTTGAGAAAGACTCTGTGTGTGTGTGTTACTGAACGAGTTTTCTTAAGTCAGTCTTTGTGAGTTACTATGGCAACCTCATCTACAGCATCCTCTATGAGACTATAACACGGTCATTAGCGTTTCACTCCAAAACCTGCCTTTTCCTGCTTTTAAAAGCGTAATTCGAGCAGAGAGTGTTGTCCTAAATTAAGACTGAAGCTCAGGAAGCATTACATATATAACGACAACTGAGAGCATCACCCACACATCATGTATGTAAATGTTTATATATGCATTTCTACTAATTGTAAGGAATTAAAATGATTTTTAAAAAACGTGAATAACAAATATAACAAATCTCCTGGATTAGAGACAGCTGAAAGAGCATCACACTTAAAATGACTCTTCATTAATGAGTTGGGCAGATGGACACAGACACATACTCCCTGTAGAGACACATTACCGCTTATTCTTAAAATATCACCCTAACATCACACTCAAGCCTTACAAAAAGCACTGTAGGGGTACCATGGTACGTAATGGCATCAGATGGCTGTACTATGGTACTGTATGATTAACCTATTCATATTCCACAGAATCTACATGCTAATCCTTTAAACAACACCGTGGTATTGCACTATAAATGTGTCGAAATAAACCCATAGTACCATTTTTGTAAGAAAAGCAAATGTTGATATATTACTGCATATCCACAAACCTAAACACACACACACATAAAGCCGTCGTGAGGCCTGTGTGTCCCTCTGGTAGTTTATAGTCGCTGCCCTACATGGCCACAGCTTCTGGAATAGCAACTGCCATCTGATCTGACCACACAATCTCTCACCCGCTCTCGGTTGCCTCTCTGAAACACTTTCTCTCTGTGAGAATAATGCAAAAATAAGAAATGACACTAATACACAATCAGACCTGAAACTCGTAAAAAATGAAAGTCAAAATCGGTTTCTTTTTCTACAAAAGACAAGAAGTGCTTAGCCTTTGAAATATGCAATCTTCTTAAAATATTAAGAACGCTGTTTTAAAAACACTGATGTATGTGATTTTTTCTTGCTGCACACACACATATATAAATGAGATATAAAATTAAACTTAAACATTAGAAAAATTTGCATGCATAATGTCTGCATAATATAATAATTGTATGAGTTATTTTGTCCCTTTTAGTGTGTATGCTTTCTCACTTAAAATCTCACAACAATGAAAATCTAAAATATTACCATCTTAAATTCTCAGGAAATACATCAAATGTTTTAGAAAAAAAAAAAAACTATATTTAAGTGTTTATAGGTGGTATGCATATAAGTATATAAGTTGTTGTTAAAATAGGTTTTACAAAAAATACTATTAAAGATTTTCTATTCCAAAACTGTATGCTTGTCCTTTCTGAAAATTGTTTTTATACTTAATTTGGTGGTGTAGGCAGTAAAAGCATGGTATGTTTATTTCAACATACACCTAATTTAGTTAAAAGTCATTAATAACATTCAAATTATATATAATGCATTCAAATGCAATGGTGATGAATGGAAATACATGCTAAAAGTTCAGTATCCGGTAGCGAGTCAAAAGGAAAAAATAATTGTGCAAAGTCAAATCGAATAGATTTCTACGCAAATGTCTCCATAATCTGAAACTGATCTGAAACCCAAAGTGTGCCAATGAATTTTGGCGATGAGAACGCCTGCCATGTCCTCATGATATCTAAGCCTTGACCAATAGATCGGTTCACGCTCGGAAGCAACGGAAACACTGTAACTCAACTCAGCGACATAAGTAGAAGCGGCCTTCACAAAAAATGACTGGCAGAAAGAAGCGACTTCACACCACAGAGAACAGACGTCAACTTAATTTGATCAGCGATGACTTTTCCCACATGAATAACCATTTGTTAGCAAATATGGGTCTTGAGCAGACATGTGTAAAGGGTATTTATATCTCCCTGTTTGACACTAAAATCTGGTCTCACTGTGCTTTATGTGTAGGTATTGTTTACATCTCGATGCATGTCAAAGATCATTTGAAGGTCGGGGTAATGTGTGTATACATAGAAACATATGCCCTCTGAGTCTTAAAATAGGCATACTTTTTTCAACCTTTTAATGATATTCGTCAGATCACTTGATATATTCACTCTGAAATTGATTAAAATTTGTCTTTTCAGTCAGTGGAACTGCATTTTCTACTAAATGAAAACAAGAATATGCAACATATCATTATCAATAACAGCAAATAGTCATTATATCAATGTTTACATCATTTTTGTTGCACATCTAATTTACAAAATGTTGCTATATTTCCAACAAAACAATTGCAAATATAAATTTTTACTACATTTTTGTCTTGCAAGCATATAAAAGAGAAACCACTGCAAATCCACAAGCTTAATATAGCTAAAAGGCAATATTGCATATCATCATATTAAAAAAACCCCAGGTAAATATAGCTAGGATTGTGTGGCCTACTTAAACTTGATAGTGAGGTTGACAGTTTAGCTATATTAGCAATAGCTTAGCTGCAGCAACAACAAACTGTTCTCTTAAAACTCTTAAGATCTCATTTAAATGTTTCACTATTTGTAATCAAATTTATATATTTTTAAATTGGAGATGTCTAATATCTGTATGCCCCTCTAGGTGGCAGCACTGAGACTGTTTCCACTGATATTCTTTCTGTCAAAGAAACTATTTAAGAGGAGCCATTCAGCTAGCGGGCAGCGTGATAGCAACTATTTTAAGCCAGATTGTGAGAAAATTTAAACTCAGAATTTACTAGTCAACAGCACAGCGGTGCTCAGAAACCATTTGTCTATTTTCTGCTGCCTTTTGACACATATCAGATATAACAGCATGTTGACAATCACTTTATTACTGCGACTTCTGTATATGTGCGCTGTGGAGTTAGAACAGGTGCAGGACCCCCACCCCCGAGCAACCCCCATATTCGTTTCATTGCAAAATGATGCACTTTCTATATTTACGCTGTGATATCAGCTCCTTATGCTGATCTTAACATGCCTGTGGATGTTTAAAGACCCTCTGCCATGCACTCAAGATGCACTGAAACTCATCTAATAGCCTGATTTGAAATCTTTTATCACCGCAAAAAGATCCAGTTAGAAGCTTATATTAGCTTAGCTTTTCTTATAAACTTCCTGTTACCGTTTGGCATCAGCTCCGCCGCCTTTAACGTTTAAAAAATGAGTAAAAAACGTCACATTGATCATCCAGGGGGCGCTATTGGGCACGTTATTACTTGCACATGAGAAATATCACTCAGTTTGCTTAACTATATGGAAAAAAGTGACTAGTCTCTTAAATTTAACCAGTTGAGAGGCGGGAACATCTATAAAGTCTATATGGTTTACATCATAGGAGGTGCTGGCTATGAAACACCACCGTGTGCACCTTAAAAATGTGCGCCATTAAAATAGTGACAATTGACATGGTGCCGTTTTTTGCTAGCTATCAAATACAGAGGGAGCAACTGCACAGAAAAGGAGCTCAGAAAAGACAGTCTTAAGAATGGAGGGAACGAGGGAGCAGTACGGGAGAAGGGGCGGCAAGGTTCAGGAGTATTTTTAGGGCATGTTTATTCACAGACTGAAATGAACCCTCCTTGCACTTCTCTTGGTCTCACACCATCTGTTGAAGTCTTTCAGCTTTGTCAGGTCTAGCCAACATCCCACAAGTGTTTGCAAAACACCTTTATGGAGAGTTTTTCCTCATAAAGTTTTTCTTTCCCTTCAAAAAACATGTTTTTTCCCCTGATAAAATATTCAAGACATTTAAGAAAAATGGTTATGTTTTTCTTAAAATATATGTACTGATATCAATAGATATCCAAACATACAGCTAGCTAAACCAGTATGACAAATTTCTCAATATATGATTAACAAGGCAACTAATGAATTCAAACGGTCTTTTTTTTCTGTCTTGACAAACTTATCTGAGCTCGACAACTCGAATCTGTGGTTTGCAGACATCAATCAGTTGTTCTTGGCTGACGTCACCGCAGACCGTGCACGAGCTCCACTGACGGCTATTAAACGTCACCTGTCATTTCTGTCAACCAGATGATCTTCAAAAAACGTCTTCTTAACGTAACTTCTCTACCTTTACATAGAAGAGTCCCAGTTTTCACTCTAAAGAGCGACTGTATGATCGTTTAAAGTACAGGTACGTTTAGAGAGGAGTACGTGTTTACACATAATGGATTAAAATTAGGCGCGCTTTTCTGAGGTAACTTAACAACTTAAAAAAATTCAACGGACGGCTAAGACAGTGTCCGTTTCCAGTACTGCGATTAGTAACGCGGTTTTATAGACTCATATAACACATAAAGACCGAATAAAATTAGCCACAAACTTAATGAGGAGGGCGGGGATGTGGTAAGACAACACGGAGGAAAACTGCGAATGGAACCAACAGCTGTACATCATGTAAACTCGCTTGTCAGCTCGAAACGGTAAAAATGTATGTATTTTTCTAATCAAATCCAAGTTGTATATTATGTACGATTTCCTTTCTTCAAATTTGCTAGGGTAATCATGAATTCCGTTGCAATACCAGTTACTACAGCCATTCTTACTACAGTTAAAGAGCTATTCTTACTGTGGTAAAAGAAGAAAACGAATACAGGATTTATTTAAAGCAGTTTTAGTAAGCTTTTAGCATATTGCAATAAATACTGTAGTGACTATAGCATTTTAGCTAATCCTATGGTTACGACAGTAAGTGTATATAACATTTAACATGGTAGGTATAATTTACACCAAAACTACTACAACACTTACAGCTATTATAACATCATACAATAGTACCTGTATAAAAAAAAAAACTGTATAAAAACCTTTCAGAATTTTTATTTTTTGAAATAACTAGTAACCATAGTATTTTGGTGGAATCTAATCTGGTGCCAAGTCATATAAAAGGTAAATACAACAATTTCAATCCCCTCAAAGTAACTTGATTGTGTTGCAGTGACGTTCAGCACAGTCATATGAACATACCTTCCTCTGCTGTTTCTCCCAGGCAGGATCCAGCAGAAGGTCCCTGTCCCAGTCCTCCTCCTGAATCATGTAGCCTTCCGTAGTAGACACCATGTAGGTGTTGTTATACTGCACCTGCGTCTCAATAACAGTCGTCATCTTTTACACTTATCCCTCTAACTCTTTATATTAGAAGTTACGTGCCTTGCACTACAGATCGTGAACTCTAAATCCTGTCCGTGCGTTACAGGAGAACACCCGCTCAGTGTGTACGTGTATGACCGTGGAGGAAGAGGCCAGACTCCACTCGTCCGAGGTGCCTGTTTGGAGGTGCGAGCAGAACTTCTGCTGCCCAGTGCTCCTATCCTGGTCAAAAGTAGCACACGTGACTGCACCCCAATAAATAAGAGAACTGCTTGTGTGGGTGTCGGGTTATGCTACCTAAAAGGTGTGAGAGGCGGAACGCACTGTGCACTGGGGCCAATAACCGGTGGCTCTTTTTGTGAAGGGCAGGGAGATGATCTTACACACGCCTCCTGGTGCCCTCCACTTTGCTAAGAACACCTGTTGTCCTTGGCAGTAGTCTATATCTACTTACCCAAGCAGCAGTTCTGGGGACAGTTTAAACAACAGCCAGCTGACTGCTATGCATTGAAAATAGGTGCACAAGCAGATCCCAGGCCTGTTAAATACCTTCTCGATACATTCACTGCTTACAACACACAACAGTGCCTCTTTCACATTTAAATTAATAGAGACAAGTCTGTAATAAGTAATTTAGAAAACCTATTCCAGGAACAATGTCTTACGGAAAAACGCAAAACATTATTTAAGGAAACAACATTTAGAGATTGATTTGTATGCAGTCATTTACTTTAAAAAAAGAACACTGAATCATTCTTACTTTGAAATGATGACAAGTAAATGAGCACAACATAGCGAATGCTGTCATAGTTCTAGTTTATTGCAGTAAGCATGCGATGCCAAACAGTGTTCATGCAGAAGCTGGTGTAGGAGAGTACACTTTACCAGTCGCAAGGTTTTGCAATATACACACATTAACAAAGCATGCATATATTCGTTAGAAGGTGATAAAAACATTACGACCAGGTCATATCCTATCACCTGCAATAGAAATTATTCTTGTTTCATACATGAGTTATAAAAATTATGCACTTTAACTTTCAAAAGTACTGGAATAGCCTTTTCACTCAGTAGGGGATATCCTTATAATAAGGGGGAAAAAAAAAACAAATTGGAAAAAGTAAAACATAAAACTGAAAAACAAACAAAAAAAAAATTACTGGATATAATGGAATACAAACACTAGGGGTTGTGTTATTGTTATTGTCCAGTTTATACAAGAAGGTTAACGATATCTACAGAGAAGGTGGTCAGAAGGAGCGTTCTGTTATCCATTGAAATTGTGGACCGTACCATCTAGATTGAAAGAGGCTTAAGCTGGAGGAGGATGCTAGAGAAGGAGGTAAGTGATTTGTTTACAGAACCAAGATCCTGTTCTTCTCAAACACCTCAATACCTCATTAACTGACGCTATGGACATCACAGAAATCGGTCAGCCACAAATATCTACATGCCAAAGATCTTCATACCACTGACATTGGGAGTACCTCTGTCTCTGGATAAGAGATGTCTTATTTTAGGTAATGGACAGTCCTTACTTCCTCTAGACCAGCGATCCTCAAATCTGGCTCATGAGATCGACTTTCCTGCAGAGATTAGCTTGAACCCTAATCAAACATCTGAGCATGATAATAAATCTCTTCAGGATCATTCACAGGTAGGTGAGTTTGATCAGGGTTGGAGCTAAACTCTGCAGGAAAGTGGATTTGAGGATCCCCACTCTAGAATAAGATCTAGGTCATCTTGCCCTTTTTCCCTTCTACAGGCAAAGTTCAACAGACACTATGGACAAGCAAAGCAGATGTGTGACAATGTATGTGAAGATGCTACATCATCAGAAATCCCCATGTGGCTGCAAAATCAAGAACAACAGCGCCTTCTAGTGAAATAAAACAACACTTCACTACCATGCTCCCTCTGGAGGAAAGGTCCTGTAAGTATTCCCCAGCCGAAGCTGCTTGTTTTCTAAGACATTCCTATACCGGGTATGTAATTTAACCAGGTAGGCGATCTGAATCTGTGCCACCTACTTATGGTACATTCAGCTATTTCAAACATCATAACAGACTCTTATTTGAACAGGTAACACAAGCTAGCTTTCAGATGAACTCTTGAATAGGATCTTTTAATCTGACAAACAAAAACCAAACAAATTTGGTAACTGTTTGGGATGACTATGTCGAAGCTTTTGCTCAATAATTATTGGCAATCTAGGAAACAAAAGCAAGAATGCTTTGCTGGGTCAAGCACTCTTTGATAAGAATTGCAAGTGTCACTGAGTCCAAATGAGAGTCCAAATGCGAATACAAATTTTGGCTAGTGTCTCGGATCCAGTCACAGAGCTTTTGGGATGCGTTCAAGCAGCGGTTAACACTGGACAAACGTAACAACTAGCACTGGGGATGCGACGAGGGCGGCGGTGAGCTGGGCGTTAACGGCGAGTAGACTCGAGGAAGCCTGGGGGCAAGGGTTAACTCAAATAAACGAACAAAAAAAAGGCACATGGAAGGGGGGGCCAGGTGAGGTCGACGATACTGACTCACAATCACTCACCTTTGTCACACACCTTTATCACTAACTTGTTTCAACACTCATTTTTATGTAGCCTTTCAATCATTGACCAGCAATCCCACTCATTCAATTCCAGTATTACCACAGTCTCTCCAAAGCTAAACCAACACATCAGTTATTAGAGCACCAAGCACCCACCCTTTACCGAGACACACTAACCACAAAAGCAGTAAACGGTCACCCCCGCCTCCCCCCTTTTTGGCAGTGAAAGAGTAGCATAACACTGGTGTTAAGAGAACCAATTGGCTATGGCAGTGGTGACGAGAAGTGAGGAATCTACAAGAGGGGTGGGGTGGTGGTGAGGAGAAATAGAGCGGATACACGGTCAGGCGCAAACGCTATCGGGGAGGACGACAGGTAGAAAGGGGGCGAGGCACAGTGCGTTTACCTGTATGGAGTGACAGAGTTTCCCGTGCATTGCGCGACGCTAACTTTCTTCCCCCCAAACCAGCGCTGCGTTTGGTGTCCACAGTTCCGTAGGGACCTAGTTCAGTTGGAACAGTCACATCAGAAAGCGTTTGTTTTTGGGGGTGAGACAAGAAAACAAAAAAAAAAAAAAGAAACATGCACAATGGAAGCAGAAGTGAGCGAGCCTTGTGGGAATTTCTTGAATTTACAACTGCAGCCCCATCACAAACAAATATGTTTTTACGGTGTGAGCGCCTCCTGACACTCACAGATAAACATGTTTTACAATATGCGTGCGTCATAAAAGCATACTCAGAATTGTACCACACTCCAGTTAAAGAAGCTGCATGGGGACTACAGGTGGTTAAAAGGTACCAAAAGCTGGGTTGAAGATTTTGCTGCTCCTGGGGAAAGGGGGTTTGGTATGGTGTATGCAGCTGGGGGGAGGGGGTATAGAGTGGGGTTGCCCCTGGACTTACCCCATCCATAGAGACAGGGGTGAGATTGGGATCAGTCTCTAGTCCTTTAGCTTCTTTTCAGGGCTCCAATTCATACGAGTCTGGTCGTTTCACAAAGGAAAAACAATCATGAAACATCAAAAGGCAAGAACAGCTCAAGCTCCAAGCAGAGTTCCCTCTTTAAAAAAAATCAGGCAGGCTCTTTATTTGAAGGCTTGTTAAAGTCGGTAAAGATCGTGTACAGATCTTTAAGTCTTCTCCTCTGAGAACACTTGCGGCAAGAACAGTTACCGTGATAAAAACTACAAACATAATTGTCGATGCAAAATGTTTTCTAAGGTCACATTCACATTCACACACTGGCATCCTCAGCACGTAGGTGCGAACAGGGGCATGGTAAACGAATGAAATACTGTCACTAAATGAGAGGCAGATGCAAAGAGAGATGGAGAGAGATGCAGTGAGGGTCATCTATGGAGTTGCAGCAGCGAAAATGAGCAGGAAGACTGAAAGAAACTGATAGGAATCTCCCAATTCGTTTAATCCCAAATCACAGCACCACAGAATATACAGCACTTTCGTGTAGCCTTAATCCAGTTTGACTTTATAAGACTACAGATATTTAATAAAAAAAAGCAAAACTTTAATACATTTCACTACTAAGGCATAAGAATAATAGGCCACTCATGATTTGGCTGTTTTCTAGAAAAAAAGAGAGAATTTTGGCTATAAACAATCACTGTGAAAAAGCCACAAGAAAGGACATGTTCTCTCTCTTGCAGCTGTAAACAAAAGTTTAAAAAATTAAAAGGATTATGTCTCTTTAAATGGATACTTCTTGAGTCCCTTATCACTGTTTATAAAAACATGATAGCATTAATATAAGACACTTTACAAAAACAGATTCTACAATGCATCATGGCAGTTAAGTTGGCGAGCTTAGAGACGCTCCCGTAAGACAGATCCCAGCCGAAGCTGACTAGCTACACCTTCCTCTGATTGGTTGCTTCCCATACGTCACCATATCTACGGAAGTAGCTACAATAAAGTTGGAGGGGAGAGAAGTCACAGTGTCTTTCAGCTTTCAGGATGGGTGGACAGGGATGGAAGGGTGGGGGTTAAAGGTCGTCACTAAAGTTTCTCCCATCTGAGGTGTAAGGGATGCGTATGTATGTGCGTGTGGATCGAGGTCGCTTCCCTGTGCACGTGTGCGTTTCTGTCGTGACAACCAATGGAAAGCGTACACGCTACACCACAGTCCCAGAGAAAAACAAGAAACACACACAAAGACATGTAAAATACTGTCCAACCCTGGTCCTACACTTCACACACCTTTGGAGTAAACATACAATCAACTTATTTTTGAAATGCATCTAATTTCTGAGTCTAACTATGTGAATGCGTAAACTGGTAAAAGTTCATATAGCTGTAATCGAGCAATATTTAAAAATATCAAGTCCAGTATTCATTCAGAGACTACAAACACTTA
This sequence comes from Labeo catla, assembly GCA_012976165.1. NCBI lineage: Eukaryota > Metazoa > Chordata > Actinopteri > Cypriniformes > Cyprinidae > Labeo > Labeo catla. Next base: position 189,626 of record VONZ01000105.1, read on the forward strand.
GGAATATAAAAGTTAAAAAGCATCATGGCTAGTGCCTAGTCTACCCTTCAAAACTAATTGGCAATAGATTGAAGGTTTCTTTAAACAGACGATGTGTTACATTGGTTAAGTGTGCAGGAATGACAGCATGCAGTTTCCCTTTTCAGCCCTGACTGCACTGGGTGTGTGTGAGATCAGAACCAAGGTTAGAGACTCCAGTCTGTAGTTAAAACCGACACGGCCACCGTCTTAAACCCAAGCGCGCACACACACGTCATGAACATACACCTGTGGCTTCTTTCTGACACACACACACGCAGCACAAGGAAAGGAGAGGCAGAGAGGACGTGGAGCACACTATCGGAAGGGTGTTTCAGGGGTGTGTAGGGCGAGTTCGGGGCGGCGGAGGAGGGGCTCCTTGTGCGACGGCGGAATCGGCGGTGGCTCATACACGCGGGGTGTTGCCATGGCGATGGCGGCAGCGGCAGGCACGGGGGCGGCGGGCAGCACTGGCCTGAGGGAGTCGAGCGTCGCCACCGGCTGGGTAGGCACACCGGACAGAGTCGGCAGTGCCGACACCGCTGCGAGGGGGTTGGGAGACGGATACGCGTACTGGTACTGTGGATACTGCTGCAGCTGCTGGTACTGCTGGTAGTATTCCGCGTAGTATCTGGGAGAAAGGGAGGACAGGAAACACACATGCACATCCACGCAGACAGGGAAAGAGAGACAGAAATCACATAGACATGCATATACAGACGTATATGTACACATCATTAGACAGGGAGAGAAACACGAACACAGAAACACATTTACACGCAAACACACAAACACACATCACCGCCACTGTCAATTGGTACTAAAACAGCCAACATTTGGAAATTGACAAACTTTCGCTGTATCAATCAACTCACCTGGCTACCGGGTCATCCTCCTGTGCAGCGGCTTCCTCTCGACCCGCAGGTGTAGGCAACAAGGCTCTGCGCTTGGCCCTCTGGTACATGAATGGTTTCATAACCGGGTCTGGCAGCAGTGGGGCAGATCTTCTTAGCGGACTCCGGTCCCTCTCTCCCGACTTTGAGCTAGCCTGTTGCTGTTCGGCTAGAACTTGCTGTCCTTGTGCAAAGTAGTGCGCCCTTGCCGCCTCAAAGATAGCTGCTGGGTCAGCTGCCCCAAGAGCCCCATAAGCTGGGGAAGCGCTGTAGAGAGCTGGTGCTACCGTATAAGCTGGGTTAACAGCAGCGGCGGCAGCTGCCGGTACCTCCACGCTGGGCGCCGCAGCTAGAAACACTGGATTTGCTACTGCGGACGTGTAAACTTGTGGCCCGTATGCGGCAGCGGCAGCTGCGGCGGCTGCGACTGCACCACTTGTCACCTGCCCATAGAGAGCTGGGTTAACGGAGCCATACACTTGTGCTGCAGCGGCAGCAGCACCACTGTTGAGTGCCTGATTTGCAACTGTCCCGCCGTAGAGCTGATTGGAAACTGTTCCGTACACTTGACTAGCCAGTGCTCCGTACACAGCTGGAGCCACCGCGGTTCCTCCTTCCGCCCTTGCACCAGCAGCTGTGAGTCCAGTCAAAGCAGCATACGTGGGGTCAAAAGTTGAGGTGTTGTATACGGAATTGTGGACACTCTGTTGAACCTGCAGTGGAAGGCCAGCAGCTGCAGCAGCGGCGGCGGCCAACACGGCTGCTTGGCTCTGGTACTGCTCCAGGGTGGGCTTACCGGCTGGGCATTCACCTGCATAATGGCCCTGTTTTCCGCAGCTGACACATGGGATTTTTCCAGTTGGAGCCTGCTTACTTGGCTGAACTTTGGACAGCTCCACGGAGAGCGGTCGTCCTTTGAATGAGGTCCCGTGCAAAGCCTCAATAGCCTGCAACGCATCTTCCTTGTTCTCCATGTGTACAAAGGCATAACCTGCAGAAGAAAACAACTTTATTATTATGGGGTCCCACTAGTAAATACCGTACACCAGGGGTTTTCAACTCTGATATCCATTTTCCTGCAGAGTTTAGCTCCAACCTTGATCAAACTCACCTTCCTGTACCTTTCTAGTGATCCTAAAGACCTTGATTAACTTTCAGTTCAGGTGTGTTTGATCAAGGTTGGAGCTGAACTCTGCAGGAAAATAGATCTTGCGGGCCAGAGTTGAAAACCCCTGCCCTACACTTTAAATTAGGACTAGCCAACCTTGTCCCTGGACAGCTACCTTGCTCCAACACCCATGTTATTAGGTGCATAGTTCTAAAAACTTAGTTCTAGGAACTAGCCAGCATGGTGGTTCCCAGAGAACCAATTTCCCACTCGGGCCGTTTTCCTGGTTGCATTCGCACCGGCAGCAGGAACTCTAAAGCGGCCAACAGTGATGTATTTATTCACGGCATTTACAAATGTCAACAACCAGTGAATGGAAGACGCCATGATCAGAGCTGTTTTGCGTGTCATGGGTTTTGTGATTACGGATATGGAATGTAAACTCACAATTTCCATGATTAAAAGAGCACAAAAATCTGACTAAATCTCCTATGACAACTTGCAGTGTTGCGTATCATCACGGCTGAAAAACAACACAACGCTGCAGACAATATGTAACTAAATGTAATTAATATGGCTCTTTTCCATGTTCGTGGAGTAAATATTTTTTATATGCCTTTTTAAAAATGTGTTTGGCCAATCAGCGTACACTCACATCACTGGTAGTTCCAATAGGACTGTTTTAGATCCTACTCTGACGTAGGAGCTAATTTAGTTTCCCCAAATGGAGTTCCTAGAATTAAAACTGATCCTAGTTCCACACCAAAAAGCATGAATTTCTGCTTATAGTTCTAAGAAGTAGGGCTGCACAATAAATCGCCATTGCGTGATCAGAAGTATATTTTCATCCGAACTCCAAATACGCACAAATTAGAAACACAGCTTTGCTGCAGCTGAATAAACAGAAGATTTAATGTGACTAATAAACACATGACTACGACAATATATGGTTTATCTGAGTTCTTATTATTATAATAAGAATATGTTGTGTGCCTTATTCTGTGTAAGAAACCACATCATCTCACAGGGGGATTTATTTCAAACACTCGACTGACGTTATGAAGTGAGATTGGAGTAAAAATGTTATTAAATGTGGTATTTTCACATGGTTTCAGATGTACTACACAGAGCTGTACACAGTGAGCAGCTACGCAAACAGCTGTCATTATCGCAAAGGATTTCTTTCGATTTCATAATGCCGCAATAATATCGTCTGCATTTTTTGGGCATAACCTATCAGTGAACTACGGCTCTGTGTAGTAAATGCTGCTCCATCTGAAAGCAGGTGATGGAGATTTACTGTGAAAAGGACTATGAAAAGCTTTCTCCGGTGCGAACGGCCCTATTTTCTAGTAGAACACTTTAAATAGCTGGTCCAGGTATGTTTGATTAACCCAAACTCGGTCCTGGAGGGCCGTTGTCCTGCAGAGTTTAACTCCAACTTGCTTCAATACACCTTGTGGGAAGTTTCTCAGGTGTGTTTAATTGAGGTTGGAGCCTCTACAGGACACCGGCCTCAAGGACTGAGTTTGGCCAACCCTAGATTAGAGTTATAGTTAAACTCTGCAGGATCGTGGCCCTCCAGGATCAGGGCTGTCTACTTTTGTGTAAGTTTCATCAGCGGTGTCATACTTTCTTACCTTTCACCTTATCGCACTCCAAAACCTTCCCGAAGGTCTGAAACAGCTCCCGGAGATCTTCTGTGGTGCACATACTACTCAGATTACCGACAAACACCTTGGTCGAGTGGAGCGGGCGTCCTCGGGACTCCTCGACCACAAGGTTGCGTCCTTTGAACTCTCGGCCATTGAGCTCCCGGATGGCACGTTCAGCAGCGCCCTCTCCTTGTAGGTGTACGAAAGCAAACTGTCTCAAGACACTGCAGCTAACCACCTGGCCGTACGACTCAAAGATGGCTGACAGTTCTTCTTGCGTGGTGTCCAGGGCCAGATTCCCTACGAAGAGCTTAACCGTGTGGCCCTTATCCATCGTGCTGAAATGAGCGAAAGACATTATTTCAATAACTTGACATTTCAAACAAGGACATATGAAGAGTTCAAATGCAAAAGCCTCTAAATCCATCTGATGTATTTCTTTAAAATGAGCATTTCTTTCTGGCTACTTTGAATAGGTTTCTATGTACGTACTGGTACTTCTGATTGGGCTGAGGCTGGAACTTAGCGAGTTTGAAGTAAGTATTTGATGGACATATACCATGTGTCAGGAGCATTCACTCAGTATCATCTCATTTTTGACTGAGATGGCTTTTAGGTGGTTTCGCATCTAAACTCTTCATATCCACCTTTTCCTTCCCGTAAGAGTGGGCGCAGGCCATTTGTAAATTTTATGGGTCTGGCTTTCAGTCTCGACCGCGTCCAGCTATTTTTGCTGCTTGATATTGCAAATTGATGTTATTTTAATGTATTGTCTTAATTATGAGCACACTGGTTTGCAAACAGTTTTACCGTTTACCACATGACACGTTGTTATTCTTCTCGTTATTTCCCTATAGCAGATAATGAACTGGAAGTCTCACTCATAGGCTTACTTCTGCACTGAAGAAAAAGGTGGATAAATGTGTAGAATACACAATTCCCTTAATATGTGGCTGTACCATGGTACAATTATAGTCTTAGATATTAAATGTGACCCTGGAATACAAAACCAATCTTAAGTAGCTTAAGTAGTATATTTCTAACAATAGCCAATAATACATTGTATGGATCAAAATTATCGATTTTTTTGTATATTTAAGATATTTTGTAAAAAATTTTACCGTAAATATATCAAAACTTAATTTTTGATTAGTAATATGCATTGCTAAGAACTTCATTTGGACAACTTTAAAGGCAATTTTCTCAATATTTTGATTTTTTGGCACCCTTAGATTTTCAAATAGCTATATCTTAGACAAATATTGTCTTATTCTAACAAACATACATCAATGGAGCCTATTTATTCAGCTTTCAGATGATGTTTAGATCTCAAGCATAGCAAATAGTGATATTTATCGTACTAAGGTGCATCAAGGTACTGCCATGGTACATGGCACCATGGTAGTACCATGGTTTACAGACAACAGTACCACTGTTTTGTACTTTTTTGTTAGTTTTATCTCACGTTAATGGGAGAAATACATGTATATATGTAAGGAGAGATGACAATAGTTACATAATGGCTGGTTCGTAGTGAAAACAACAGATTGTCTTCATTTTATGTTGTTTTTATTTGTAACAAAGTCATGAGGTAAATACGACACGTTTTTCGTAACAATATCTCAAACATATCACACTTCATTAAAGTTTGTCCAACCACGCAAATTATTAAACACACGAAAAACTAGTAAAACATCAAGAAAACATTTAATCACCATATATTAAACGAATTAGCTGCAGTCACAAAGCCATAGCAATCTGGTGACGCAGTGCACGCAGAGTAAACACGTTCACTTCCTCAATGTAGCAGCTCACGGAACGAACACACACACAAGCGCTACTTTAGATGAGAACTGTTTAATCGTAACCCTGAAAACCGTATAAACCCCATTTAAACGACCGCTTGGAGGTATGAATGTGCGAGAAACGCTGACTCGCCGTTCTCTTTATAGCGCTCTGGCTTCAACAACAGGAGTAACGCGTGTCGACTGATTTACTGAATGTAACATTTCTGACACCAGATGTTTACAAAACACCCCCGATCGCTTCCGTCATCAATAGCGCGAATGTCCGCGATGCCACTATGTAGTTTAGCTTACATATGTATGTGTGTTTCCTAGTCATTCTTTCCAGGAGAAATCTCTAGATGACTCATTTTGTAGGGATTTTTTTTGGGTGTCCCCGCGCCCCCCTAACGCTTTGCGTTTCTGTATAAATCACACCGCGGGCTCACCTATATCATCACGCGTTTCATCGTCAATCGTTAACTACTGATCCTATATGATACATTACGGAATTACTTAAAACGTAAACATATAGAGAGAGGAAAAGAATCTTCCATCTTACCTAAGCGGTGCGGGGTTTCAAAATGGTCGGTCCACTTCCGTTCTTTAGAATCGCTCTCATTCTTCAGCAGTGGGGACTGAACGCATGCTGATGCATTCACAAACGCTCATGCACATGGAGACCGGGCACTGTGCGTGCATCTGCATTGCTTGTACACCATTTAAGTTTTTTCTTGTGAAGCTAAACAGGATTTTTAACAAAACTTGACTGAAAAAAGCAGAGACCTTGCAAAAAGTACTGGAGATGCGCCAAAGCATTTTTTCACAGATACCTAACTGATGCTTTCTGCTATTTTTTTGTTAAATTCTCTTAATTTGAAATGTACGCATTGCAAGCATCTTGGGTTTTGTTTAAGTCAAATATAAATATAGCCAACTGCACATGTCTATTGTTGTGTTTTTTAAGAATACAGTCAGGTTTTTATATTAAATAAATTATTAATTTAGGGCTGTTTTAGTAAAAACAGATGTTTTTTTTTCTAGTGGGATCTGACAACACTAGTATCTTAGTCCAAAATAAATAAATAAAAAAATAACTTCAGTTGATTTTATTTGTTGAAATATTTGTATGACAAAAATCATTACAAATTATACAAAATGACATGTTTTAGATGAAGACACTTTAGGTTAGTGCTGAAGAGCTTGTTTATACAAGAATGAAATTCAGATCAATGGCAGGTTAAAGTGTAATTACAGAATAATTTATAATATTTATTATTTAATAATAATTGATAATATATCAACTCAAAATGTTTACAAATGGCACTATCAAAACCATTTTTTTATCAATCAGCATATAATAATTTGAGCTTTTTTTAGTGACTTTTAACTTAAAACAGCAGTTTACACTATCAGTCAAACGTTTTTAAACAGTATGTTTTTTTTAAATGTTTTTAAAGAAGTCTCTTCTGCTCACCAAGCCTACATTTATTTAATCTGAAGTACAGCAAAAAGAGTAAAATTTTGAAATATTTTTACTATTTAAAATAACTGTTTTCTATTTGAATATATTTTAAAATGTAATTTATTTCTGTGATTTCAAAGCTTATTTTTAGCATCATTACTCCAGTCACATGATCCTTCAGAAATCATTCTAATATTCTAATTTGCTGTTTAAAAAACATTTATTATTATTATTATGTTGAAAACAGCCGAGTAGAATTTTTTTCAGGTTACTTTGATGAACTTAAAGTTCAGAAAAACAGCATTTATCTGAAATAGAAATCTTTTATAACATTATAAATGTTTTTATCATCACTTTTGATCAATTTAATATAATTTCTCCCCCCCCCACAAAAGTATACTGACTCCAAGCTTTTGAATGGTATAGTGAATAATGTTACAGAAGCTTTTTATTTCAGATAAATGCTGATCTTTGGATCTTTCTATTCATCCTGAATCCTGAAATGTACTCCACTGTTTTAAATATTGATAATAATAATAAAAAAAAAAGTATCTTGAGCAGCAAATCAGAATATTAGAATGATTTCTGAAGGATCATGTGACACTGAAGACTGGAGTAATGATGCTGAAAATTCAGCTTTGAAACCACAGGAATAAATTACATTTTAAAATATATTCAAATAGAAAACAGTTATTTTAAACAGTAAAAATATTTCAAAATTTTACTGTTTTTGCTGTACTTTGGGTCAAATAAATGCAGGCTTGGTGAGCAGAAGAGACTTCTTTAAAGACTGGTAGCGCATAAAATCCAAAGTAAAACAGAATCACTCTGATAATTTGAATTTCACTATATATCCACACCATCCATTTACATATTTACACATGGTTTGATTTCTGCGGATACATCAAAACCTGGCTCAGAATCTCAACCTGAACGGACAATCATGTCAGCTTCAGACAGGCACGTTTTTGGTCTCTTATCATTCATTCATTCACGTCCATCTGCGGTCCTTGGCGTGTGGGAAGTTCCCCTCCTCACCCTGTTACAGATTAGCAGTCGGTGCATCAGTGACTCTACGTCCTTTCCCAGCGATGGGTCGATCTCTCTCCTCCCACAGCGTCACACCATCACAGGCACAAATCTGTTTAGGGTTTTGAAACAAGCCGGCCGAGCGTGCGATGATTCCACACGCCAGCCTGAGAAAGGAGCGAGAGAGAAAGCGGACGTTAAGCAAACACACACACGGTCCACTGAAGCACATCAAACAGCAGTGAGTGGGATCTGATGAAATACCAAGAAGGCTGAATGACTTTAAATACCTCAGTCTGTTTGTATTATACACACAAACACTCTACAAGAAGAAGGCTATCTTTGTTATCAATGTGATAATGTTTTTGTCTGGATAAAGATGTCCTTCACCTCTCTCCAGAGTTTCCTGTTATTTTGGACAGCGGGTGATTCCCACGGCCCAAATCATCCTCCCCAGAATCCACCACCAGAGATCGGCCAATCACATCCCACACCTGCCAGGAGAAACATGTGATGTCATAACATTGCACATCACAACCAGAGACTAAATTAACACGTGCAAAGCAGTAAAAACTGCCACTGACGAGTAAATAAATACAGCACATATCATTGATGTGCTGTTTTAGTTAATGTTTGTAATTTTTAAATATTTATTTTTCACTAAAAAACAAAAACAAAAATCTTACTGATCCCAAATTTTTAATATTTCAAAATTACTTTAAAAGTTAGCGATAAGTACGATTTTTTTTTTTTTTAAGAATTCTCTTATGCTCATCAAGGCTGCATTTACTTGATAAAAAATACAGAAAAAACAGTAATATTATAAAATATAATTACAGTTTAAAATAATGGTTTTCTTTTAAAATATATTTTAAAATATCATTTATTCCTGCGATGCAAAGCTGAATTTTCATCAGCCATTACTCCGGTCTTAAGTGTCACACGATCCTTCAGAAATCTGCTATTACTTTTTTATCAATTTAACACATCCTTGGAAAATAAAAGTATTAATTTCTTTAAAAAAAATAAAGAATAAAAATGCAAATTGTTTTAAATTTTAATGTTCTGTTTTTACTTTATTTTTAGTTAAAATTGTAAACATTTAGTTGTTTTTCATTATTATTATTATGAGATAACATCATAATATATTAGATTAGATTTCATTTTTTTTAAGTGTCTATGTTATTTTAATTTCAATTTTAGGGTTTTTTTATACTTCATGTTAAACTAAACGAAAATGAGAAATTTTGCCTTTGCATTTACCTGAAAGTCAACATTTTATAGATTTTGTTTTATTTTAAGTAAGAAAAGTAATGTTTTTCTATGGTTTAGTTTCAGTTTTATACTATAATATACAGAAGGGGGAAAAAAAAGGTAATTGCAACTTTTTGTTTTATTGCAACTTTTTTCTTGCAACTGCGAGTTCATATCTTACACTTTTTTTCAAAGCTCACAATTCTGTAATTTTCTAATTACATCTTGCAATTCTGATTTTATAAACAATCACAAGTTTATATCACAATTCAGAGAAAAAAAAAAGAATTTAAGAATTTTACTTTTTTTTTTTATTCAGTGGCAGAAACGAACTTGCACAGTAATAACCCTGCTCAAATCTGTGCATGATTATTTTTAATAACACAGAATGCTAAAAGGGCTCAAAAGAAAGGTGTGACCATGAGCGTAGTGACAGAGAGGTTAGTCACTGTATCATTAACCTAATAACATAGGGCTTTATATAATTACTGTACATCCAAACACTCCACCGTAGGGTTTATAAACCCTCACCTGACTGCTCTGCTCTTACTGGCAGCTTATACCTCTGAGCAACATAAGACTGTATTTAAAGTCCTAATGACAAACACAGCTTCATTACCTTGATCTGAGAGTCTTCCAGTCGGAATGAGGCTCTGCCGTCAGGACCAGCCGTGATGTTACCCAGATCTCCTACATGCTAGACATCAGACAGAAATTTCAAAATTCTGTTAAAAAAGTGTAATATAAATTTAAAGGAGATAAGACTAGATAAGACCCTTCTTCCTCGGCTGGGATCGTTTACAACCGCATTTGGGATCGTTTGAAGCCGCATTTAAACTGCATTTTAGAAGTTCAAAATCGGGGCACCATATCAGTCCATTATATGGAGAAAATGCTAAAATGTTTCCTCAAAAAACAATTTCTTTACGACTGAAGTAAGAAAGACATGAACATCTTGGATGACAAGGGGGTGAGTACATTATATGTGAATCTTTGTTTTGGAAGTGGACTTCTCCTTTAAGAATCAAGTGTATGCAAACTTTTGATCAGGGTCATTTTTTAGTTTTTATTATTTAAATAACATGCATTTTGTATGATCCCTCTTATTCTGGTAAAATAAATTTTGCAGATTCCACGATTCTAAAAATAAAATAATAATAAAATTGCTTATTTTAACAAAAAAAAAAGAAAATAATTAAAAATTATTTGAAATAATTTACTGCTTATTTTACTACAGTAAATTGCTTAAAAACAACATTATATGTGTATATATATATATATATATATATGAATTTGCATGTTTTAATAAGTAAATAAATAAATATTAATATATGAATAACTGAAATACTGAATAATAAATAATTAATAATAAATGTACACAATATTACATGATGTCTACCACAGTGTGTTTGTATGTGGTCCGTGTGTATGTGGTCCACACACACACACACACTAACAGGATTCTGTTATTAAGCTTAATTAATTAACAGGCAAATAAATAAACAATAATAGTTATACATACATACATACATACATACATATATATATATATATATATATATACACATATACATACATATACAAATACACACACATTTAATAAATAAATTAAATGTATATAATACTAAATAATTAGCTAATAAATAATTTTTCCTACCAGTATTACCACAGATTTTAGACATTGCACCATAAAATGTCACTTAGGCATGGTATATAGAATACACTGCGGCTAGCTGTCATCTCAGTACCATAACTATACATTTTATAAAAACAAAAATGTCTGACAGTGGTTTTGTATGTTGGTTTCAAACATGTAATACAAAACAACAACTTACCCCATCAAGTGTGACACTGTGCACTACATAAGATCAGAATGTGCTAAATAATCCTTTTTTCTTTCTAAATAACAATTTATTTATTTATTTTATTTGTAGCCAATGGTTTGTGTATGTAAGTAACATGTCAGAAATGAATGTACCCTCTCTGAGTCCTGAGGAGCTCCATGATGTTTCCTGAATGGATTGAAATGATCTCCACAGCTGAGAAACACAGAGAGAAGACAAACAAATATTTAACAAAAACTCTGCAAGACAAAGACATATGCATGAAAACAACACTACTAGTATTTCACTGCACTGATTTCAGCTACAGATGTGCATTGTGTTTTACAAAGACTTTCAGTGAAATACGACTTCAGTTTGACACATGATCACCAGACAATCATGAAGAGCTTGGATTTCATGCTTTTAAACCTATTATGACAAACACAGACTGCTGACACACTCCATAACGGGTGCTCTAGAGGTGAAAGGTCAAACGTCGTGATACCTCATGCAGTCCTGCGTCAGATCGCCCAGTTCATGCACATGCAGGCCGTGAGCTCCGGGCGTCAGTCCGTCAATCGTTCCGTCAATCAAACAGCGCTCCTGTGACAGCTGCAGGAATCTGACCACGCCCTGCACTAGCCCCGCCCCACTGACCATCGCCACAGCAGCGCCCAGGTCTGACGTACACAAACACACACGAATGAGAAGCATTAGGCCTGTTCACAGGGTTCACACCAGAGTATGTGAGCGGAGTGGAGCAACAACAATTTCCCCTCCGCGCTCCGTGCATTCTATAACCGCTCCGCTCCAGCTCCGCTCCGGGTTCACCGTTTCCCGCTCCCGCTCCACTCCTCGCTCACTAATACTAGAAACACCGCTCCGCCTTCGCTCCGTGTCTAAACTATATCAGTATGTTTGAAATACCACAGTTCTGTTCATAACGTATATTAAAAGAAGAAAGTAACAGAAATAAAACGAAAGTATAATTTTAAAGTGGCTTATTGGAACACTAAGTGCACAAACTTTTTTCCTCATGCCAAGCTAACATGGTTGTCAGTCAGCATTTTGCAGTGCAAATGTTTGTGATTAAAAAAAATAATAATAATAATAATAACAATACGTTTCGTCAGTTATTTTACGTACAGATCGCTGCATTCCTTATAGATTTCTTCTCATTTGAAATCGGATATACAGATGAAGTACCACAGCAAGTTTACATTTGTTTGAATGCATTATTACATCACGCTTTCACTTGAAAATATTCAGTATTGAAAGAACAAACTAATTAATTGAAAACTATGATTTTCTGCTCATGTCCATTGCCGTCATCCTAGTTTTCACATTCTTTCTGATTTGAGTGATCCATCTCCATCAAGCTAGCTAAACAGGCCATGTTTAACAGGTGAATTTTTGCTATATATGCAGTTATATTATGGGTCGTTGTCATGAATTGTACTCGTGATGGAGCGGTAGTGGAGCGTTCTTGGAGCGAGTAAAAACCACAACGCTCCGACTTCTAAAATTTCCGCTCCTCACTCCATTAAAAATCACACCGCTCCACTCCGCGCTCCGCTCCCACTCCACTCCGCTCACAAACTCTGGTTCACACTAACAGGGTTTGAGGTCTCACCTGTTTCTGCGCTGCCGATTCCCTTTAGGACAGCCCGCCTGCCTGTGCTTTCAATTAGACTCTGGACCTGTAGAGAGGTGAGCGCCGTCTCAACCAAAACCTGCTCCTTAGCCAGGTCTACGTGCACAGACTGTACTCCTAAACACACACACGCATACATATGAATGAATTCTTTTTCAATTTCATTCTAAATGAGATTTTGAATACTTCTTTTTGTCATAAAAAACTAAAAGTTTGACATTTGACTGATTTTGTTATTTTGATAAGTAGTCTACATGAAAAGGTAACTGCGACTTTTAAACCCCCCCCAAAATTTTAACTCAAAACAAAGTTGGAAATATGACATAAAAAGTTGCAAGTGCCTTTTTAATTTTTATTCTGTGGAGTATGGAAGAAAATGAATGACAAATGTCTTTGAAACAAAACATCATGTTGAATTGCACTAACTTAGCAAATTTGTAAAGTGAAATAAAATGGACCGAAATTTATGTTGAATATTATACCTCGTATTTTTAAACAGATTGAATATTTGGGAAGTGAATTCTGGAAGGTGATTATGAATTTTTGAATTTTTTAGTAATTAAAATGTTTGTGAAATATTTTGAATTGAAATATTCACAGCTTAAATAAACAACTCTGTTAAATTTAGAGCCTAAAAATGCAAGCCCTGAAAATACAAGGCACTAAAATGCAAGCACTGTTAATTCAATGCATTATTTTTTCAGTTAGTGAAATTCAACATGCTGTTTTGTTTCAAAGACATTTGTCATTCATTTTCTTCCATAGTGGAGGAAATTAAAAAACAAAACATAAATGCAAAATATAAACTCAGAATTCTAAAGGGAAAAATGTAAGAATTGCAAGATGTAAACTCAAATTTCTGAGGAAAAAAAAATCAGAAATCACAAAAATAAATAATTGTGAAATATAAACACAGAATTTGGGGAAAAAAAAGTAAGTGTTGCGAGATATAAACTCAAAATTCTGCAGGGAAAAAAAAGTAAGAAATGCAAGATATAAACTCAGAATTATGCAGGACAAAAAAAAAGTGAGATATAAACTCGGCATTCCAAGAAAAAAAAAAATGTCTGCATAGCAAAATATAAACTCAGAATTATGGAAAATGTAAGAATTGTAAGATACAAACAGAGAATTTAAAGAAAAAAGAACTGCAAGATATAAACTCAGAATTCTGCATGAAAAAATCTGAATTGCGAGAACTCAGAATTCTGAGAAAAAGTAAGTGCTGCGAAACATAAACAACATTCTGAGAAAATATTTATCTCTCACAATTCTGAAAAAAGTCGAAATTTTGAGATAAAAAAAAACACAATTACCTTTTAATGCACTTATCAAAATAACAGGAGTCAAATATCTGAATTAAGGGTTTTAAACACAAGAATCAGTATTCATAATGTATAATTTAACTTACAATCTCCAAAAGAGTGGAAAAATATGTTCAAGTACTACATTTCAAATTATTTTATTTAAACAAAATCTGTAATTTTCTGTTGCTGTTTGAATGTAGTAAAACACCCACAGATGAAGCAGGCTAATGATTGCATTTTCTTCTAACCTGAAACCATGATTAGATATAAAACAATGTCACACATGTTAAAACAGGCTAAAAATTAAACAAGTAGTTGTTCTCTGACTCAGAGGAAGACAGGAGTTACGTCTTTGTGAGGCACGTTTTAATGAATCACCTTACAAATGGCTGTCAAAAGCGAAAATGGCACTATTTTTGGAATCAGCGGCCCAACATTAATGAGACCTGGATTTCATTAAGCAAATCTGATTTAGGACGCTGTAAGAGCTCATGACACAGAAAAGTGTTTGATGTTGTGCTTGACTCACCCGGTTCTTTCTCCAGGACGCCCTTTACTGAATTAACACAGCTGTCACATGACATCTGCACCGCAAACTCCAGCTGCGCAAACACATCAATGACATGGACAATTTTTAAATGCTGAATGCATATGAATCTATAAGAGAAAGTGTATCGTTAATACTTGTTAGATATGTTTTTAAGCACATTAATCATCCTTTTGGCAGTTCACTTAAATCTGCAGTGTGACAAATTCATTTTTGGAAATTCAAATAATGTAGTCTATAAGTGCTAAATAATACATTTATTAATAATAAAAAAAATACAATGTATATAATAATAAATAATTTGCTGCTTAGTATTACCACAGTTTTTGGACATTGTACCCAAAAATACCATATGTATATATAAACTGCATGCATAACAACATAATCATGTCATGTTAGCTGCCTAAATGCAGACATTAAAAACTATAATGATGTCCTGTAAAGTTCCTCAATCTGTTTGACAGTTTCCATGAGTCGAAACAAATATAAAGTGCAAGACTTAAACAGCACGTAAATGTAGACATAAATAACTGTGCAAGTCACCAGTGACAAGACGTTATGGAAATTATGCTTGTCATTATGACATAATCAATAATAGGAACTTAAATGTGACTTGTATGAATGACGTTATTAGAGCTGACCTACTAATATCCTTATTAAACACATAATTTTAACACCCTCATATTTAATAAACGCAATCAAAGTTTAATATTTTAAACTGCTGTTTAGTATTCATAGCAGTATTTTTTAAATTATAATTATAAAGTCATATTCACACCTTCGCTGTTCTGTTTGTGTCCATCTCTGGATCGCACGCTAACCCTGACGCAAGCGGAAGTTCCGCGCTCAGAATTTTTTAAAAAAATAAAAGTCCTCTTAAGAGAAAAAAATGAGGATAAAAAATAAGAGTCCCGGAGGAACGACGGCAAACACACTTTAGGCAACAGTGAAATCGTTCGGTTAATTTAATATCACTGGATTATGTTTGACTTAAACGTTAAATCTAACAAAATAGAATATCAACAAATATATTTGTAGAAAAAAAATCTTGTGGTTAAAAGGTTAGTCAGAAATTGTAATATAATATAATATAACTGATGAGTTGGGATTTCGAAATTTACATATTTATATAAGAAGTTATGCATTAATTAATTATGAAATGTTTCATGAATTATTCTTTACATTGTTATAATTATTCTGTATTATTAATTCTTAAAGGGGTCATCGGATGCCCATTTTCCACAAGTTGATATGATTCTTTAGTCTTAATGAAAAGTCTATAATGTACTTTGGTTAAAAATTCTCAATGGCTGTGCAAAACAACACCCTTTTTACCTTGTCGAAATCAGCTCTGCCAAAATCATCCCATTCTGATGGATTGTTCCTTTAAATGCAAATGAGCTCTGCTCGCCCCGCCTCTCTCTACTTTCTGTGGAGTGACGAGCCTGTTTACTTTAGCCGCGAAACTTGTTAACTAGCACATTATTAGAAAAGGTGATTGCACAGATTCATAAAACAAAACCCTTATACTCACTTCTGCTGTAAGTGAAGCTGGATCACGAATGATTTAGCGAACATAGACGCATTTATGTAGATCGGGGGGCGCATTCCCTTCACAAACAAACGTAATCCACTGCATCTTCAGCGGCTCAAATGTCGGGAGTAAATGACGACCACTATGTTCATTATTACATCCAGCAACACAACACCTCAATCACTCAATCAGAGATATTCTTGTCTAACTTACATCCCTGCTCCGGCATCGAAACAATGGAGGTCGGACTGCTACAGCTGATCAGAGGTAAGACGCTCATGTCAATCAACTATCGTAGGAGTGGCCTCTACTGACAGGCATCTGAGAATGGCTCGATTTGAAAAAGGGGATATTATTTTTACAGATGAATTAAAAACCACTACATGGATTTTTATCATTATAGGGCAGATTTGTATATACACTGTCAACACACATTAATGTTCAAACAACATGTAAAAGTGAAGTTGGCATCCGATGACCCCTTTAAGAATCATGCACCCAGCCCTTTTATGATTTTAACACGTACATTTTGTGCTGTGCTTGTGTTTCCTTTTGGTCAGCTGTGTGCAATCTTCAATTTAGCTCTAACCAGCACTGTCTGTGTGTAGGATGATTATTTCAGAACAAGAAGTCAAAAATGTTTAGATCTCTAGACGCCTCTGTCTAAATTGGTATGTCCTGTTCAACATGGGCATGACTGACATCTGCGGACATTGTGTACCCAGTGGGTCACCTATCAGGACATTACCCCCTTTTTTTGGTTTTAGGCTACAAGTGTCTTTGACAAGGCTTCACTTCTGCTTTTATCTCTTTGCTGTCACTTCTTCTTTTTCTCTCGTGCTCCTCTTCTCTGATTAGGTGCTACTAGATCTTTTTGTCTAGACTTAATCTCCCCAAAATTTTTAAGATTTATATGATTGATACAATTCATAGAATTCTTAGATTTATACTAACTTAATTTGATTTGGACTGATTAAGAATGACTTTTATTGAGTTTGTGTTATGCAATTTATTTGTAAAATGATTCAATTGAACATTTCTGAAACTTAATTTTAATTTTTCAGCTTCAAGTTATGATTATTTCTGTTACTCATTTGCATTTCTGAAAATGTCTGAATAAATGTGTAACTTCTGCAACCCACCCGTCTGACGTGGATTCGATTTTGCATCAATAATATAACATAATCTAAAAGTTACATCCTATGAATTTATTATAATAAATTGCTTGGTTAATTTATTGTCGCTGGATTATGTTTGACTTAAATGTTAAATCTAATATAACAATATAATATAATATAAAAGTTACATTCTTTTATTGTATTAATTAATTATGGTACCTACTATTTCTGAAGAAAAGAAGTTGTTTGGTTAATTTAATATCACTGGATTATGTTTGACGTAAACGTTAAATCTAATAAAATATAATATCAACAAATATATTTTTAGATAATAACAAAAACAAAATTAGAAAAAAAAAAACAGTCTTGTGGTTAAATGGTTAGTCAGAAATTGTAATATAATATAATATAATATAATAAACATTATAATATAATATAATATAAAGGTTACATTCTATTAATTTATTGTATTAATTAAACATGGTACCTACTGTAATATCAACAAATATATTTTTAGAAAAAAAAAATTAGAAATAAAGAAAAAATTGTCAGAAATTGTAATATAATATAAAAGTTGGTAGCTATAATATACCTATAATATAAAACATGTTACCTACTGTTTCTGAAGAAAGGAAGTTGTTTGGTTAATTTAATATCACTGGATTATGTTTGACGTAAACGTTAAATCTCGTAAAATATCAACAGATATAAAATTAGTGGTTAAAACAAAGAAAATTAGAAATAGAAAAAAAAACAGTCTTGTGGTTAAATCATTATTCAGAAATTGTTATACAATATAAAATATAAATTTTACATTCTATTAATTTATTGTATTAATTAAACATGGTACCTACTGTTTCTGAAGAAAAACAAACTCAAGATTAGTCTTTTCTTATTTTATTGAAAAATACGTTGACATTCTACAACACTGCAGATTCACAGTTGCTGATATAATACAATATTCACAGTTGTATTTGTGTAAAATCTAAGTGGCTCATAGCTGTTGTTTCTGCTCTTCACTGGCTGCTTCTACTAAATGCTCTGGGAAACTGAGGCCTTTCTCCACTGCGTAGGATCTCCAGTGCTCGTCATCCGCCTCAACCGTGAGATAGCGACATCCCATCCTCTGCTCAAACTCACGAAGGTCACACCACATCTGGAAGTTCTGCAGCAGAAGAAACAGATGAGATATACATAAATCAGACTGTACAGCCAGTCAATGTCCTAAAATAACTTGAACATAATGACATTCGCATGCTAGGAAAATATCTTTTGGGTTTAGAGAAGGTCAACGGACCTGAAACCAGGGATGACCCATCGCTTTGCCAACAGTAAACCTGCGTCGCACCACCACCTGCAGCAGGTTATTGATCAGATTCACAGCTGAAAGAGAAAAACAAGTTAACAGAAAGAACGTTAGGTAACCATCTAAAACAATTAAAAAGGTACTAACAACTTATTTTTTCACAGTTTAGACTTTTTTTTCCAAGCAGTTCTGACAGTTCTTCTGTTCACATCTCATCTTTTTTATGGGATATAAAATTGCAACTCCTACTTTTTTATCTGCGATTTTTTTTTTCTGCCATGGAATGAAAATTAAAAAAAAATAATTGCTACTTTTTATCTTACAATAATAAGTTTACATCTCAAACTCACAACTGCATCCTGCAATTCAGAAAAAAAAGTCAGCAAGAAAAGTTGCAATTACCTTTAATAACAGGCCTTCCATGCAAAAATAAAAAGATAATATATGCATTTTATTTCAATTATATTTACTCTTTAATATTTCAAACTTTGAGAGGAGTTTGTGGTACTGGAAAATATTATAATACTTCTAAATTATGCATCATTTATTTCCCTATACAATAATACAAATATTAGAAAGAAACAAAAAAATTACATTATTTTAAATTAATACAGTATTGAACTTCATTGTGGCTGATTTATAGATTGTACCCCAAAAAATTGCTTAATATTTTTCTCTTAATATATATACATTTATATAATAAATAATTGCTTCTATATGTTTATATTTTCTTTTTATTTATTTATTTATTTTAATATATTTACTTTTTATTTATTTAAACACACAGTCTCTTACCCTCCAGTGAGATGAGGGACCACGGCTGGCGTGGATACATGAAGGAAGCGTTGGTGATCTGCTGATTAATGTCCTCATCCTCATTGAAGGGGAATGTTCCACTCAGACTGACATATAAAATCACACCTACGGCCCACATGTCCAGAGAACGATTGTAACCCTTGCTACAGATGACCTCAGGTGCCAGATACGCAGGCGTCCCGACGAGAGTTCGCCGAAATGACTTCTGTCCGATAATCCGAGCGAAACCAAAGTCACACAGTTTGACCTGAAACACAGAGCACATGTGATCACATTTAGGACTTGTGTTGTAAATACCAAATGACTCTTTCTACATGCATCTGGCAGATAATTTCATGCAAAGCAACTTAAATCGCATTAAACTGCATGATTCTAGTGCAGTGCTCAAATGTTTAATCTTTTCTAAAACTAAAAAGCAATATCTAAATATCTCCGCTGGACACATGCTTTTCCAGGCTTGACTTTAAATGTCAAAAACATTGAAAATCATGAGTAGGAAGCCATATATGACAACGTCAGACCTGAGGAAAAGGTTCAGGTGAAGCCAGCAGCACATTTTCTGGTTTCAGGTCACAGTGTGCAATGTCCCTCATGTGCAGATACCGCAGAGCCTCCAAAACCTTTAACACCAACCACAGAAAGACACATCAACAAAAACACAGCAAGACTAAAACTTCTTCAGTCTCCACCGATTTACACTCTTAAAAATAAAGATTCCAAAAGTGTTTTTTCACAGCGAAGCCACAGAAGAACCATTTTTGGTTCCCCAAAGGAACTTGAACAGTTCCTAAAAAATATATATGTTTTTTAAAGTTTTAAAGTGTTAAAAACATTTTAATAATCTACAGAACCTTTTGTGAAATGGAAAGATTCCACACTCTTATAAATAAAGGTTTTATTAGCATCTATATGGTTTCATGAAGAGCCTTTAACATACATGGAATCTTTAAATTCCACAAAAGGTTCTTTATACTACAAAAAAGTTCCTTAGATTATTAAAATGTTTTCACTTAGAAAAAAACAATGGTTCTTTTAAGCACTGATCAATTGAGGAACCAAACATGGTTCTTCTTTGGCACTGCTGCAAAACCCAGTGTGAAACCTTTTTTCACAGATTCCTTTATTTTACAAAAAGTCTATTCTTCTCACCAAGCCTCATTTATTTGATCCAAAGTACAGCAAGAGCAGTAAAATTTTGAAATATTTTTACAATTTAAAATAACAGTTTTCTATTTGAATATATTTTAAAATGTAATTTATTCCAGTGATCAAAGCTGAATTTTCAGCATCATTACTCCAGTCTTCAGTGTCACATGATCCTTCAGAAATCAGTCTAATAAGCTGATTTGCTGTTAAAGAAACATTTTTATTATTATCAATAATTAAAACAGTTGAGTACATTTTTTCAGGATTATTTGATGAATAGAAAGATCCAAAGAGCAGCATTTATCTGAAATAAAAAGCTTTCGTAACATTATAGACTATACATTCAAAAGCTTGGAGTCAGTATAATGTCAGTATAATTTTTATTTATTAATTTTTTTTGGGGGAAGAAATTACAGAAATTAATAAATAGCAAGGATGCTTTAAATTGATGAAATTTGTAAAAATGTTACAAAAGATTTCTATTTCACATAAATGCTGTTCTTCTGAACGTTCTATTCATCAAAGAAATTCTTCTCGGCTGTTTTCAACATAATAATAATAAATGTTGTTTGAGCAACAAATCAGAATATTAGAATAATTTCTGAATGATCATGTGACTGGAGTTATGATGCTAAAAATTCAGCTTTGAAATCAAAGGAATAAATTACATTTTAAAATATATTCAAATAGAAAGAGTTATTTTAAATAGTAAAAATATTTTTATTACAGTTTTTGCAGGCTTGGTGAGCAGAAGAAACTTCTGTAAAAAACAAAAAAATCTTACTCTTCAAAAACCTTTGACTGGTAGTGTATATGAAGAGGATTAATGTGTAATTCATGCACAATTGTTTTCAACATTGCAAATAATTAGAAATGTTTTTGAGCAGCAAATCAGCATATTAGAATGATTTCTGAATGATCATGTGACACTGAAGACTGGAGTAATGAGGATGAAAATTCAGCTTTGACTCACAAAAATAAATTACATATTCAAATATATTTAAATATTTATACTTAAAACAGTTATTTTAAATTGTTATAAAAAACTTTTTTTATTGTATTTACATAAAAACAGCCATGAAATAATCTTCTGCATAAGGTGGCTTTAGAGCAAATGAGCTTCTTTACCTGGGTGACCAGAAAACGGGTGGTGCGTTCAGTCAGACGTCCATTCTCGTGAGATAAGATCACCTCTAACATGTCACTGTGGAGCTTCTCCATCACAACAAAAGTATGTTCCATTGTCTTAAACATCCCTTCTAAATGAATGATTCCTGGATGAGACAGTCTCTGAAACACACACACACACACAGATGATATAACAACAAAAACAACACAAATGTTTTGAATTGTGGGGAAAATTTTAAACTCATACCTGCAATATCGAGACCTCATTTTTGGTCTGCTCCTCCTGTTTGATAGGAAATCTTGTTTTATCAATGACTTTAATTGCGACCGGGCGGCCCGTGTGTCTGTGAGTGCCTCCGTAAACCACCCCGAACTGACCCGAACCCAAAACCTCATCAGAGAAGATCTGATAGATCTCACTGATGTCCTGAAACACACACGAGCACACAGATACATTCAGACGCTTGAATCGCTCCTTGAAACACAGCGGTTATTTTAGAAACATTTAATGATAAATAACAATGATAAGAGTCTCACCTGGATCTCTTCACTGCTCTTTCCGTCACCTGGCAAGAGAGGAGGTGTCATTTTATTTGACATTATAGACAACATGAAGATCATAAAAGATGTAGATGAGTTTGTTTCTTCAACAGATTTGGAGAAATGCAGCATTGCATCACTTGCTCAGCAATGGAGCCTCTGGAGCAAATGGGTGCCGTCAGAATGAGAGTCCAAACAGCTGATAAAAACATCACAATAATCCACAAGACAATCAAAATCCATGCATGTGTTTGTTTAGACGTGTTTTAGACTGTTTTAGCTGGTAAACAGTGGTTGATCTGTGCATATTCCTCTCCTGACTCAGACAAAATTACTTATTTTGGACTCATATTTTGAGTAAAGCAAGAGTTTGAAGTTAAAAACACCTTAATGGTGGATTTGTTTCTTGCAAACACACTAATTTTGGCTTTTCAAGACATTAACTGATGGACTGGAGTGGTGTGGATGTTTTTTTTTTTCAGCTATTTGGACTCTCATTCTGTCGGCACCCATTCACTGCAGAGGATCCATTGGTAATCAAGTGATGCAATGCAACATTTCTCCAAAACTGATGAAGAAACAAACATCTACATCTTGGATGGCCTGAGGGTGAGTACATTTTCATTTTTTGTTAAACTAAGAGTATATTGATATTTTGTTGAATCAGACACTCAATAATATTTCATGTCTTGTTGCTCTAACCGGTGTTGTTTGTCATGTGGCATACGGTGCCCTGCACCGGCCTGAGGGCCTGACTGAGAGCTGACTCCCATGACGGGCCGTCCTGATCCGCAAACACACAGTACACTAGTGATCCTGTCACCAGCTCGAACGAGTGTGCGCTGTTACCCTGCAACACTGGAACAGTGAGCTGAGCCGGACCTCGAACCTGCAGCACCTCTGACAGAGAAATCTCCTGCAGTGAAGGATATGAAAATACGTTAGTAACTTGATGAAAGCCCTAAGATGAACAATGTCTCAAATGTTGCTGCATTTCGCATCATGAAGTGATAAGGTGACATGATGCGTTATAAAGACTTACAAACCTTAAAGTACTTAATACTGATTTCATTCGGGTACAGAGTGATACTTTTCCCATCTAATACCCAGTAGTGACGTTTTCTCTGCAGAGAGAATACAAAACAATTGAATTAATCAGTAAAGAAAATCTATCTATATCTACATCTATATCTAGATCTATATTTATCTATCTATACCTATCTATATATATATATATAAGAATTCACCCAGTGATGTCTTGGAAACACCAAAAAACTAAAATATGAAAATAATGAATAAAATACATAAACATAGAAAATGAAAAATTATAATTAAATACATAAAAATGATACAAAAGCTAAAATAATACTTGAATTAGCTATTTATTTGAATAAATAAAGGGTTATATATTTTATAATTTAGCATAGATGGAATAAACTGATCAGCAGAGTAAATTAGATGCTTTTTTTCTTAACTTTAAATTCAAAGAATCCTGATGAACCAAATTTAAACAGAAAAATCTGAAGGATCATGTGACACTGAAGACTGGAGTAATGACACTGAAAATTCAGCACTGCATCACAGGAATACATTTCATTGTACTATATATTCAAACAGTAAACAGTTCATTTAAATTGTAATAATATTACAGAATATTGTACTGTACTTTTGACCAAATGAATGCAGCCTCAGTGATCATAAGAGTAGTGTTATTATAGTTAACTAAAAACAAACAAACAAACAAAAACTATATTTAGACAGACATTTTTTTTTTTTTGCTCAGTACCCTGGGCCACAAAACCAGCCATAAGGGTCATTTTTTTATTTCTACATTTTGAAAAAGTGAATAAATAAGCCTTCCATTGATGTATGGTTTGTTAGGACAATATTTGGCTGAGATACAACTATTTGAAAATCTGAGGATGCAAAAAAAAAAAAAAATCTAAATACTGACAAAACTGCCTTTAAAGTTGTCCAAATGAAGTTTTTAGCAATGCATATTACTAATTTAATTTAAGTTTTGATATATTTATGGTTGGAATTTACAAAATATGTTCATGGAACATGATCTTTACTTAATATCCTAATGACTTTTGGCATAAAAGAAAAATTGATAATATTGACCCATACAGTGTATTGTTTGCTATTGCTATAAATATACCCGTGCTACTTATGACTGGTTTTGTGGTCCAGGTTCACATATATGATAGTAATTACGCATCTGAACAAGAGCGTCTCACCAGTGTGTCAGTGTTGGTATGATGGACCAACCAGCCTTTCTTCAGCACTCCACTGTTTCTTCTCTTGCTGTGTTTGACTGACTGCACCACTCGCATCAGAGGAATATTACTGCTGAAACACGGTCTGACACACACACACACACACACACAGAGGTGAACATCTGAGCTCAGTCTGCAGCGCTGTACTGATACGGTGTGATGTGGATCCTTACGCGACGGGCGTCTGCAGCGGCATGTCCGTGACCGGTGGGTCTTTATATCGCAGCTCTTCATAAAGTTCGTTTAACGTCACCACTGTCATGTTCTCATCAGGCTCTGAGAACACAGTACACTTGCTTTATGACAACAAAACACAACTGTATCTTTAAAATAATAACATTATGTAATGTAAAATCATCTTATACAATGTTCGGTACACACACACATATATATATATATATATATATATATATATATATACATATATATATATATATATATATATATATATATATATATATATATATATAAGCGTATTAGAATGATTTCTGAAGAATCATGTGACACTGAAGATTTTTATCCCATGCATACATAATCAAACTGACCTTCTCCATTTGTTTTCTCACCCCTACAGTTGGGAGGAACAAGAGACACACACCTGCGATGACAATTCAACTTACAGTCTGGAGAAAAACAGACAGACAGGAAGATCTTACTCCTCTTTCACACCTCAGAAGACTTAAAAGTGCAGCAAATGACTTCTGAGAAATGCTGGTGAAAGTGCACCAAAACAGCTGTAGCCAATCAATAGTAAGGGGCGTGTCCACTCAGTGTGGGGGAGGGGCATGTTGCATAGCACATCTGTGAATATGTGGGCGGGGCTATCAAGATAGGGGCATTTTTGTTTCGGTGATTTCAAATATCAGTGTTTCTTAGAAATTGCTTACTGTACCTTTAATGAAGTTCTCAGTATCAGTTTGAATACTGAAAATGTTTTCAAAGTGATTTGTGTTTTTTCTTTATGATATCTTACCGGAGCACTGCATGCCCTGTCTGAAGAGGCCCTTGAGCAGCCGAAAGCAGTACTGGCAGACCGTGGGTTTGGTGTAGGTGTGAATGTGGAAGGTGTGCGGGACGCGCGGTTGGGCCTCCTTTCCCTCCGACAGCCCCACAGACACCGGCACGTCGGCCCAGGAAGGTGGACGCGAGCGTGACGGCTTTGACAGGCTGATCTGAGGAACAAAACAAACATTTTCATAGGGCATTTCAAACAACTTGCAAAAACGTGAGTGTCAGTTCGGATTGTCACCTCCTCCAGACTCCCGCCTGTGTGATTGGAGAGCGACGGGGTTCGCGGCCGTCCGGGAGGAAACAACGACAGGCTCGGGCCACATCGGCGATACACGCGAGAGCAGTCGTTTGGCAACTTAAACGCACAGCGCTTGTGGAAATCCAGACCGCAGCCTACAGAAAAAAAGCCAAAGAAAAACTCTCAAATACTTCACTTTTAATTTAAACTTTAATTTTTTAATTTTTAAACTTTTACTTTTTAAGACATTAAACAACATAACGCAACAAAACTGAAAACAAACAGGATGTCATTGAAAGTAAGCAAAAAAAAAAATAATAATAATAATAAACATTACATATATATATATATATATATATATATATATGTGTAATTTATTATAAATATAAATAATTATAATAAATATACTTTGTACATATTAAATAATAAATATAAAAATCACAATAAATATATTAATCAATAAACATTAATATGCAATTAAGCGATAAAATGTAAATATTTTGTAAAAGACTTAATTTTAGTGCATTTTAATATTTAGTGCATTTAGTGCGCACCTTCACATTTCTGTTAAACAACATGATGCCATAGAAAGTAAGCAAAAATAAATAAATTTAAATAAAACTTTATAAATGATTTAATTTATATTATAAATATTAAATATTAAATGTACTTTAAGTAAAATCAGAAAAGAAATATTTATAAATAATATAATTAATATTATAAATTATACAATAAATATTTTAAACAATAAACATAAATGAGCAATTACACGATAAAACGTAAATATTCTGTAAAAACTTAATTTTATTGCATTTCAAGTAGTTAGTGCAGTCGCACCGTCACATTTCTGTGTTAAATAACATAATGCCGTAGAAAGTAAGGAAAAATAAATAAATTTAAATAAAATTTTATAACTGATTTAATTTGTATTATAAATAATAAATAATAAATGTACTTTAAGTAAAATCAGAAAACATTTTAATATTTATAAATAATATAATTGATTTTAATTAATTATATAATAAATAATAAATATCAAAATAAATATATTAAACAATAAACATAAATAAGCAATTAAGCGAAAAAATGTAAATATTTTGTAAGACTTCATTTTACTGCATTTTAAGTATTTAGTGCAGTCGCACCATCACATTTCTGTGTTAAACAACAATGCCAAAGAAAGTAAGCAAAAATAAATAAATTTAAATAAGTTTAAATTTAAATTCTAACATTTATTTTATAAATATTAAATAATAAATGTACTGTAACTAAAATTTAGAAAACATTTTAATATTTATAAATAATATATATTATAAATTATATAATAAATGATAAATATACATTTTTAGAATAAATATTATATAATAAATAAATATATAAATTCTTTATAACACAAAATAGTGTTTTAAACATCACAGTGAAACAAAAGTAACACCAAACATGTCAGAGATATTAAGCAATAAAATAAAACTTATTTTATAAAATTGTATTTAAAAAAAAACATTTTTATAAACAATATATATGGCAAATATTAAATAATGAATATAAATATTAAGTGACAAACAAACAAAAGCAATAAATCAATAAAATAAAACAAAGATTTTGACTTAATTTTATTGCATTTGAAGTATTCAGTGCAATCATACCTTCACATTTCAGGCCCTGCCGGACGAGTCCCCATAACATCTCACCACAGTAGTGACAAAACGTAGGTGTGCGATACGAATGGACAACCAGAGAATGTGGGCGGTACTTTGTCTCCGTCACTGAAGCCGTTCCTATAGCAATCAACATGATTGACAGCTGTCAGCATCAGCAGCAGTGATAAATGATGCTAATATTGACTGGATGGAGCGCGTGTGTGTCTGAAATGACTGACCAGCGAGCACCACCTCCAGCAGATCTCCATCCCGTATGTCGTGTTTTTCAGTGAGTTTCTGTAAGATCTGCTCTGTGTTCGGCTCATGTCTGAATAACAGCAGCTTCTCCCCGAGACCCACGACACTGCACTCCGGAGCCTTAAACATACACAGAGTAATTATTATAAAAATGACAGAAAAGCACAACAAAATATAAACATTATGTGAAATATCCTAATGCACAAAAGTTATACCAAACATCAGATCATAGAAACTAAGCAATAAATACAATAGATTAGACTTCAAGCAATCAAGTTGGTTTTAAGAGGTTGCACTATATTGTTAAAAGAATTTCAGAAATTTGGCCCTCAAGAATACAGCAAACTCATCTCACGACACATGATTAAACACTCCGCTAAGTACAGAAACCTTTCAGGATGCCTGTTCTCCTCTCCAGTGCATTTCACAGGGTGCAAATAAGATCATCTAATATAATCACAACCACACATTCACACAGACACACCGGGCACAAACAAACGCTACTTTAAGAAACGCAGTGAGTCAGCGTCTGAAGCCGCAGCTCTAATCATGATCCCATCATCAGATCATAGTGAAAAGTGGGTCAGATCACGATGGCACTGCAGCGGCTAAACGAATGCGTAAAGCTGATGCTCTTAAATGTCAATCATTTGCTTTTCAAAAAACGGATGCGCGTCAAACTGAGACTCTCCTCAAGAACTCACACCTGACATACAATCCATGTTCTTTGAACTCTGAAATCATGAATTGCATTAAAAAACACAAACATGAATCACATTAATTGCCTATTTTTTTTAGCTAACAATACTGAGATTACAGAATCACAGAGTGCTTTTATAAGGCCAATATAAAACGTTTTAAAAAAACTTTATATCGTTTTTGCTTTAATTAATTTCTAATTTGCATTATTTATTCACCTATGTGAATTACAGCGCTGGGGAGACTTTAAATGCACCACTAAAACTGTGGGATTGCAGTGTTTTTGGGGGGAATATGATCTAATAATAACTAATTTTTGTTTTAACATTAAACAATAGTTCACTATCAGATCACTTCATTAGTTCGATACCGCACTGCTTCGTCGCTCCGCCACAGTACTTTCTTTGTAAAGAGGCCTTCCTCTTCCACGTCAGCTTCAAACAACATTTAACTTCCTGTTTGAGACTAAACCTACTTGAGAACCTCAACAGAAACGCTCACTTTTAAATTAAATGCATGCCAAACACACAAAAAGGCGAAACTATAAGCAGAACTTAAAGGAAAAAATAAACTGGTTTCTACATGATACATTAACGATAAGGTTTCAGGGTGTTAAACCCACTTGAAAGGTCTGCTGATTTGACAAACACATGATCAAACTGCATCCGTTCCATCGTGTTAAGTTATACGCGGCTGAGCGCGTCGCATTCAAGGCTGGTCGGAGTGTCGCTTTGTTGTGGTGATGCGCAGGTGTGAGGTGTTTACCTCTTTTTCACATCACCGGAGCCTCTGGAAACACTCAGGATGACATTTCTCAAAATAAAGTGTGGGATATGCTTTAACTTTGACTTTACCTGCAGTGGCGTCGTTCATTTGTACAATAAAGATGTGTGCAGTTCACTGCTGACAAATGATGCCTCACCCGGCGCTAGAAACGATTCAGTGCGCGAGTGAACTGTCCGAGTGAATCTAATCCCATAATTGAATCGCAAACAACTTTAGAACGTTCGGTAGATTCAAAAGTGATTCATTAGCTAATCTGGCATCGCCCAATTCTTATTAGCTGATTTAAAACACAACACATGACTGGTGAAATATTGTCAGGTAAAAATATTCTCAGGTCGTTATAGGCTACTGTAAACTATTGACAGACATTAGCCGCTATATAACTAGAAGAATCGATGTGAGAAACTGTTGGAAACGATTCAATGGGTAAGTGAACAGTCTGAATGAATCAAACTGACTCGCCAACAATTTCAGACCTTTTAAAACAAAAAAAAAAACCGTTTGACCGATTGGATCTAAAGTGATTCATTTTCTAACCAGGCATCAACCGATTCTAAACAGCTTATTGAAAACACGTCAAGACGTGATTGGTGAAACAGGGTCAGGTAAAAACTCTACAGCCGCTATACAACTAAAAGAATCGATGTGAGAAACCGCTGGAAACGATTCAGTGGTTGAGTGAACTGTCTGAATGAATCAAACTGACTCGCCAACAATTTCAGACCCTTTTTTTCAAAACCGTTTAATCGATCAGATCTGAAGTGATTCATTTTCTAATCAGGAATCATCCGATTCTTAACAGCTGATTGAAAACACAAGACGTGACTGGTGAAATGTTGTCAGGTAAAATATTCTCAGGTCGTTATACTGTAAACTCTGTTGACAGACATTATACATTAGCCGCTATATAACTAGAAGAATCTATGTGAGAAACCACTGGAAACGATTCAGTGGGTGAGTGAACTGTCTGAATGAATCAAATTGACTCGCCAACAATTTTCAGACCTTTTTTCAAAACGATTAGATCTAAAGTCATTTCTAATCAGGCATCAACCGATTGTTAACATCTGACTGAAAACACAAGAGGTCATTGGTGAAATAATGTAAGGTAAAAAAATATTCTCAGGTTATTAATGACCTTATTTAGCTCCGCCCCTTTTCACCACTGCGTTTGCTGTCTTCTGTCTTCCGTTTGTATTTCCACAGTGATCTGATGAATTTATGAATGAACCGCTCGTTTTAAAAACTTATTGGTCTACTGACATTTGTTAAGACATTGCTTTAAACATTACAATTCTCACGATAATGTAATCTTTTGTTTACTCTACAATACATAAAACTTTACCAGCTATATTACTCTTAGACAGCGATGCCATAGAAATATACAGTGCTACCACACAACCGGAAGTTCAAAGACAGTAACTTATTGTAAAGATGGTGACATGCTTATTTCTCTTAAGAATAAGGTCAGTACTGTTTACTCCACATTCATTCGCCGCTAAGTGCGATAAATGGTAAAGGTATTTGTGTCACAAACCATGATTATGGTATTGTAGAAAAATTATATGACAACAAACACCAGTTTGCAACATCAAGCAGCATAACAGACTGGTTTTGTACAGCTAAAATAACTAAAAGCAAGTCACACACTTTCTGCTAGAAGGAAATTACAAATGCACACATTGAAGTTACAAATAGCCATGTGCATTTAGATTAAAAATAAGGTGGATACTGAAGCACAGCAGTATTTTACTGAAGCTCAGGCCCTAGTAAAATAAAAGCATCTAGCAAAACCCAGGTTCACACTTAGCAACTATTCTACAGCCTTTTTAAAGTCCAAAACCCTTTATAGATATAGATATGAACTATTTTATTTATTTATTTTTACAAAAATTAGCACAAAACAAAAAATAATTGGGCAGTATATAACTAAAATGTGCAGTATACAACCAGTGTACACCACACACAACTGCGTCCCACAATGCAATGCACTTGTCTTGACATTATACTTGCAATGAACAGCTAGCGATAAATAAACCATGTTTTATTTATTCCCCCTTGATTATGTGATCGGATCTAAAATGCTTTTATACAAACAAAAATGGAAATAAGTAAGTGTGACATTTTTAAAAACATCTAAAATAACAATTTTCATATAACCATATTTCTGAGATAACTGATATTAAACATGCAATGTAATTAGGTCAAAATATTGTATACTAACATTTATCGTAGCATACAATTCCACATGCTATTTACAGAAAATAGTATGTACTGTAAAGTACACAGTAAGCATATGTGCGTATGTGCATGTCTCTAAATGTATGACGTTAGGTGAGATCTGTGAGCATTGTGTATGTGCATGGGAGTATTTGCAATGAAGGTTAGTGTGTGTGTGTGTGTGTGTGTGTGTGTGTGAGAGAGAGAGAGAGAGAGAGATGATCCTGTCCCACTGCAGTAGAAGCAGCACTATAAGAAGGCCAAGCAGAGAAAAAGGTGTGTGAGTGTGTGTGTTAGGGGAAGAGCCTGTGGTTGGAAAGTTACATGCAGATGCTGTGAACCACAGCGGACAAACAGAGAGGCGGCCGGAGGGGGAAGGAGGCTGAAGGAGGGCTGAGATACTGACGAGTGTGTTTGTGTGAATGTTCGAGTAGCACCTAATTCAGTGGCGTCTTCACACACTCTTTTTAACTTCTGTTTCTTTCATGAACACAAAAAAACACAAAACTGCACCCAGAACAACCTGGCAACTGGCAATCAGTAAAACACTCTGAACACCTTAGCAGCTGCATAGCAACAGCCTAGCAACCACAGAGAACAACCTGGCAACTACACAGCAATCTGCTAAAAATCACTCTGAGTGACTTAGCAACCACATAAGCAACAGCCTAGCAACCACCCACAACAAACAAAACTACACATATGCCAATCTGTTAAATCACTCTAAGCAACTTAGCAACCACACAGCAATAGCCTAGCAACCACCCTGAACAACCTAGCAACTGGCAATGAGCTAAAACACTTTGAGAACCTTAGTGACTGCATAGCAACCACCCAGAATAACCTGGGAATTACACAGCAGTCTGCTAAAAATCACTCTGGTCACCTTGGTGACCACCTAGCAACAGCTTATCAACCATTTCGACCAACCTGGCAACTGGCAATTGGCTAAAATTAATCTGAGCAACTTAGTGACTGCATAGCAACAGCCTGGCAACTGTACCGTGATCTGCTAAAACAACAGTCTTCACACACTCTTTTTAACTTCTGTTTCTTTCATGAACACAAAAAGGTGAAAATTATTTTTAAAAACCCACAAAGGACAAAACCCTAAGACAAGCATTGCTACTGATTATACTCACTGTTGTGCATAGCAACAGCCTAGCAACCACCCTGAACAGCCTACCAACCGCACAGTGATTTGCTAAAATCACTCTGAGCACCTTAGTTACCAATAGTAACAACCTAGCATCCACCCAGAACAGCCTAGTATCTGCACAGAAATCTGTTAAAAACATTCTGAGCACCTTAGCGACTACATAGCAACAGCCTATCAACCACTCAGAGCAGCCTAACAACTGCATAGTGAACAAACGAAACTGCACAGCAATCTGTTAAAATCACTCTGAGGACCATAGCAGCCACGCAGCAACAGCCTAGCAACCATCCCAAACACACTGACAACTTGCAATCAGCTAAAACACTCATAAAACTTTAGCAGCTGTATAGAAACAGCCTAGCAACCACCAAGAACAACCTGACAACTGGCAATATGCTAAAACTATTCTGAGCACCATAGCTAATTGCATAGCAACAGCCTAGCAACCATCCCAAACACACTGACAACTTGCAATCAGCTAAAACACTCATAAAACTTTAGCAGCCGCGATAGCAACAGCCTAGCAACCATCCAGAACAAACTGGCAACTACAAGGTAATCTGCTACATGTCACTCTGAGCACCTTAGCAGCCGGATAGCAACAGCCTTGCAACCACCAAGAACAACCTGGCAACTGGCAATCTCTTAAAAATACTATTTAGCTATTTAGCGACTGCATGGCAACAGTCTAGCAATGACCCACAACAACAAAACTGCACAGCAATCTGCTAAATCACTCTGAGCAATTTACCAACCACATAGCAACAGCCTAGCAAACCACCAAGAACAATCTGGTAACTGGCAATCAGTAAAACACTCTGAACACCTTAGCAGCTGCATAGTAACAGCCTAACAACCACCCAGAACAACCTGGCAATTACACGGCAATCTGCTAAAAATCACTCTGAGCACCTTGGCGACCACCTAGCAACAGTTTAGCAGCCACTCCAAACAACCTGGCAATCTGCTAAAGCTAATCTGAGCAATTTAGTGACTGCATAGCAACAGCCTAGCAACCACCCACAACAAACAAACCTGCACAGCAATCTGTTAAAATCACTCTGAGCAACATAGCAACAGCCTAGCAACCACCCAGAACAACCTGGCAACTGGCAATCAGTAAAACACTTGAACACCTTAGCAGCTGCATAGCAACAGCCTAGCAACCACCGAGAACAACCTGGCAACTACACAGCAATCTGCTAAAATCACTCTGAGTGACTTAGCAACCACATAGCAACAGCCTAGCAATCACCCCCAACAAACAAAACTACACATATGCCAATCTGTTAAATCACTCTAAGCAACTTAGCAACCACACAGCAGTAGCCTAGCAACCACCCTGAACAACCTAGCAACTGGCAATGAGCTAAAACACTTTGAGAACCTTAGTGACTGCATAGCAACCACCCAGAATAACCTGGGAATTACACAGCAGTCTGCTAAAAATCACTCTGGTCACCTTGGTGACCACCTAGCAACAGCTTAGCAACCATTTCGACCAACCTGGCAACTGGCAATTGGCTAAAACTAATCTGAGCAACTTAGTGACTGCCTGGCAACTGTACCTTGATCTGCTAAAACAACAGTCTGACTGAACAACCTTAGCTACTGCATAGCGAATGCCTAGCAACCACCCAGAACAACCCAGCAAACTACTCTGAGCACCTTAGCAACCACATAGCAACAGCCTAGCAACCACCTAAAAACATGATAAAAATAAGCATATGACAGTCAATATTTATGCACTTCACAACCTGTTAAAGGTAAACTCAAACTGCATGTGTTTTTTAGGCACCTGTCATGAACCAATCACTGTTCAAACCACTAACGAAGAAATGAACAACATTTTTTTTTAACGCACTAAAGGCAGAAGATACAGAAAGTTTGATGAATCTGTGGGTTGAGCTGATGTTCCTCTTTAAAACTGAAAGGCAATGAAAATGTGCTTCTGTTGTTGTAGAGAGACAATAGTCCAGGCGGCTGTGTGACGCAATGGTTTGTATGGATTGTCTGTGTGCGCTTGACCTTTTGGCTGTGGAAAGCAGCCTTCACTGCAGTCATTGTCAATAAAGCTGTTATCAGAGTGGGTGTTTAACTGACAAGGCCTTAATGTGTGAAGATGTACAGGAATGGTTGACCAAATATGTGAATTCTGTCATCACCAGATTTGAGATATTTCTGTGATGTGTCTTCACGCACCATATTTGAACATGTATGATGTGTAAAATTGTTCAACACTCAATATTGCATTGTCTTGCATTATAATCAGTGCTGAGTCGTAACGGATTACATTACAGATTACAAAATGGCTCATAATCAGATTACAGTTACTCTTTATTAATTACATTATTACATTACATATGCAGGGATTCCCTCAAATGTTTTTGTCAGCCAAATCCTTTTGACATAAAATATTTACTTGAAAGTTAATATTTCAATAATTTGACAACATATTTGCATGTTTACAGTTCTCTGATGTTCAACTGTTCAACTGTTTCAATTATTTTTAGTTTACAATTTTATGATTTAACTATTAGTTGATTCACAAGCATACCCAGAAGTAATTTAAAACGTAGTCAGAAATCATTACCTAAAATCAGTAACCTTTCATTACTAACTACAATTTTCATCATGTAATCTGTAATTGGTAACGGATTACATTTGTAAGTAATCTACCCAGCGCTGATTAAAAACATCAAGTTCTGCAGTACCTTTCTCTCAATGATTTCAACTGCGAGATGCTTCGCCTGCTGTAAACTGAGGCGTCCCTCAGGGATCCGTACGTCCTCTTTGAGGAGCCCGATCTGAAAGTGGACACGCATGGGCCCCTGTGCTGAGGATTCGGGCCCCATGGACAGCTGAGAGAAAGAACCTGAGAGAAAGAGAAGAGTTAATGCAGATCAAACGCTGTTCCTTCAGACGTTCACAGGTTCTCCACGACTTACCTTTCTCGAAGCGTCTTGTAATGGTATAAGTATTTTATAGCATTACTGTAATCATTTTTTCACTTTATGTACATATCATCATCAGAAAGTTTTTAAAAGCTTTGGTGTTTACAGAAAGGGACCTTCCAAAGGCTCCTTCAAGTGCAAGGCAACAACTGAAACTAGCATTAACCTGCCTAGATTAACATTAAGATTAAAGCTCAATGTAGTCAAGTTCCGAAAGAGGAACTTACCAAAGACATAACAGCTGATATCAACGCTTTTTGGGCGGTGGTTTGAGTTGGCAGCCATTTTCTTCACGTTGGTGAGTTTGAACTAGCACATCTCGCAGCCCCGTTTCAGACGTTTCTGCCGCTGCTCTGGCTTCCTTGTGTGAGAGCTTCAGCCGACGAACGACAGGCAGCTGAGACAGGAAGTTGACACTCAAACTTCAGCGCTTCTGTGTGTGACATGTGTGGGTCTGACGAGCTGCCCACCAAACACATCTAATGTTATCTGATGAACTTTAAAAGTGTGGGAAACTCAAGGCAAATATGGCAGCGCTGGGCCCAATAATCCCTTTAGTCTACAAAAAGACTAATTTCAGTTTTATGTTGGGCAAATATGTATTGAATCATCCCCAACTTTGATATTGACAAAAAAAAAAAATTACACAACATTGCCCAAGTTGTTGACACTCAAGGTTGACACCCAAGTTGATTTAACACTCTGAGCAGCAGTTAGATAGATAGATAGATAGACAGACAGACAGATAGATAAACAAATAGACAGAATGATAATTAGAACAACTGAACGATAGATAGATAAATAGATAGATAGAACAATAAAACGACAGATAGAATGATAGATTAATCAATACAGATGGATAGATAGATGGACCGTCAAAAAACGATAGATAGAACAATAGATAGATAGATAAACAAATAGACAGAATGATAGACTGAACAACTGAACGATACATAGATAAATAGACTGATAGATAGAACAATAAATAGACAGAACAATAAATAGAATGACAGCTAGAACAACTGAACGATAGATAGAACAATAGAAATAGAATGATAGAACGATAGATCAATCAATACATAGATGGACAGATAGAATGACAGGTAGACAGGCAAAACGATAGATAGATAGATAGATAGATAGACAGAATGACAGATAAACAATTGAACGTTAGAAGGATAGATAAATAGAACTATCAATAGATAGATAGACAGAACGATAGATATAGAACAATCAATAGATGGACAGATAGAAGGACAGATGGATAGAACGATAGACCAACAGAATGATAGATAGATAGATACTTTGGCTGTTAAGTCGACATAATAAATACACAAACTAACAATAATTTGGCTTGAAAAGCAGAGTTTATTCTGAACCGTTTATTAAATCATACATGAGATTGGCCCCTTCACAAGTGAAATGCATCTCTGAGGAAGGACGCGCGCGGCTACATTCTACAGAGCTGCTAGACGTTTCCCTTCACAGCTGATCTAAGGACGACGGGCTTCTTCTAACAACGCTACTATTTCTGAGTAGGACAGAGGGCGCTGTTCCGAGATCAGTGCAGAAGGGCAGCCTGTGTACCTGCAGCACAATCTAACCGGTGAGACGTACATTAGTAACGGTCATGTGGCGAGAGGAAAGGCATCACAAATCAACGGAAATCATGACAAACAGGACAGCCAAAGGTGAGTCACATTCATAAGTGGTGTAAACACGGCATTATTAGAAACTACACACCTGTCTGTGCTAGAAGCATGAGGAAGATACACAAGTGTGTGTTTTTGTGGAGTCACAAATCAGTGTTTTACAATCAGTAGTGACATTCGTTACTATCGCTTTGATTCCTTGTTCCAACATAATTTTTTAAACTATTTTCTCTCATCACTCGAGCACTTTCTAGAACCCTTGTTTTTGTTCAGCTTAACGAAAAATCATTAGCATGAACGCATTGGTAGCTTTTTGCAATACATTCTGTTCGAGTAAATCTCACAAAACGCGTCATATTTCACTGCAAAACCACAAGAAAACAATAATAAAACGTGAGAATTATATTTAATTCATGTTTTTAAAGAAAATTAAGCATATTAAAGGACCAATACGACGTTAGCATTGTGACATTAGCGACATTTACGCACATTTAAACCCCTGAATTCTCATTACTGTTCAAAATTACTACACAATGTCAAACAAATTATATTTGAATGATGAATTGAGTAATGATGAATGAATTTTTGTAATTAGAAATTGGATGAAAAATGTGCTTAACTTATTAAAGTAATGTTACAATGCTAAGAAATGGACAATGGTCCTATTTTCTTTATTGAAAATGTAACTTCATATGATTTGAGATGAAATATGACTTGTTTATTTATGAGATTCGCCCATTTGTATGGCTGGTTCCCAAAGCTAGCATCATCAGTGCATTCAGAGATCACTCGCCTCTGATGAACACAAGAAAAATCATTCAAATAAACCCCAAATCAAACACACACATCCTTAATCAATGTAAAAGGGGTAACAGAGTCACATAAAGGTGCAAATGTTTACATATAAGTACACTAAGACATTGGTTGTTCATGTTAGGATATGCAATTCGTAAACATGAAAAAGATAAAACAAAAACAAGAGGATTTGTCCATTTCAGCCACATCTTCTTGATATCCTAGCCACTAGAAAATCATATAAAATGAAAAACATGTCACATTTTAAACTGATGTAAATTTCCAGTTACACACATTTGGCCTTTTCCACCGACTCATCAGATTTTAGACGGACAGAGCTGGAGTTTGACTTGCAATCAGACAGATTGACTGAGCGTTTGAATTATGAATCTAGATTCGCTAATAAATAAGAGCTTTAGATCGTAAAGCAGAATCCTTTGTTGTACCGTTCAATACGATTTCCAGTCGCTCCAGGACAGACATCAGCTACAGTGTAAACGAAATCCCTGTGCGCTAATTTTCCGAAACGAAAGACCTTAAATAATTTAAATCATTATATACATCAAACTCAGAAGGCAAAAGTGAGGTCGTACCAGTCAGTGCTCTCTAATTTCAACTCATCCTTTACGCTCATATTTTTTTCGTAAGTGCATTTGCAGTAGTTTTTCGCACCATTTCAACTTGGTGAGGTCATTTGTGGAAGTCGTTAGCATTCACAGCGTCTGTGCATCTATTATATATGAACTTTGTTTTCTAAATGAAAGCAAATGTATGCTTTGATAACTTGACAAAGTCGTATGCTAATCTACGCGATTTTGACGCCATGCTATGATGTCATTTCACCACTGGATGTTGCTAGAGTCTGTGGTCTAGTAGTAGGTGATAGCGTGCTACATTGCGTTTGATCTCGCTAATGACAGAGAGACGAAGCCCAGGTTTTGCAAGCGATGTGAAACTAAAAGACATGTTTTTGCTTTTGAGATCTTTTTCTTAGGAAAACATTAGGATCATTTCATGATATTTTCGATTCAAGTAGGTAGCAAACAGCTTCTCCGTTCGGCTCCTTTTTCACGTCCAGACATCGTTTCTAACTGATCAGAGAGCTGCGTCTGGTCAGGTCCACATTACTAGCGCTCAGTCCTCTGGATTCTGACAGGCCGCTGTTAGATTCCTGAAACAGACAAATTTTTTTAAATATAATTACAATTAAAAACAACCGTTTTCTATTTGAATATATTTTAAAATATAATTTATTTCGGTGATTCAAAGCTGAATTTTTAGCATCATTACTCCAGTCTTTAGCATCACATAATCCTTTCTAATATGCTGATTTGCAGCTCAAGAAATACTATATTATTATACTCACCTGTGAGGTTTCTTCTGCGCTCTTGTTAAGGAAATTTAAGGAGCTTGCTCTCTTCATCCTTTTGAAACAAACAAAAGCAACAGTTAAAGAATCATATCTACTCAGTGAGTTTGTTCTATGGAGAAGACTGCAGGTGATGCGTTGTGGTCGAGTCTCACCCGGGGTTGCGAGGCTCCTGTGGGCAGCTGCCCTGCAGCTTCTTCACCAGCATCTCACTGCTGCGACGCAGCGCTTCACGAATCTTCCCGAATGAGCCACTTCTGCGCAGGGCGCCGTTACCATCCTGTGCCCAGGAAAATATGATCAATTCAAGTAGGGCTGGACAATAAATCAATATCAATATATATTGTGCTATTATTTTTTTCAATAACGGTGATATGATTTTTAAACACATTTCCGATTTTTCGACAATACATTACCAGTGTTTCCCATACATTGATTAATTTGTGCCGACTGACTGCACCTTTTATATGAATGTATCTTTGAAGGGATCTGACTATTTTTTGAAAAGTTTTGATGCCATTTTCATTTTATCTGATAAAATAGCATTCATGAGCACAGCTCTGCTTTGTGTACAGCCGTTACCGGTGAAACCACTGTTTTTACTGCTCCAAAAGTGCCTCCTGCTGGCAGAGAATGTATCTGCATCTCCAGCAGCATGTTTTTGTTGTTGCTCACTCTTTTTTTTCTGTTTTCTGCAGCTATATGCAGAGATATATATATATAAAAATAAATAAATTTAAATAAAATATTTACATTTAAGAAATATAAATTTTGGCCATATCCTCCAGCCTTAACTTCAAGATATATAATTATATATTTAAACAGTCAAAAGTTATGAAATTAATTTTTTATACTGTTTTTGAAAGAAGGTTCTTTTGTTCACCAAGGCTGTATTTATTTGATCAAAAAAAAAAAAAAAAAACGCAGTAAAACAGAAAAATTGTGAAATAGTTTTACAATTTAAAATGTGTGTGTGTGTGTGTGTGTGTGTGTGTGTGTGTGTATGTATATATATTATTATTTTTTTTATTATTATTATTTTTTTTAAATGTAATTTATTTCTGTGATCAAGGTTGAATTTCCAGTATTATTACTCCAGTCTTCAGTGTCACATGATTCTTCAGAAATCATTCTAATATACTGATTTGCTTCAAGAAATAATTCTGTTTACTAGCAATGTTGAAAAGTTTATTTTGGTGAAAACCTTGATACACTACCATTAGTTTGGGGTAAGTTTAAAAAAAAAAAAAATTCATCAATAATGCATAATGCAATTGATCATAATGTGACAGTGGAGACATTTATAATGTTACAAAATAATTCTATTTCAAATAAATGCTATTTATTCATTAAAGAATCCTAAAAGAAAAAAAAGCTTTCCACAATTTTATTTAAAAAAAAAAAAAAAAAGCAGCAAATCGCATATTAGAATGATTTTTGAAGAATCATGTGACACGGAAGCCTGGAGCAATAATGCTGAAAATTCAGCTTTGATCACAGAAATAAATTACATTTTACAATATATTCAAATAGAAAACGGTTATTTTAAATTCCAAAAACATTTCATAATATTACAGTTTTTACTGTATTTTTAATCAAATAAATAGGGCAGCGGCTATAGGGAAGTGCAAATAGCTGTAGATACTATTTACATTCCAAATAGTTGCATATATATATATATATTCCATGCGCTTTACCATTTACGTCACTGGAGCCATTGTTTGACAATTGTCTTTAGTAGTGTTGACTAGTGATATCACACATTGGTGGGCGGAGTTAGTGTAAATAGCCTCTGCCAACAAGGCAGGCTATTTACACTTAGTGTAAATAGACACTATGAATAAATAGAGCCCTGGTGAGCAGACTTCTTTCAAAATCACTACTATATTTTAACTCTTTCAAACTTGTATGTAAATATGAACTTTTTCTAAATAAAACAAAGGCTCTGCAGGCTCCACTGACCCCGCTCCACTCGGCTTCGTCTCCGTCACAGTCTCCTCGAGGGCCTCCGGGGCCATTTACTCCATCCCGAGTCTGACGTCTGTCTCCTCCAGCACAACCTCCATCCTTCAGCAACTCCACCACTTTACTCTGATTAATGGCATCGATGCCCTAACAAACAGAGTCAATTTCATGAGCTTTTACACTGTTTTGGTTTTATTTCTAAAGCTATCAGTCAGTTAAAATAATGAATGAATTTTAGTTTTAAGAAAGGAAGGTAAAATAAACAGAACAGAGAAAAGAAACAGTCAGTGAGGTGATCTCAACAGCGTTCTCTTCCTGTATGAGTCATCTGCACAGGAAGTCAGTTTTATAGGTCAAGCATCAGGTGTACCTGTTTGCGGTTTTTCGTCGCACACTCCTCCAGCGTCTCAGCGGCCTCCAGTTTGCCTTGCCGGCGGTACAGTGCGCCCAGACTCTTCAGCGTGGTGTTAACAGTGGGGCTATGTGAGAGACACATCAAGAGAATCACTCCAAAACACTTATTACGCTACACTTTGATATCCATAATCCACACCTGTACACTCACCTGTCCACTTTGCAGGCTTTGTACCAGCTGCCATACTCGCTGTACGGACCAGAGTCCTTCCTCTTACCCTGGAAATGAGCATTAGACAAACTGAATTCACACTGAAATTGATTTACATTAAATAAAGTCTAAAATATAATGTAATGAGAGCATTAAAAATATGAAACCTGGTAAAAAAAAACAAAAAAAAACAAATAATAATAATAAAATAAAATAATAAATAAATACGAGTACTACTACTACTAATAATAATGATTAAATATGGGATGACTGCACTAAATTGTTGTATAGAAGAAAAAAAAATCTGATATATTCAAATATAAAAGCAATGTTTATTAACATGGGTAAGTAGAAATAAATTATATGTAATATACATTAAATATACGCATTATTGTTTAAAAGTTTGGGATCTGTACATTTTTTTTTCCAATGTGCTTGAAAATAGTCTCTTCTGCTCACCAAGGCTATATTATATGGTCAAAAATACAAAATATTATTACAATTTAAAATACCTGTTTTCTATTTTAATATATTTTAAAATATAATTTATTTCTGTGATCAAAGCTGAATTTTCAGCATCATTACTCCAGTCTTCAGTGTCACATGATCCTTCAGAAATCATTCTAATATGTGTAGCATTTATTATCGATGTTGAAAACTGATACATTTTATTTTTCAGGATTCTTTGATAAATAGAAAGTTCAAAAGAATAGTATTTATTTGAAATAGAAATCTTTTCTAACGTTATATTTTTTAAAAATCAATTTAATGCATCCTTTTTAAATAAAAGTATGAATTTCTTAAATAAAATAAAATAAAACAAATTTCACTGACTTGAACTTCTAAACTGTAAAGTTTACATTTAAATAAATACATTAATACAATTAAATAAATGTATACAAATATACAATCTAAAGCCTATGATACCTTGCTTTCTTCTCTTTCCTCTGCATGCATCCAGATTGGTTTGTTATCATCTGAGGAAGAAGAAAAAAAATCATTCTTATTAAAAAAAAAAACAAAAAAAAACAATTTGTAAGGAATTCAACATTGTATATTTTTAGCAACTGAGTAGTATCATATATTATTGAGTAGCTACTGGTGTGTTTTTTTTTTACTATAATTAGCTTGTTGAAGCTTTAGGAAGAGCAGGTGGATATTTGATTGTAATCCTGTAAGCGTCTGATTGGTTTAAAGAGCTGTGATGGTTTAGACAAAACCCCTAACAAATCAAACGTCTCACCATGTCATCCTGACAAAAACTGGTCATGAAGATGCAAATAAAAATGTCCATTCTTAGCAAAACACATGATTTACATAAAAAAGGTTTATGCAATTCACATAAAAAGGAACATGCATATATGCATAATGATAAATACATACTGTTGACGGATCCGAACTCTTTCTCATGCGCACGGGTCAGAATCTCCTTGTAAAGCGTCTCTGCGTCTTTGAATTTGCCCTGTTTCAGGTAACACGTCGCCTGTGGAGGAAACACAATCACGATCAACGAGCTTCAGAGAGAACAGTGCTCTCGGGTTTTCAGACCAGCCAAACGTTCATGTTTCATATCAGAATTCAACCAGAGGGCTTGATCTCTGTCACTGCGTCTGCAGTTTCTCCAGATCTTGATCTTTATTGACCTTGAATATTTACTTTCACAGATAAACATGATTCAGGGCGGTATATATAAGATGGAAAACTGATTTAACAAAAAGTTTTATTCTGTTTGTTTGCTCTTAAAAAGCTCACAGATTCTCCTGTTTACATTCTGTTTGCACTGTGTTAGTTTTGAGGAAAGCATTTGTGAGAAATCACACTGCAATGAAGATCACATGACAATCAGATCAGATCACATAAAATACTCAGTCCTGCAACCTTTGAACAATTGTGATTAGATCTGAAAACAATGCTATAATCAACACTTTTCATGATTAGTCCATCATGCCAGTTTCACATATAATACTCATTTCATATCCAAAGTAGTTAGCCAATCGTAGCAGTGGGTGTTTACAAGTCTATAAAGAGACACGCCCCTTTAGGCTATGACAATTTAAATCAGAGGACTAAAATCAGGGTGGAAAATGGTCACGTAATTAAAAATAAAAATGAAATAAGTAAAAAGACAATTAGTCAAAAAAATATATTTAAGGACTTCACATAAAAAAAAATATTAACATCTACAGGTGTAGGAAGAACAAATTGTATAAAATAAAAGTAGAATTAAATACATTTTATTTATTGCTTGTTTACTGAACTGTTGTCATTGTTTAAATATTTATTATAAATACATAATTGTAAATATTTATATATATCATACTTAATGCAAGTAAAGTACATAAATTAAAATCAGGGTAGGAAATGGCTTTTATTTTTAAATTATGACACTTTTTTATGTAAATATCTTATAACATTATAAGTGGGATAAAATAAATTTCATTATAAAATAAAATAATAATAATAATAATAAAAAAAAATTGTATATATCCAAAAATTTATATATATACCCAAAAATTAATTTGGTCTTTTTTTTTTTTTTTAGGATCCCCCCGCCCACCAAACTTGTTACATTGTGGTGTCCAAGAATCAGAAATGACAAAAAATTGCTTTTAAATCTTTTTATATTATACTATATTGTTACCAAATATTGGATTCAGTCTCTTGTTTTCTTCTAATTAGCACAGTATTTGTATTTCTGAGTTTGTGTCTTCGTTTTTGAGTGAATATTGCTAAAATTACCTACAAATAATGCT
This sequence comes from Labeo catla, assembly GCA_012976165.1. NCBI lineage: Eukaryota > Metazoa > Chordata > Actinopteri > Cypriniformes > Cyprinidae > Labeo > Labeo catla. The sequence continues at coordinate 234,094 of VONZ01000105.1, forward strand.
TTTTCCATCCAAAATCAAGATCCATAAACTTAATGAGGCCTGCGATCAATCAGATCCAAATACAAAACCTGTGCTAATTGAAAGAATAGACTGAGTCCAATATTTGGTGATAATAATAATAATATCGCATTTCCAAGCAATTTTTTAAAATGCTGGTCATTTTTGACCAGAAGTATTTGTTTGCTGTATCAGCTGTAGTTGAGTTGATCTGGTCTCACCAGGTTGTTTTTGGTCTTGGCCACATTGGGGTCGTCGGCGCCCAGTTTGTTCTCGTAGATCTCGAGTGCCCTGCGGTAATAATACTCCACTTCCTCATACTTGCCCTGATTCTGACACAACAGGGCCAGATTATTCAACTGCTTCGCCACATCAGGGTGGAATTTACCCAGAACCTGCAAACACACACACGTGTACACATATTAATAAGACAACACTGGCAACACTACAGCATCATAATTCATTTCAAAAATGATCTTTTTGACACATGCAGGTTCAGCACCTTCTCCCGAATCTCCAGCGCTCTCTTGCAGAGCGGCTCGGCCTCCTTGTGTTTCCCGCGTTTGCCGTACAGCACGGCGAGGTTGTTGAGGGTTGCGGCCACGGCGGGGTGATCTTTACCCAGAGTCTTCTCTCTGATGGCCAGAGCGTCGTTCAGCAGGTGAGCCGCCTCTTTATACTTATTCTGATCCCTGAAACGACACACAGGAATTGGGTTGGAGCAGCAACACATCTTTTTTAGTGATGCACCACAATTTTAACAGCCAAAACCATTTTGGGGGGCAGAAATCATTAACTGAAACAGTGATGTTTGAGTAGCTCTTCTCTGAAGGTTTTAATTGTGTTAGTGTCTGTTTCATGCAAACTACAACAGGTAAAGATGTCAGCTGTTCAGACACTAGGCTAGGATCGATTTGTTTTTAATTGATTTTCCATTTTGATAAACTTTCAGGCTATGCTGTTTTCAGCTGATGCATAAACAAAATTTCACATTATATGTAGCTCAAATGCCAAAAATAAATAAATAAATAAATATATATATATATATATATAAAATAATAATTTTAAAATAAGCTTAAAGCTCTGATACTTTTGATATGAAACAGTCTCAGTTTTCAAATAGTCAATTTTTACAACAAATGGTCAATTTAGAAATAAAGGGCCATTTTTAAAAAATGATATTTCTGTATTTTTATAAATGTACTCAATTTTTTAGTTGATACAAAAAATGCCTTATGTGCAACTAAAACTAATGTAAGTAAATGATATATATCAAATTTATCTCTTTATTTTACTTCAAAATCATGTTAAATCATGAGTATCAAATGTGATCAATCATTTAATTGTTTAGATTTCACCCCATTTATATTTAGTTCAAAATCTGAATAAAAAATAAAATAAAATAAAAAAATCAAAATTTCCTAATGTTGGTAGGATTTTAGTAGTCTTTAGTAGGATTACATAATTTAAAAATAAAAGGCAATTTTCTAGCATGATTTTAGATTTTTAGATTTTTGTATATATATATATATATATATATATATATAAATAAATAATAAATTCTCTATTTATTTATTTATTCTATTTTTTTTTAAATCATGTTAAATGATGAGTAACAAATATGATCAATCATTTAATTGTTTATATTTCACCATATTTATATTTAATTAAAAATCTGAATAAAAATATATATTTAAAAAAATCCTAATGTTGGTAGGATTTTAGTAGGATTATATAATTTAGAAATAAAAGGTAACTTTCTAGCATGATTTTAGATTTACTGTATGTATATAAATCTAAATATGCACAACTTTTTAATGAAGTTTGTACAACTTTTAAAATTAAATATATAATTTTAGAAAAGTTGATATAAAATCAATTAATGTAAACTATATGCATAAAAAATGTAAGTAAAAAAGACTAAAAAATTTCAAATTTATTTTTATTTATTTAAATTCATGTCAAAAATAAATTATTATTATTATTCATACTTCAACAATGTATTTAAATTTGATTAAAAAGTTGAATAAAAAACAAAACTTAGTTCCCTGAGGTTTTTTTTTAAATTTAGAAATAAAAGCCTATTTTCAAAACATGATTTTAGATTTTATTTCTGTATTATTTAATGAAGTTTATCAACTTTGTAAACAAATATATAATTAAAAAGTTTACATAAAATACTGCTTTATGTGCAATTAAAATTGTTTAAATTATCCATAAAAATTACATATATATTCACATTTCAAGGTATGTTAAAACATGTGTATCAAATATGATCCATTGTTTAATTTTTTATACTCCAACAACAAATTAATGTCATTAAGTTTAATTAAACAAAAAAATTCTAAATATTATTGTTAATAGGATTTTTATATATTTTAAATAAAAAATAAAAGGCCATTTCTACCATGATTTTAGATGTAATTTAACTTTATGAAGTTTAAACAAATATATCTTGCATCAAATCTAAAAAGTTGATGCTATAATTGCAAATCAAATTTTCATAATAAATATTTTTTATTTGAGTGCTGATTATTAAATCAATTTGATTACATAATTGACTATTAAATAAACAACAAAAAAGGTCATTTTGGTGCATCACTAAAACCAGAAAAGCAGACTGGGGTGATCTCTGACCTGTAGACCAGGGCGAGGATGTTGAGCATGGTGGCCACATCTGGATGGTCGTGTCCAGATGTTTTCTCCAGGTCTTCCAGAGCCTGTTTGCAAAGCGGCACGGCCACCTCGTACCGGCCCTGAGACGCGTACTGAATCACCAGGTTATGGAGGGTTCGCAGACGGGCCGGGATCTCGTAGCCTCCCTGCTGTGCCGCCACTTCACCGCTGGGCTGAGCTGGAGCGATGGGTTACAAATGACACATTTAACCTTATACAGCCTACTGAATCACATGTGATATATGAATCTCAAAAGCCTCGAAATGATCAAAACTTCCCTGAAAAACCTGTTAAACAATCTACTACATGCCTTCAGTGGATTTACATTACAACCTATCAAACTTCCACACTTTTTGTCCATATGATTATCAGCATCTACACCAAACAGCATATGTGTGCTTAGTTTGGACCTCTGAATAAAACCGAGCTGTTTTTTTCCTATATATTCTCACTATATCAGACTATATGAGCCATTAGAGCTTAATGCATGATATTCAACAAAATACGTCAGGCGTGCTTCTCTCTCACCTGGTCCCTGATCGTCGTCGTTAGGAAACAGATCGTCTAGATTGTCTTTCTCCTTCTCACCGGCCTTCTCCTCGGAGGGCGACGTGTCATCGTCCAGCTTCCGGATCTGGTTCATGAACTCCAGGTGTTTCTTCTCCTCCTCCAGCTGGGCGACGCTTTGCTCGCTCTTCTGCAGCTTGTGTTGAGTGCTGGCCAGCTCGTCCCGCAGCCACTGGTTCTCCTGACAGAGCCGACGCACCTGCGCGCGCAACTTCTGCTTCTCGGACTCCACCGCGCTCAGGTGACCCGACAGAGCGATGATCACCTGGGAGGAGACGTGACATGAGCTCAACTTGCACAGCTGACTAAGACTGTTATGTAAGAAAGCACCAGTAAGACATTAATATTTTTATTCAGCAAGGATGCATTAAGGCCTGGGAAATCCTTGAAAATAGCAATATTCCTGAAGAGGTACTTGAAAAGTGCTTAAATTATTGCAAGACAAAGTATCTATGAAATAAGTGTTTAATTCTGTCAATAAGCACATATCGTTTCATACAAAATTCACGCAATTCAAAAAACATCATACCTTTTTTATTTCAGTTAATGTCAGAAAACAATCGAGCTAAGCATGTAGTAGTACTGACAATGTTGGGTAAACGTGGCCAAAGACTCGAAAAGAGGAACATATGAAACAAATCAATTGAGTCACTTATGGACTTTGGAATGCGTATCGCGATTCATTTGATTTAGATCAGATCTTTGCATATCGTGAATCATTTGATTCAGATCAGGATTTCAAATTGCGTATCGCGATTCATTTGATTTAGATCAGAATTTTGAGTATTGTGAATCATTTGATTCAGACTGGGACTTTGGAACGCGTATCGCGAGTCATTTGATTTACATCAGAACTTTGCATATCGAGAATCATTTGATTCAGATCGGAACTTCAAATTGCGTATCACGATTCATTTGATTTAGATCAGAACTTTGAGTATTGTGAATCATTTGATTCAGACTGGGACTTCAAATTGCGAATTGTGAGTCATTTGATTTAGATCAGATCTTTGCATATTGTGAATCATTTGATTCAGACCGGGACTTTGGAGCGCGTATCGCGATTCATTTGATTTATATCGGAGCAGGTTTGTGAATCTTTTTGCAAACCGAATGGTTAAAATGATTTGCGATTGCGATCTGAAGTTGCGATCTAAATCAAAAGATTCATGATATGCAAAATTCTGATATTTTCTGCTGTTTTAGAAGAAAAAAAAAGAAAAAAATATTTGCGAAATCTCTTTGAAAGCTTGATCTCAAAACAAATGATTTACGAACCCGCACCAAAGTTTCGATCTGAATCAAATGATTTGTGATCTGTACTCCGAAAATCTCACTGATTGTGAAACTTTGAACAGTGGTGTATGCAAAAATTTTAAATGTAACTTTATAATTTCTAACCATTATTGCAAATTTTCTTTGTTTAAAAAATGTTAAAGTTACATTTATATAATGACGTGCAACTGATTTGAGTCAGTAAGAATGAATTAAATTGCAAGAATGTTATCATTTTAAATAATTGTATTATAAACTTATTATTGGAAATTTAACTTATTAATTTTCTTTGTTTAAAAAAAAAAACAACAAAAAATTTTAATGTAAAAAGATTAGAGATGGGACGATAAATCGTTGCAACGCGAATTGAGAAATGATTCAGCATGGATTTGAGATTTTCCGCACACATCGCGATTCTTTCTCAAATCGATTCTGAGCTTAGTTTTGAACAGCAGATGGCACTGCTTGCTTTAGAAACAGCCGTGCTCTGTTTGTTTCCAAATCCTTACATGCACTTGAACCTAAAATAATCATTTATGCAATCTGAAAAGGTTGAAGCGAATTACAAGGGTGTTCACAGTGGACTGTTTACAATAATCTCACGTCATAAAGCATTCTGAGCCGAGGTGAAATTACATGACTCAGCTGAACACACAAGTTCTCATCAGCACTCTTCTTCATGAGCATTTGAGTGTGCAGATAAAAACTAGATTAGAGCACCACCTGCTGTTAAAATCTAAGTTCAGAATCGATTCCAAAGACAATGGCGATGCATTCGGAAGATCTCAGAATCAATCCACGAATTGATTTATTGTCCCATCCCTAAAAAAGATGCATTAATATGTTTGGAAAATATATAGTAAATATATACTTTTTTTTAAAATAACTTTAAATGCATATTAAATTCTACATTTAAAACAAACAAAAAAATCTAATTTTAAATGTAAATAAAATTACCATTTATAAAATTAAAATTATATATTTAATTTTCTAAAATAATAATTTAATAGATTTATTTATTTATTTATTTATTTATTTGTGGTAGGCCAGTGAAAATGTTGGCAGCACAGGCAGAAAAACTACTGGCCTGACTAGGCAGGCATTTAAAATAAAAAAATTAAAAAAAAAAAAATTAACATTGAAATGAGTCTTAAATGTGATTTCTGTAATTAACGTCCAGGCCCTTTTCTCGAGCTCTTTCATTCATTTCTAGAAGATTCCAAATCACAAACTACATTTTCTGCATTAAAAGCTATGGGTGTTCCCACAGAAATGCATAATCAAGTCTGATGAAGTAATAGCTCAACTGACCTTGTTCAAATGACTGCAACCTAGTCAAACAGGCTGAGATATTTCAGTCTTTCTGAGTTCAAACTGTGTTCACTGACTTGCTGTAAAAACACTTTTGTGTGATTCAGGTACCTGCGCCTCTCCCAGTCCCAGCTCGATGTCCTCCAGGCTCTTGCGGAGCAGGCTTGATTTCTCCTGCGCGACGGGAGGCTGAGCGCAGTCCAGGATGGAGTTGAGGAGCTGGGCGTGTTCCCCTCGCAGCGTCTCCAAACCCTGCATCACCGCTTTAGTATTTAGCACGATCTCGTCCTGCGACAGTCGCTCCAGCGCCTCTTCTCGTGGGTACACCATGGCGGACATCACCCGCGGGACGCGCCGCTCGCTGAGAACAGACCGTATGTTACCATTACAAACTTATGCGTTATAAATCTAACATCTCATACAGCTGAATCATCATTTTACATGGCTCCAGTTAACTAAAATTAAAACATCATTGTTTAAATTGAATTTATTAAAACTATACAGACATAAACTAATAAAAATGGCATAAACTGACCAAAAATAACTGAAAATGAAATTAAATATAAAATTAAATATTTAAAATGTTTTTACAAACTAGTAAAATAACAGAAAAATGGAAATAATTTATAAAACTATTGAGATTTTAAAATCAGTAACTAATAAAATGACAAAAAAACGAATAATTAACTGAACTAAAAATGAATTAAAATATTTTAAAATATTTTAAAACAAAACATAAAAAAAAACACAAAAATGTTAACTAGAATTAAATTGCTAACTGTGAAATAAAATAAAAGTAAATCAAAATGTTAAAAGAGAACATATAAGTACTTCTAAATAAATATAAAAGAACACTAAAATAGTGCAAAAATCACTGATGACTTTAGTCCCAATGGACTCCATTAGACCCTGAAGTCCATCATGATCCATTACTGAACCTCACGAACAAAAACAACCAATAGAATAAAATTAGAATGATATATAAAATGTAATAGAAGTTGCCAATATAGTCAAAGCAACATTTCATTTTTATGTAGTTTATCTGGATTTATTAAAAATAACTAGAACTGAAATAAATAATATAAAACTATACAGACCCATAAAAAAATAACTAATAAAAATTGACAAAATTAAAAAAACTTTAATTATAATTAAAACCATAAAACAAAAAATACAAAAACATATATAAAAACTTTTTACATTTTATTTTGGTTTAAATTTAATGCGTTAAAACTATACATACGTAAAAACAAAACTAATACAAATGGCAAAACAGAACAAAAATAACTAAAAATGAATTAAAACAATACACATTTTAAAAATTCAATATTTAATACACAATTAAATGTATAAAATATAACAAAACAAGTAGTAAAAAAGATGCTGAAATAATTTATAAAAACTAAATTAAGAACAAAAACAAATAAAATTAAATAATTAACTAAACTAAAAATTAATAAAACTATTTAGAAATATTTGAAGAGTCAAAATGAACAACAAAAAACAAAAACGTTAACTAGATTTAAATTGCTAACTGAAATAAAGTAAAACCAATTCAAATTCTAAAAAATATATAACAGTATCTAAATAATACTAAATTAACACTAAAACCTGATGACTACCTGATGACCTAACGACCTAATGGACTTCATTAGACCTTCAAGTCCATCATGATCCATTACTGCACCTCACTCCCAAAAACAGCCAATCTGGCAACACAGACTACAAGTGCTGACAAAGACCTGCTGCCTAAAACATCTGAAGTGATGAACATCACAGCACTGCCAGAAAATCCAGACAGCCGTGTGAATCAGCCACAATCAACAGGAATCTGAGCACATCAGTGATTACATATGATTTTACATATATAAAAAGAACTATTCCATGTATAAAGTTTGCATACTGGATAATATCAACCTCCATCATCTGGGCCAATTTCATCTGCATTTCCACCTGCGTCCAGCAGAGGCGCCATTCGTCATCATCACGCCTATTGACTGCAATGCAGTAACAGCGGAGAGAGAATCCCGCATCAAACCATGAGATGTTCAGCTTATAAACACACCTGAACAGACCACAAACCGTCTTCTGATGCTCAGAACCATTCATATGATTCGTCCAGCTTTCACAATGACTGACAGCTGCCTGAAAAAACCAGGCGAAACATGGAAAAATCCATCAAGGTGACCCGCAGGACAACACAACGTGCGTTTACTCCTCCAGACAATCACAACATCCTCATATCTGAGCGAAAACAGGCCCTGCTTAATATGCAACAAACAAATCTGCTAAAGCTTATGCATCCAACTTAAAATACCAGCAAACACTTATTTTTATAATGCAGCTGCCTCACATCCACCATTTTGTGTTCTCATATATCAATGTTTGAGAATGAATCATGATGCATAACCCCAGAAATATTCATTGCAGTTTCGATGCAATGAATGATGAAAACAAAAATTATCAAATGCATCATGAATCTATCATGCATCATCTGGTTTGCCCTTTCAAACACTGTCAAAGCAAATTACGAAACTATAATTATTTTAACAACCATAACACAGTCTTTTGTGCTATTTAGATATTAAATATGAGCTACTGTTTTTAGCAAATCAGGCTAAACTTTCTTCATTCAATCAGCCAGCAGTCTAGCATCCTTTTGTATGATGAATGTATATCAAAAACTAACGCACAGACCATTTTTGTATTGCGTGCAAGCAAAGTACCTTTTATAATCCGCTTGCTTTGGACTCCCGTTGAATTCAAGCGTGAAAACAATGTGATGTTATGGATTCAGACGCGTCCAAAATCCCAGACTCGCTCAATAAAACGGTATCAGGCGTGAATCAGACGAATCCCCGGCGACGCATCGGCTGTAAAGATGCGCGTCCGTCCGATGCGCTTTTGTCTTTGACGCGTTCAGCAAAACAAACGCCCGTGCCTGCGATGACCCGCTTTCGTTTCGTCCATCCTTTCTCGTCCCTTTCAACTCGATATTTGGCGGATCTTTGTGCTGGACTGAGAGAGGATGACCACAGCAAACTGAAAATGGCTGATGTGTGTGTTTGTGCTCCCAGAATCCAAAGCCCTGCGCGCTGACATCACTACACCCGCCTCCCCCCTCAATCGGGCGTGGACACACAGCGTTTCTGAATATCAGTATTTTTTTGTTGTTGTTGTCCTGCATAATATTTTACAAATAACGTGTTTTCTTTCATGCCAATGGAAGAAAATCCAAAATAAACATTGAAGTGTTTCATTTTATTACACTTTATCTGTTTGCGTCTGTAGATTTCGATTGCAACACATACTGCTTTCTCAAAATGAGTTTTATCTCTACTTCAGCACAACGTACATACAACAAATTTTACAGTTTTAATTCTAACTATATTCTGAAGGTTTTTACCAAAGGGTTTGTTTGTGTAACATTTACGTGATTTTATATAACATTTTGTTCCTAAAATATGGAAAAAATGTACTATTTTCTGATTTATCGAGTGATAAAAACAAATATCCAAAATCCTCTCTGCAAAAACCTTTAACTCTAATATGTCAACAAAATGAAGCAAGAATTTTAAACCTGGCATTTTCTAATATCTTAAAATATATGGAAATATGTTCATTCTTAATTTTAAAAAGGCCTTAGTAACCTACTTTTAAAATACTTGTAATACAAAACAATTGTTTCTATCATCACTTCAGCAGAACTTACATTAAGTGAAATTTAGTTATACTCCTACCTATATTCTGAAGGTTTTTACTGATGGGTTTGTTTATATAACATTCATTTGATTTTGTATAACATTTTATTCCTAAATTGGTGAAAACATACAATGTTCTGATTTATGGAGAGATAAAAATAGATATCCAAAATCCCTTCTGTAAAAACCTTTAACTCTAATATGTCAACAAAATGAAGCAAGAATTCTGAACCTGGCCTTTCCCAGTATCTTCAAATATGTTCATTTCTAATTACAATGTTCTGATTTATGTAGAGATGAAAACAGATAACGAAAATCCCTTAGTATGTCAACAAATTGAAGCAAGAGTTTTTAACCCGGCTTTTCAATATCTTGAATTGCATGCAAATTAGTGTATTTTTACTTAGAAAATGCCTTAAAAACGTGTAAAATACTTCTAATATAAAACAATTGTTTTAGTGTTTGGTGATTCATTTGTCTTCTTTCAAACTAGTGGAAAGAAAACATCCAAAATATACATTTGGGACTTTTATTTTATTACACTTCACCTATTTGCACCTGTATTTCGATTACAAAACATATTTCTTTATCAAAATGAGTTTCTATCTCCACTTTAGCACAACTTCCATACAACAAATTTTACAGTTTTACTTCTAACTATATTTTTAAGGTTTTTACTGAGGGGTTTGTTTATAGAATATTCACTTGATTTTATATAACATTTTATTTCTTAAATGGTGAAAATTAAAAATTTATGGAGTGATAAAAAGAGATATCCAAAATCCCTTCTGTAAAAACCTTCAGCTCTAATATGTCAACAAAATGAGGCAATAATTCTGAAACTGGCCTTTCCCAATATCTTGAAATGTATACAAATAAGTGTATTTTTAATTAGAAAATGACTTGTTGAATGAAATGTTTAGTGTATGGTGATTAATATGTCTTCTTTTAAACTAGTGGAAACATCCAAAATACATATTTGGGTGTTTATTTTATTACACTTCACCTATTTGCGTCTGTAGATTTGTCAAAATGAGTTTCTATGTGAACCAATATTCTGAAGGTTTTTACCTTTTCAGATGTTTGTTTATATGACATTCACATAATTTTATACATTTTATCCCTAAAATATGGTGAAATTGTACTATTTTCTGAATTATAGAGTGATAAAAACAGATATCCAAAATCCCTTCTGTAAAAACTTTGAGTTTTAGTATGTCAACAAAATAAAGTAATAATTTTAAACCTGGCTTTATCCAATATCTAGAAAAGTACGCAAATTAGTGCATTTTAAAATACTTTAAAATTCTACAAAACAAAATTCTACATTATTTTAATGTATGGTGTTTAATCAACTGGGAAAGTATGGAATTACATATTAGTTCAACATTTTACCTTATTCACCCTAGTGTTTGTCTTAATTATGGGCCGTTTTCACAAGAATAGATGTGCAATTCTGTGTTAAACTGACCACAGTTGTTAATCTATTAGAAGACATTTGATTATTAACATATCTATGGCAGAGCAATGCCAGTGACAAATTTACAAGACAATTTACAAATCAGGTGTGTTTATTAAATAAAAAAGAATACAAGTAACACTTCCACTGTCCATACCACATCTATTGATTGACAACTCAATTATGAAAAAGCAGTACTACAAAAACATGTCAAATAAAAAAATAACACAATAAAGGAACATGAGTTCATATTACAAGCACTTTGGATATGTACAAGCGTTTTTGTCTAAAGGCAAAAAGGCAAAGAGCTGAAGACTGCTAAAAGATAATAAATGCATGTGCAAAAATACTTATCCACAAGCTCGGCTTCTCGAACGTTCACGTCTAAATATTACGCAATGATTTACTTTACACAGCAGGCTAACTTTGGCCGATTCTGCGGTTTGAATCCGAAGCTTGTGGAATTCAGGCATTTTATCTATCCGACAGGTTACATCGACAAAAAGTATTTGAAGCGAACGAACTCCATTCTGATTGGCCATTGGGATAATTAGTTGACCAGTCAGAATGCTGGAGTCCGCTTCATGTTGCTGAACTTTCACATGACAAATCAACACAGGTACATACAGAGGTACGAGGACAGGCAAAGACCAGACTCCACACGGCACACGCATAAAGAGACAGTCCATGTTCGAGTGACGGAACAGAAATTAGTAGTTGTTGAAAACTCTTTCTTTTCATATTGAAATGAATCGTTTGGAAAATTCGGTACTTCACATTCCCATTCCAGACTGCTCCATAAATACTGAAAATCATTTTCCATACATACAAAAACACAAACAAAACAAAATGTAACAGCTGACACTCTTTGGCAGTGACAATTTTTTTTTTTGCCCCTCCTTTTTTCCATTCAATACATATCCATATAAAATTTGAACCTGGACTCCGAAATAGTTGCCATTTATTGTGTTTTTTAACACTTGTATGAAGTTTGCCGAAAGTTTCTGTGCATTTGCTCATCATGCAAGCTTAAAACACGGACAGCAAGTGTAACAACAGTACAGACATTTCAATTAGTTTGAAATAAAATTCAGCATGGGTTTTTCTCTTTACGCACTCAACATCTATAAAGGGGTGTTTCTAGAAGGTCTCTAAGCTTTGGTGGACATGCAGACCCTCTGAATCATTTATGATTTCAGATCCAATAAAAAAATAAATCAAAGACTCAACAGGACTGTGCAAAACCCTCTAGACACAATCACTGACTGAAATATTGAAAGGCTTTTTGACATTACTTGTAGCTTTTATGACAGCCACAGTATGCGTTTTCCTACGAGCCTTAGGATTTAGATATTCATAAAATAAAAAAAAAAAATGCAATTTAAACAGCTATATAAAAACATATTAAGAACTTATGTGCTATAGATAATTTATTAATGTGTGGATATTTTTTCAACAGAGCGGTACTGATAACCAACATGAACTCAAATCGTTTTTAAGAATACGGGCATACAAAGGAGAGATGCATTTAATGTACACAAAAAAATACACTCACACTTCAAAACTATTGCTAAACATCTCTGTAAGAAGCAGGAACTAATAAAAATCTAACTGACCCAATGTGACTTTAATACTTTGTTTTTTCTTAATACTTTTAACCACAGAAAAAAAATGAGGCTTTCATTCCAGAAAACGTTACTTAAATTAGAAGGATTTGGGGTGAATCTCATATCCAGGTCATATCACCTCAAAATTCGAAAGAAACAATTGTATTAAAATTATATAATTAAAATTGACCGTAATGCAAATATTTGTTTTAGAAATCGGCACAAATGAACAGAATTGCTACCATGATGTATGCAACCAAAACTTACATTTTTTTCCCACTTTACTGTGAAGAAAATTAGACCAATCATGTTGCACAACAAAATCCAAAATGTTCCTAAATTTTTGTCATTTTTTTAAATATTTCTTTATTCTGATTTTGTGGTGAAATATGACATGAAAGTTGAAGTTCACTTCATATTAGGAGTTCAACAGATTAATAATGTAACAATCATTGTATATTAAAAATTCATCAGCATTTCAAGCATTTCAAGCTGCAATGGTTAGAAGTCGGCCGGGTGGAAAGACGCCGAATCTTGTGCCGTGAAGGACGTATAATTAACACCACAGACTAATTAAACCAGTGAGCACTACTGTCCACAAACACGCACTCACACAAACCAACACGCACTACACACTGGCTTCACTCTCACTGTGGCACAACATCATTTCATAGATAGTTATTTTTTTGTTGTTTGTTTTGTTATTATTTTAAAACCACATTTTAGTGACGTTTTGTTAGTTGCATTACCTACCACTCACAAGAATATCTCACAAAAGTTCTAGACAAAATAAAAACCACGTTACTTTTGTGAAAGCTGCCATTAGCAGTAATGTAACAAGCTCCAGCTAGAAAATAAAGGGATGTTGTAGCTCAACTGATCTCTGATCAGTTCTGACATTTTGTTCACAGCTGCACTGCAAAAAAGGATTCTCAAGTATTTTTGTCCTATTTTGCTTTTCTAGTATTTTTAAATAGCTAAACACTCTTAAATGAAGATTAAGCAAAACGACTTAAGATAGGAAGTCTGTTTTCTGGAAAATTATCAAAATTAAGTGAGTTTATGCTTCAAACAAGTTTAAAATTTTGACGGTTTTTAATTAGAAAACAAGACTTTATATCTAAAGTCGTTTTGCTTCTTAAGTAAATGTGTCTTAAATTAAGATTGTTTATATATTTGTACCGGAAAAGACAAAACTAAATCTAAAATAAGACAAAAATGATAAGAAAATCAAGTTTTTGCAGTGGGTAAAGGTAGTGTTTGGGAATCATGGTTTAATTGGGCATTCCATATGAGGAGCTGGTCGTTTCTTGTGCTTTGGATGAAGATATGAAGAAATGAAGGTGGTTTAAGTGCATAGCATTTGACAACTGATGAAAATGAAACCCTTAAAGTTCTCCCCAAACTGGTTTCCAGCTCTAAACATGCACACAAGAACCAAAAACACACTAAAACTACATCTTCCCCAATTCTGCTGGCTTAATAGGCCAGCAGAATTTTTCACCTCCAACCTCATTCAGCCTTTAAATCAGGCCTTGTGCTGACTGATATGACGTAGTTCTCTCATAAATCGAGTTTGTCTTTGCCGTTGCCCATGTTTTAAAGATGACAGATTTGTTCTGTCCCGTAATGTTTACATTCTGATTGGCCAGAGATCTTTGGAGATGGTTTATGAAAAGAAATCAAACCTGTAGATGAGCTACATATCTAAGCTAAAAGGTCACTTTTAAAAATAAACGCTAAACTGACCCAAAAAAGCATGTAAAATCAAATATAAAACTAAACTGAAATTGTTTACTCTAGGTAACAGACATGTGAACTAGTAACCTTCTGTACGTCGAGGGGAACGAAAGATGCCGCTGCATCAGGCGAAGCGATTCGTGCACTGAATTGAGCTAAAAATGTTAGCTTTGCTAGTGCATTATGGGTGATGTAGTTTAAGACATGCAGGTTAGGGGTCAGCAACGCATTTCCAGATTTCATCGACTGGAAGGATAAAACAAAAACTATGTGAAAAATGACTTTAGGAAATCTAAAAACTCATCAATTGGCGGATGGACATCTTGTAGCCCCGCCTCCAATGTCAAATTGGAGTTTAACTCCGCCCTCATAATAAAGGCGGGAACTTTGCTAATTTTGGAATATTCACTGGTGCTTTTTTTCAAAGTTTGAATCTTTGTTTACAAAAAACTACCATGGTAACCACAGTTTTTGCCAAAATTCCATAGTTGCTAAGCAACAAAGATTCCAAAAGCTGATTTTACTTAACTAACTGTAAGTTTCTCTCCAAACTCAGTTACCATGGTAGATTTTAGCAAGGGTTAAACTGCATTTATGGATTATGCTGGTTATGGACGCCGATGATGAAAGAGATCAGTTACATCAAGGTTCATATTCAGGGTTGTTGAGTGTGATTTAAGCGGTGTCATCCTGTTAAATAGTCATCGACAGGTGGTGTATCCAAATTTTGTGCTTGGCCCCAGTTTGTGGCTCTGGGGCCTTTGATAAATAAAAGTGACTAGCGCTGATAAAAGTCTATCGAAGCCGCCGAATCGAACGTCTTCAACTCCACCTACCCACCCACCAGAGACAGTCACATGAGAGCCTCATCTCAACTGTGATTGGCCAGCGTTCTGAGAGTGGCGGCGGCGGTGGTGTGCAATGGGGTGAAGGTTGCAGGTTGAAGGGGCAGGGTTGAGAAAGTGGGCCGTCCTAGGAGGGCGGTTTGCTGTAGCCGAACAATCCCACCGGGAAATACTTGACGTGAGTCGGCCACTGAGCGGCGAGCTGGAAGAACTTCACGTCATTCCACTCGCATCCGTCGATGGTGACTGAGAAAAAAAAAAAAAAAAAGAAATGTTGTTTTCAGCTTTAGCTGACAAGAAAGCGGGTTTCTGGCTGTCGTGAAGATCTGGTACCTTTCAGGATAGTCTGCTGTTGTTTGGCGGAGCAGATGAGCCGGCTGATGCCCTCGATCACCTGACTCTTATAGTCCACCTCCCGCTCTTTAGGTTTCTTCCCCAGGAAAATAGTGGGAACTGCAAAAGAAAGAGAGAGAGAAATTATTTAGATCGTAATATTTTACTTGTATAAGGAGTGGTACTGATTTTTCTTTCAATATATTATTTAATTTACACTAAGGTTTACACTTTTATTGAGCAAAGATGCATTAAACTCATCTAAAGTGACATAAAGGCAATTGTAATGTTACAAAAGATTTCTATTTCAAGTAAGTGTTGTTCGTTTGAAATTTTTATTCATCTGTGAATCCTGAAAAATACAATGTATCTCAGTTATTTGGCAACACAACTGTTTTCAGCATTGATAATAATCAAATGTTTTTGAGCATCAATCAGCATATTAGACTGATTTCTGAAGGATCATGTGACACTGAAGACTGGAGTAATGATGCTGAAAATTCAGCTTTGATCACAGGAATAAATTTTATTTTAATATATATTCAAATAGAAAGCATCTAATTTAAATTCTAATAATATTTCACAATTTTAGTGTTTTTACTATTTTTCTGATAAAAAACAAAAATGTGAACATTTGAATAGTAGTGCTCTTATGCTTTACTTTTTTTTATTTAAGCTTCTAATTTTTTTTGGATATACATCGTATATATTATGATGTTTTACATTATTTGATATTATTACTATATATTTTATAATGAAATATATATTTAAATATATATACATAATTATATATGTCTACTAATCATTTTACTAATCAGTTTACAGTTACATTTTTCATTTCATTTATTCATGATCTGTTTGCCATTTTCTTTATGCAATTTATTTGTTTAAAATTTTTACTTTTTTTTTTTTTTTACTTTTATTTGATTTATTTTTTATGTTCAGTATTACATTTTTGTAATTCATTTATCCTGTGTCATTCTGCCTTGTAATTTATTTACTTTCATTTGCCATCTACTATCTGTGTTGCATGACAAATGAAAAAATACTGTCATGTACATTAAATACAATTTCTACTACATTTTGTCAAACAGATTCAGCTCTAAGCAAACAAGGATCTTCTGGATGCTATGACCATCTATCGTACCATTTTGCATAATTCCTGACTACATAAGGGTCTGCTCACCTTTCTTGTTCTTCTCTTTGGTGACCACGGTCATGGCCATAGTGTTGACGGGCGCCTGCGGTTCGCTGGCTCCTCCTCCTGGCAGCCGGCTAACCTGCAGCGACCAGAAGGTGCTCTTCAGAGTGTTCTTACAGCCGGTGTCTCTCCTCTCGCCCTCACGGCGCTTTTCCGCCAGAGACGCCAGCCAGTAATCCACCTGCAGGCCGATGGCGTCCGCGCCGTGAGACATGCTGGGACTCCTGAGACAGACACATACAATGGAAATCAAACACTGCTCTGATTTTTAAACTGTCTACTAAACTTCTAGATTTTGCAGATTTGAACCATTTTATTCTTCCATCAATAAAAGCTGGAGTATTAACATTACTAAACCCGAAACTGAAATAAATGTATATATGGCTGAGCAGGAAGACCACTCTGCAACCAAAACCAGCCTGAGCCCCTTTGTTCCACCTGACCCGGTTTCTCCAGCAGGATTAGGAAGTCACTCGTGAAACCTTGTGACGGTAGAAATGCAGAGCGCGATCGATCACTCACCCCTGCACAGCCAAACCGCCACCCATGGAGGGAGACGAGGGGGGCGTGGCCGTCTCCTTCAGACTGGCAGGTGATCCGTGAGAGGGCGGAGACGTGGAGGGGACGGCTAAACTCACAGCCACGCCCTCTTCGGCGTCGCCTGGGAAACAGAGATGGACACACGGTGAGCTTCAGTGGCATTAAATCAACATGCTGATGTCACACACGGAGTTATAAAAAGCAATCAGCACTTCAGTCTCCATGGAAACACACACCTGCTGATGATTGGCCAGGCTCAATCAGACCCACTTTCACCACCTGTGAGACGCAAACAGATCATAACAAATAAATAGAGAGGAAAGTACATAAAATAAAATATAACAATATAATATTAATCAAAAAAGTTAATTTCATTTGATTGATTATAATACATCATAAATATATGATGCTTTGAGCGACACTTGAGCTGTCTGCAATAAATATATAAGTCAAAAAATATAGAGACAGACAATGAAAAAAAAAAAAATTATATATATATATATGTATATATATAAATTCTATTACATACAGTATAACCCTTGAAAAAGTAATACAGAGAAATAAAACTAAAATAAAAGAGAACATAATAAATATAAAAAAATAAATATTAAAATGGAAATAAAAAATAAATAAAACTACAAAAGGTAAATCAAACAAAAACAAATACATTTATTTTAGGGGCAAATATTACCCCTCAAAAAAGTCATTTTTGATCAAATTCATTAGATTTATTACAATACAATACATGTTAAAGGCAAAAACACTGAATAATTTCATTGTTATGACAAATAATATTTTAATTAAATAATTTATTTATTTATTTGTATATTTTAATTAATCAATGCAACAAGCAATATTATAGCTAGTAAGAAATACTTATAAGTGAATAAAAAAAGCTTAATAAAACAAAAAAGATAAAAGGTAATATAAGGTAATATATGATGCTTTGAGTGACATTTGTCATTTTTGCAACAAATATATCAGGCAAAAAATATATAAATGCATTTTAAATAATGCAAAATGCAATATTATGGCTAGTAAGAAATGCATATGGCTGCAGATTTTCCACTCACCCCAATGAAGGGAATGAATTTCTGGTATGAATCCTCATCTCTCCTGTAAGAGAAAGTGATAAGTGAGTTGAAACACATGGCTGTGGCTGTCATGTCATACAATAGTGAACGATGTGCAGTTGTGATGAGAGAGACAGAGCCGTACGTTCTGTGTTTGCAGGTCAGCATGGCCTCAGCGATGGGCAGCTGGTGTGTGAGCCGCCCACTGATGTACTGAGCCCATGGCGGCGTCCAATCTACACACAAACACACACGTCAACTACAACAATACATGAGCATATGTGTGCTGCTGTGTTAAACATGCTTCTTTTTATAAAGGCTCATACATTTGCATTCAGAAAAGCAGTTTGAATGCTATAACAACATCCTACTCATACTATTTATGCAGTTTGCAATTCAAGAATGCGCATCCCAGAGCCTGTGCTACATGAGCTTTTGTGCTTAAAAAGTATACAAATTTTTATTTTTCAAAAAGACGGATTGTTTTGCTAGATAAGACCCTTCTTCCTCGGCTGGGATCGTTTAGAGCCCTTTGAAGCTGCATTTAAACTACATTTTTGAAGTTCAAATTCAGGGCACCAATGAAGTCCATTATATGAACAAAAATTATGAAAATAATCCTGTTTTCCTCAAAACCATAATTTCTCTATGACTGAAGACAGAAAGACATGAACATCTTGGATGACAAGGGGGTGAGTAAATTATTTGTAAATTGTTGTTTTGGAAGTGGAGTTCTTTTAAGATTCAATTCAGTGAAGTCTTAAAAAGATCATACTGCAATGGGCAGGTCTTTCTGTGTGTGTGTGTGTGTGTGTGTGTGTGTGTGTGTGTTTACCTATCTGTGGTGGTTCTGATCGGTTAAATGTGTCTCTCCAAGCTAAGTCCAGGAAGGCTGCGCTGTAACGGTTGTCAAGGGCACCCAGGTGCTTAGCAACAGGATTAGAACCTGAACCAGTTTAGAAGAAAGAAAGAACAAACAGAAACACCGCAATTAACATCCAAAAATATCCACATCAAAAACCAAAGACGTAATTTCTCTCTTTCTCTTTCATCTAATCCATTATCCATCCATCCATCCTTCTGTATCTATATAACAGTAATTTTTCTGAGTGATGCTGTCATGAGTTGTGTTGTCTTACCCAGAGGCACGACCAGGAAGCGGATGTGATTGAGCCAATCAGACGTCTTGTTGGCAAGCTGAGTGACGAAGAACTGCAGCACTGATCCCAGATAACTCTGACCGCCGACCACCGCCACCTTCACCGGCCGCGGCATTGATGAGTTACAGTTACAGCTGCGCAAACCGAGAACCGTTGTCAGATTTACTGTACGTTATGCTTCAAAGCTCAGTGTTTTCCTTACAAAAGACATGTTTAAACGAGAAGTTCACTTCCAGAACAAAAATTTACAGATTTTGTACTTGCCCCCTTGTCATCCAAGATGTTTATGTCTTTCTTTCTTCAGTCGATAAGAAATGATGCTTCTTGAGGAAAACATTTCAGGATTTCTCTCCATATAGTGGACTTCAGAGGTGCCCCCAAGTTTGAACTTCCAAAATGCAGTTTAAATGCAGCTTCAAATGGCTCTAAACAATCCCAGCCGAGGAAGAAGAGTCTTATCTAGCAAATAGATCAATTGTTTTCTAAAAAGGTTACAATTTATCTACTTTTTAACCTCCAATGCTCGTCTTGTCTAGGTCTGCGTGAACTGTGTATTCCAGTTCAATACAGTTAGGGTATGTGGAAAAACTCGTCGTTTTCTCCTCCGACTTCAAAATCAACCTACATCGCTGCAGAAGTACCGACCCAGTGTTTACAAAGTGAACATGCAAAGAAGATCTAACACCCTTTACAAAAAAGCTAAAACAGCGATGTAGGATGATTTTGAAGTTTAAGAAAGAAAACGAGATGGGAGTTTTTCAGCATACCCTAACTGTATTAACCCGGATTACACAGACTACGCATGTGCATCACAGAGACAAGACAAGACAAGCATTTGAGGTTAGGAAAGGATATAAATTGTCAATTTGTTTTGAAAATGACCGATTGTTTTGCTAGATAAGACCCTTTTTCCTCGGCTGGGATCGTTTAGAGCCATTTGAAGCTGCATTTAAACTGCATTTTGGAAGTTCACACCTGGGGGCACCAATGAAGTCCATTATATGGAGAAAACTCCTGAAATGTTTTCCTCAAGAAGCATAATCTCTTATCGACTGAAGAAAGACATGAACGTCTTGGATCACAAAGGGGTGAGTAAATTATCCGTAAATTTTTGTTCTGGAAGTGAACTACTCCTTTCATGGTCTCTGCGTTTATATGACTTACAATTTCTGTATCCGTGTGAGAAGAGCCGAGAGAACGGCCTGAATCTCTGCACCAGAGCATGTACAAACCACAGGATGCTTCTGAACCTGAAGCTGCTCCGCAACATACTGTAAACACACACAATCACACTGCAGTGAAGTCACAGTAAAGACATTTATGACGTTACAAAAAAGCCCTTCATCCAGGACTCTAGGCTTACTTTTCTTTTTAGGAGCACTTGTGAAAAAAAAAATTAGGAGCACAGTCAAAATTTCAATTATTTTAAAAATCTGATTAAAAATTAGCCTTTCCATTACAAGGTGATATTTGACTCCTTAAAGTGATTTACAGGGAAATTTAGTTTTTACCTTTGTAATGGCATTTTTCTATGTCATCTTTTACGTCATCTTTTTAATGTTTAAATAATTGTATTTAATAAGGTTTTAAAAATGTCTGATTAAAACAACAGAATCAGAACAAGTAGAATACGAATAAGTTACCAATCAAATGAAATCAGTATTAACAAAATTAATTTGTACTTGGTGGCACAGAAGAACACAAAAGTGACTTGTAGGTGTATTTTCATGTGTTTAATGAGGCTCAGAGGAGGCACGAGTGCAATCAAATTCAAAAATTCATGTTGAGATTCATGTTTTTAATAAAAAAATGTTGAATACAGAAATATTAAATGATTTAAATACCTAAAAAGTTACTTTAAAAATGAAACTAAAACTGCCAGTAGGTGGTGGGAAGTCACTGATTTAATTACTGAATCATTCATTCATTTGATTTGTCTGATTTATTCAGGAATAAAGCAAGTGACTGTATGAATGGGAAAAACTGAATCACTGACTCGTTAGATTCGTTTAAAAACGCATGTTCACTCATAAACAAAACAGTGCTGTGTTTGAATGGAGATGTGCAGCGGATCAGTTGTGACTTGTTTCAAACTATTTTCAGTGACGAAATAGAGAAAAATCAGGCAACAGTGTTATAGTCAGACAATGTAAGTTACTTAATATTAACTTCTTGTTTACTTAACTGTTGTATTAAATCAATATCTCAGTTACAAACTCCCTTAAAAATAATTAAAGGCTGTCACTGATCTTAGTTCATCGCGATCTCACAAAGTTCCATTATAACCAACAAAGCTATCTCTTATTTACACTCTCTCTACACTTTATGCAAGGATGTGTCAGATGTGTCTGTGATACATTACTCAACGTTGCAAAAACACGCAGAAACCTTTGAAGCTCCCCTCAGCTCAAACACAAATATGCTGATCGCACTTAGTCGAAGGTTGTCAGCAAAACAGCTGATACAATGAATTAAATATTAATACTTTGCAACTGGAAATCGTCCACAGTTGTACTAATAAACTATATTACTTAGCATAAGAATTGTTTACTGCGTTGATTATTACTAATAAATGCATTTTAGGTAAAAATACACAATGAAGCCATTAGGACAGACTGTTTTGGACACACTCACACACACACACTCGTGTACCTGTCCTTGCCAGTCTGTGCCATTGATCAGGATGAGACTTTCAGGAAGAGCAGCATCAGATAACAGAATCTGATTCAACTGATCATAGACGGCCTTCCTGAGGACCTGCAAACACACACACACACACACACACACACACACACACACAAGGATGAGTCAGCCAAACATGAATAATTCACAGTGACTCTGCAGAACAAGACGAAACACTGCATTAACATTCCTTATTTAAAGCCACGGCAGAGACTGAAGAAATGTGAGGGAATCCGAGGAAAACCATGTTTTGAGAAAGAGAGAAAACCCTAGACGAGTCTCTTTGTTCATCAGTTTTGGAGAAAAATGTAGCATCACATCACTCACCAACGAATCCTCTGCAGTGAATGGGTGCCGTCATAATGAAAGTCCGAACAGCTGATAAAAACATCACAATAATTCACAAATAACCCACACCACTGCAGTCCATCAATTAACATCTTGTGAAGTGAAAAGTTGTGTGTTTGTAAGAAACAAATCCAACATTAAGATGCTTTTAACTTTATATTGTTGTTCTGGCCAAAATATGAGCAAAATATAACCCAAAATAACACTTCCTCCAGTGAAAAAGTCCATCTCCTGTTGTCCCGTCACATTAAAATGAACCACATGTTTGTTTCTAACCGTTTTAGACTGTTTTTGTTTGTAAATGGTGCTTGATCTGTGCAAATTTCTCAAATTAAAACTGCATTTAAGCCGAAGCGACAGTTTAAAGCTAATACATCTTAATGATAAATTTGTTTTTTTACAAACACACAGATTTTGGCTTCTCAAGATGTTAACTGATGGACTGGAGTGGTGTGGATTACTTGTGAATTATTGTGATGTTTTTAGCAGCTGTTTGGACTCTTATTCTGACGGCACCCATTCACTGCAGTGTTTAAATGGAGATGCGCAGCAGCTCAGTTGTGACTTGTTTCAAACTATTTTTGACTATGAAATAGAGCAAAATCAGGCAATGGTGTTATAGTCAGACAACGTAAGTCACTTAATATTTACTTCTTGTTTATCTAACTGTTGTATTAAATCAATATCTCACTTACAAACTCTCCCTTAAAAACATTAAAAGCTGTCACTCATCTTAGTTCATCGCAATCTCACAGCTGATAAAAACATCACAATAATTCACACCACTCCAGTCCATCAATTAACATCTTGTGAAGTGAAAAGTTGTGTGTTTGTAAGAAACAAATCCAACATTAAGATGCTTTTAACTTCATATTGTTGTCCAGGCCAAAATATGAGCAAAATATAATCCATAATAACTTCCTCCAGTGAAAAAGTCTATTTCCTGTTGTCCTCTCACATTAAAATGCACCTACATATTTGTTTATAACGGTTTTAGACTGTTTTTGTTTGTAAATTGTGCTTGATCTGTGCATATTTCTCTCCTGATTCAGACCAGACAAATTAAAATTGCATTTTAGCCGAAGCTACAGTTTAAAGCTAAAACATCTTAATGACAGATTTTGGCTTTACAAGATGTTAATTAATGGACTGGAGTGGTGTGGATTACTTGTGGATTATTGTGATGTTTTTATCAGCTGTTTGGACTCTCATTCTGACGGCACCCATTCACTGCAGAGCATCTACTGGTGAGCAAGTAATGATACATTTCTCCAAATCTGATAAACAAACTCATCTACATCTTATATGGCCTGAGGGTGAGTTCATTTTCATTTCTAGGTGAACTATGCTGTGCTAAATACAGTCTGAGTCCTGTTACCTGTGTGCTGTGTCCGAGCTCAGGTGATCTCTCGCTGTCAGAGCTGTTTGTTCGTTCGCTCAGCGGTTTAGAGAGCTGTCTGTCTTTCACCGGAGTGCTGCGCTTACGGGGTGTGTGTCCTCCATCCAGCCTACAACACACAGAGACACCATCAAACTTGGGCTATGTTTACTCTGTATTATTTGACTGTGTTTCTAATACAGTGCGTGACCCTGGACCACAAAACCATTCATAAGGGTCAATTTTTTTGAAATTGAGATTAATACATCATCTGAAAGCTGCATATATAAGCTTTCCATTGATGTATGGTTTGGCCAATATTTGGCTGAGATACATCTATTTAAAATCTGGAATCTGAGGGTACAAAAAAAAAAAAAAAATTTTGAGAAAATCACCTTTAAAGTTGTCCAAATGAAATTCTTAGCACATTACTAATCAAAAATTAAGTTTTGATATATTTACGGTAGGAAATGTACAAAATATCTTCATTGAACATGATCTTTAGTTAATATCCTAATGATTTTTGACATAAAAGAAAAATCATTTTGACCCATATAATGTATTTTTGACTATTGCTACAAATATACCCGTGATACTTATGACTGGTTTTGTGGTCCAGGGTGGCATTTAATACTTCCTTGTTGAATAATAGTAATCATTTCTTCAAAAACTGATTATTTTATATTATATTACCTGGGTGATGGCATGGACTGAAGCTCGTTCTTGCTGGTTTTTAAGGGTGTTCGTGGTTTTTCAGCCACAGACACTGTTATAGAGGGGCCGACTTCACTGAACAACTCCTGATCATTTAGTTCCTATAAAACATACACATATTCAACACAAAAAAAGCATTAAAACATCATCATAACACAAGGAATTCAAGTCATGCATAATCTTAAAAGGAAGTGAGTATAATATACAAGACCAGAAGCATTTGGACTGCATGCAAATGTAATGATTTTTGTCAGTAACTTTCAATCAATTGGTGTTTTTATTTATTTTTGTCAGACATTTTGCTTGTACAATCTTTCTTTAAAATATGGCATTTAGTTATTCTTATATGTGACCCTGGACCACAAAACCAGTCTTAAGTAGCACGGGTATATTTGTAGCAATTGCTAACAATATATTGTATGGGTCAAAATGATTGATTTTTCTTTTATGCCAAAAATCATTAGCATATTAATTAAAGATCATGTTTCATGATGATATTTTGTACATTTAAAACTGAATACATCAAAACGTAATTTTTGATTAGTAATATGCATTGCTAGGAACTTCATTTGGAAAATTTTACAGATTATTTTCTCAATATTTTGATTTTTTTTAATTCCTGATTTTCAAATAGCTGTATCTCAGCCAAATATTGTCCTGTCCTAACAAACCATACATCAGTGGAAAGCTTAGTTATTCAGCTTATTTATGTATAAATCTCAATTTTAAAAAATTGACCCTTATGACTGGTTTTGTGGTCCAGGGTCACACATAATGTGTGCATGCATTTCAAAGCAGAGTTATTATAGTTGACTAAAACTAAAAGCATAAAAAAAACATTTGTTACTTGAAATAAAAAAACATTAACCAAAATAAAATAAAATACTAAAAATCTCCCTTAAAGGTATTTTATTACAGCTAGTTACCAAGGCAACATTTTTATTAAAGTATAACTTGAAAAAAAAAAAAAAACGCACAACAAAATTTATAAAACTTGAAAACAGATTAACAAATTAAAGTGAAAACAGAAAACACAATAATAGAATCTAATTAAAAATATTTTCGTGCCACTGTATATTTGTATATAAATGAGGGTGAATTCCACCAAAAAACAAAAAAAAACAAAAAACAACAAAAAAAAAGAACAAATACAAATTAATGAAAACTATATATATATATATATATATATATATATAAACAAATAAAAATGAAAAAAAAAATGCATGACAAAATTTCTAAAATGAACTAAAATTTAAGTGAAAACAGAAAATATAATAATAAAATCTAATTAAAAATATTAATACCAAAATACAAATTAAAAATATTTTTGGGTGCCACTGTGTATTTATGTATAAATGAGGGTGAAATCCATCATTCTCACCAGTGTGTCGGTCTCAGAAAGTGGCTCGTCCAGGTTGCGGCTGCGTGAATGTTTGAGTTTATCTGACGGCGGCTGCTCACCCTGCTGGAAACACACAGGAACTACAATCACTAACATCCACTAAACACTCACACACACATCTGAGCCATATGTCTCTGGAGCAGGTTGAACGATCTGGACTGCGGCCTGTAAACGATCGACCCCTGGCAGAGTCCAGGCTGAACCGCAGCACCTCAGAGCTGGATGTTAATGAACGACACACAGTGAGCCGCCCATCCTTTAACACCACTTTATAAACTACTCACTGAATGTATGCTACATTTTTAGTGGCCAATTTTAGTCTTTCATTTTAGTTTTGGACTTGATATACAATAGTGAAAAACATTATGTCATAAATATAGACAGAGATGAACACAAAATGGTGAAGAGAACAAAAAAAGTTTGAGCCCTTTCCTACAATCCTAGTGGTCTATAGCCATTTAAATATAAAATAAAATATACATAAAATATTTATAAAATAAAAATGTAACATAAAAATAGAAATATAAAAACAAAAATATATTCTAAAAATTATTCACCTTTTCCTATTTTTGTTTGGTTTTAAAGTACTAAAATAATTACAACTAAAACTTATATATATATATATATATATATATATATATATATATATATATTATATCATAAAGTGATATATACAAAAACAGTATTTTTTACATGATTTTTATATTTTACAAAATTGAAATAATAGTTTTAAGTGTTCCTTTAATCGCTGAAAGAAATTTCTTGCTTTCAAAACACTGTTTGGTCTGAAATGTCAGTTTCTGTTTGGGTGATGAGTGTCGAGGAGATCTGGTCGAAAATGATTTTGTTTTGTGATTATATTCAGTATTTGTACTCACAGGGCTGAAGGGGTCTCTGCTCAGACTGCCTTTACTGTTCAAGCTGCCGATCTCCGTCTGAGAGCTCGACTGGGACATGCCCTCAAAGAACGGCCTGGAAAAAGAGACAGAGGGAGGAAGATTTGTTAAAATATAAATAAAGAAAGAGTGTGTAATTTTAATGCAGCACTGGCTTGTCTCTCTTTTCTGTGTTCATCACTTAATGCTAGACGCTAACCATCTGTCTGTGATCTTTTTTGCACAAAAAAAAGAAGGACAAAAGTCATGAATCAGTGCAATCCTTCAGTCTCAGTTAAAATAAACACTAAATACTCCAGCTTTCTGAAGAACTCACTCAGAAGACAGCAAAAAAAAAAAAAAGTGAACATCCAAAGGGTAAACAACAAAAGACAGACTTCAGCACACATATGATCTTTTATGGTGATTTTTGTTCATTTTGACGCTTCATATTAATGCATTCAAAATATGCATACTCATTTTGTTTCAGTTTTGATTGTTTATATACTATTATAGCATTTCTTGATATTTTCAAATGGCTTTTATATTTTTATATTTCATTTTAATTTTAATTTTAGTCATTCTGATTTGTATTAGAAGTTTTTTTAATGTATCTATTTATTTATCTATTTTTAATTTTATTTCAGTTTCAGCAATTTTAATTGCCAGGGCAACATTTCTAACTTTTTTTGTTTAGTTTGTTTTTATTATGTATTTCTGTTTTAATTTAACTTTAGTACTTCATTAAAAGTTTCTCTGAAAATTTTTTTTTTGAAATCTAATATTTTTATTTTAATTAAATTTAAGATTTTACATTTAAAATTCATTCATCTAAAATATATTGCAACTCATTTATAACTTAATTAACATGAATAGCTACTCATTTGTTTACACATTTTGCATGTTAACACAACAAAAACATTATTTTGTTTGCCGTTTTGTTAAATTAAGACATAAAACACATTTTTATAAATATTAATAAATATTTTAGAAACATTTAATATTTTTATTTAAATAAATCAATACATAAAAGGTTATAAAAACATACAATGCTAGTATTACTATTACTAACTTTAAATTTTAATTTTAGTGATTTTGTTGTGTGCTGTTATTATTTTTACTATTTTTTATATTTCTATTTGGCTTTAATTTTATTTCAGTTTTATTTTTAGCACTTGTAGTACTTAAAAACAAATAAAACTTCTGAAATATAACTAATAAAAATAATTAAAAAAGGGTTTGTTGCCAAGGGTGTTTTCCCCATTCAATCATGTAAATTTTTATATTTTATTACAATTAACAAAAACAAATATATTATATTATATTATATTATATTATACAGTTTTACTTAATAATAACAACATTGATCAATAACAACAAAATTCTGCACATTTTCTCAGTTTCATGAAAGAAATACATATGTGTTTGGAGTGACATGAGGGTCAGAAATTAATGACAACACTTAATATTTGGCCGAACTACTCCTTTAACATCCTAACTGTTTAAATAAAATAATACATCAACAGTGGGCGCAGCCTCAGATCAGCAAAGGATGATACTGAATACTGAAAGACAACCAGGTTGTCCGTGATTGCTTTAATATAAATTCTCAGGCTGTTATCTGTGAGTAACGCTCATGTTGTTTGGCTCACTGAACTGTTGTAGTGTTTAGATAAACTGCAGTGTTCAGCTGTTAAATCTGGAGGTGAGGTGATGAGGGCAGGCGGTGTGATGTGACCAGCAGAGGGCGCCGCAGACAGTTGATGTGTTACCTAAGTTTGGGTTTGGGTGTGCTGAGGATGCTGTCTGTCTCCTCCATCTCCGGCCCGCTGTCGCTGGGATTGTACATCTCCAGACTGTCATAGAGCTCGTCCAGATCCTCCTCCACCTCCTGGATCTGCTCACGGGACACGTGCTCCAGCCCGAAACCAACCTACATCACAAGCACACGACTTCAGTCATGACCTATAGATTCAAATACGACAATATTCTATATTGCAGTGAGGCTCTATACAGCAGTGAGACTCGGATGCAAGAAAATTGTGCCTTTTCCATCTGTTTGAGGTGAGAATAGAAAGGTGTTGGACTAAAAGACCAGGTGCGACTGACAACCAGAGTGAGATAAGAATGAAACATAAGTTTATCAATATTCATAAGAATTTTACTTGAATAAATCTATATATAATAGGTATAAAAACATATCATTGCTAGTATTACTATTATGAACTGAAGTGCATTTAGTTTTATATTTTCTGTTTTTGTTTTAATTTTAGTAATTTTATGCTTTTGTAATTTTTTTTTTTTAATTTAGCTTTAATTTTATTTCAATAATTTTAGTCGCCAGGGCAACATTTCAAATTTTTTTTGTTTACTTTTAAAGGTGTGGTCTAGTCAAAAATTAAACTTTTGTCAGTATTAACAGATATGTATTTTATAGATATGTATAATTCATTTTTCCCATCTTTTTAAAGATGAATAAAAGAAAAAACTTTAATTTTATATTTACAGTTTTTATTTTAATTTCAGTAATTTTATGCGCTTTTGTCATTTTTTTTTTAATTTAGCTTTAATTTTATTTCAATAATTTTAGTTGCCAGGGCAACATTTATTATTTTTTTGTTTACTTTTTTTAAAGGTGTGGTCTAGCCAAAAATTTAAATTTTGTCATTATTAACAGATATGTATTTTATAGATATGTATAATTATTTTTTTCCCCATCTTTTTGAAGACGAATAAAAGAAAAAAACTTTAGTTTTATATTTTCTGTTTTTATTTTAATTTTAGCAGTTATATGCGCTTTTTGTACATTTTTTTTTATTTTGCTTGAATTTTATTTCAGTTTCAATAACTGTAGTCATTTTAGTTGCCAGGGCAACATTTCTATTTGTTTTTTGTTTATTTTGTTTAAAGGTGTGGTCTAGCCAAATTATGTCATTATTAACAGATATGTATTTTATAAATATGTATACTTCATTGTTTCCCGTCTTTTTAAAGATGAATAAAAGAAAATTAATTTCATTTTATATTTACAGTTTTAATCTTAATTTTTAAAATTTGTTATGTTATCCTGCCATTTCTCTTAGTTTTTTTCATATTTCTATATAGCTTAATTTTATTATTATTTTTATTTTTGTAATTTCACTTGAACATATTTATTTCAGTTACTTGGCAATAAAATATTTAGAATTTATGTTCCCATTTCTCAAGTGTTCCATCTAATATTCATATATTATTTAAATTGATGAAAACATTTAAAAAAAATGTTTTACTTATAGTTTAGTTACCAGTATCAACAAAATTATTATCAATAAATGATGACAATCATTAATAAATAATAAAATCTTTACATTTTTAAAAGCAATTTTAGTACTTATTATAACATATTTAAATCAGTTGCATTTTTGCATTTTTTAAAAAGGTACAGTACAACAAAAAAATGAAAATTCTGTCATTATTTACAGATTTGTATAACTGGCATTTTTCCTTTCTTTTCAAGGTGAGAATAAAAAGGTGTTGGACTAACAGACAGAGCTGTGACTGACAGTCAGGGTGAGAATGACAGAAAATAATAAGGTCACAGCAGCACGATCACAGTCATATTTCAACAGCTCTAATGAATCGAATCGTCAGGTGAGAATCCAGACGTTACCTCATCCGACACCTTAAACCTCTTCAGCAGAGCCACAAACTTCTGCTTGATGTTTGGTTGCTGAAAAAAGACAAAGCAGTAAAACATTTACAACACGATTCAGACAAAATACTGCAGAAAATCTGCCAGTACAAAGCTTGAAGTCAACATCAAAGCAAAACATTCCTGATCATATTGTGAATGATTCATCTGTGAATGTAGTTATGAAGAAAAACTTGCAATGAAAATGTTATAATTCACTCAGCAGGTGATAAATCGGGTGAGGCTTTATTTTAGACACTATCAAAAATGATAAAATGCTAGAAAAGTGCCCTCTTTAATGGTAATGGTGTGTGTTAAATGGAGCTCTGTGCGCTCATTCATATTCATTAACGTAGCGTCTGTGTGTGTGTGTGTGTGTGTGTGTGTGTGTGTGAGAGAGTCTTACTCTAGTAATGGAGGCATTAGAAGTAAGTTTGCGTCTGGGTTTCTTCTTCCTCACCTCGTCCTCTTCATCATCTAGATACTGAAACACACATAAGGCATTAAACATTTGTCATATGTGCATTCAGCGCTAAATGCCACAAATACACACACACACACACACACACACACACATATTTATTTATATATATACACATACACATTTACATATACACTACAATATTACTTCAAATGCAATATGAATTGCAGTAGCAAACAGGAAGCAGAATTGTAATTAAAACATGAATTTAATAAATGAAATGCTAAGAAATATATATATAAACCTCTGCAATTGTTTTTAATCATACATTTACATCAGTCCATTACGCAATTTAATTATGCTAAACAAAAAATGTGACAGTTTTGATGACAATGAAATATTTAACTGGAAATATGTTTAAAAAGCAAAAAAACAAAAACAAATGGCACACACACATGCACATATACACAACGGGTTGTAAATAAATATTTATTTTTGAATTAATTAATAAACAATATATTAAAATAAACTCGTAATGCGCTTATTAAAATAATTAATGCAATTGTAATTAAATGTATTTAATTAAATGAAATTTCAAAAGAAAGTATTTAATATTAATATTAAATATTAATATATATAACAAACTTAAAGAATGAATTCATTAAAAATGTAAATATATATATATATATATATATATATATATATATATATATATATATATATATATATAGATAGATAAATATGTATTTAATTATTTTTAAGAATTTATTTAAATATACTTTGTAATATAAATTCACAAAAAAAACAATTTCTTAAAAAATTAGAAATGAAAAAAAATGGAAATGACTCAAATTAAGACTTAATAAAAATGTAAAAACTAAATTATAAAGAAATATATTTAAATTTAGTTTTTAAATTGACAAAAATACTAAAAATGTTTATGTATTAAAGAAATAATTTAAGAATGTTTTAATTAATATTTCGTTAAAAACCTATTAAAAAATGTAAAACTATTTAAAATAGTTTTAAAAAAATATATAGAAATGTATTTTTGTTGTACAAATTTACTTATTACTTATTACTTATAATTTAAGAAATAATTTATTTATAAAATGTTTTAATTAATTTATTAAAAAACCTATTTCTTAAAAAATGTAAAAATGTAAAAAAAAGACTTGTATTAAAAAAAAAAAAATGGGGAAAACAAAATGGAATTACATAAATATGTATTTGATATTTAATTTTTTAAAAAAAATTATTAATTGATTTAACACATGTTGACCTACATGATGAACAGGGTCGTCGCTGCCCTCCTGCTCAGACGAGTAACTCTCCTCCTCTTCCTCTGAGTAGTTATCAATGTCTGGAGAACGATCTGACCACAAGAAAAGTGTGTGAGAGAGAAACAACAATACATAAATCATAAATACATTCACTTTATTCACACAGAACTGACAGATGACAGTCACATGATTCTGAAACACCCGATTCTGATTGGTCAGTCGCAGAAAACTCATTCATCTCTCACCGTTCATCTTGGCTTTGGGTCCCTCGTGGTCGATGGGCTGACTGGACAGAGAATAAACCCGAATCTCAGCCACGGGGACGGACACCTCCTTCAGCTGACTGTGCAAACCCAGAACCTGAGCGCCCTCCGTCGGGTGCTGCATCACCTGACAACACCATCAATCATCAATTAACAAACGAACGACCGACAGGCAGACGAACGAGTCAGAGCAGTGCTGCGTCTGCGTTTCACCTCCGCCATGTTGATGAGGCCGAGCGCCAGCGTCTTGTAGCCCAGGATGGTCCTGTTCTTGTACCTCTTCCTCCTCTGCAGCATGATCTGAAGCTTGTTGGCGTCTCGTTTCAGGAAGTGCGGATACTGAGAGGAGACGGAGACGTTTGTTTGAGGTGATTTGGACGTGATGCTGTTAGACAGATATTTTGGTGCCACACACTCACCTGTAAGGAGAACGTGAGCTGCAGATCTGTTTCCGTTTGGCCGCTCGATGGCAACAGGATCTCATTGGAACGGAGGATCCGCTTTGAGCCCTGACAGAGAAACACAGATGGTGAATAAACATCATTAGGGAAGTGTTTTGTCTTTAAGATCTGCACAAGAGAGCAGAAAATGCTGAAATCAGTCTGACATGCTGATTTGCTCCTCATGAATCATTTCTGATTATTATTTTTCAAAATAAATACATAAAAAAAAAAATTTATTTGAAACAGAAATCTTCTGTAACATTGCAAATGCCTTTACGGTCACGTTTAATCAATTTAACGCATGTTTTCTAAATAAAAATGCTAGTTTCTTTCCAAATAACTAAACATATTACAAATAAAAAACAAATGTTTTGAAATATAAATATTTTATAACATTATAAATGTGTTTGCTGTCAGCTTTGATGAATGTAATGTCTTTTAATAAAATAAAATAAATAAAAAAATAAAATAAATAAATAAATATTTTAAATATATAAATACTAAACTAAATAAAAATAGCAATTTGAAATAATAAATAAATGAATCAAATTACAAATACAAAATAAAAATGTCATTAATTTAAAGAAATCTTTTGTAAATGTCATCATAAATGTCTTTAAACAAATAAATCTTTAAATTAATAAATAAATTCATTAATTAATTATAAATAAATAAAAAATAACGTAATTAAAAATATTTTGAAGAAGAAATCTTCTGTAACATTATAAATGTCTTTACGGTAATAAAAACAAATAAAATAAATATTTTAAATATATAAAATACTAAACTAAAAAAAAAAACAGCAATTTGAAATAATAAATAAATGAATCAAATTACAAATACAAAAAAATGTCATTAATTTAAAGAAATTATTAGAAACAGAAATCTTTTGTAACATCATAAATGTCTTTAAACAAATAAATCTTTAAATGAATACATAAATTCATTAAATTTATTATAAATAAAAAATAAAGTAAAAATATTTTGAAGCAGAAATCTTCTGTAACATTATAAATGTCTTTACGGTTACTTTTGATCAATTTGATGCATGTTTGCTGAATGAAAATGCAAATTTATTTCCAAACAAGTAAATAAATTACAAATAAAAAAAGCAATTAAGTTAAAACAAATGTTAAAACATTATAAATGCGTTTACTGTCAGTTTTGATCAATTTAATGTCTTTGAATAAAATAAAAAATAAAACAAGTAAAATAAATCAATAAAATATTTTAAAAATAAAATACTAAACTAAATAAAAATAGTCATTAAAAAAAATACATGAATATAATAAAAATGTTATTCATTTATTTTATAAATGTCTTTAAATAAATAAATAAATAAATCTTTAAATACATAGATACATCTTTAAACAAATAAACAAATTCAGTAATTATTTACACACAGAAATAATCACAAATATTTTTAAATATCTTCTGTAGCATTATAAATATATTTACTCTCACTTTTGATCAAATAAATGCATCTTTGCTGAATAAAGGTACTCATTTCTTTTAAAAAATTAATTAATTAATTAAGAATTGAACATTGGTAATTATTGGTAATTTTGATAAAAACTGAATTTGCAGTGGGTGATCATTTTGGGGCGGGACTAGAGTTTAATCATCAGGATTTGATTGGATCATAAAAAGTGGACTGTAATATTATTGGCTGATGTTATTTTGTTGTCGTTTCAGATGACGTGGACTGATGAATCGTTCACAATAACACCAGAATGAGCATTTAAGTGAACAGGGTCGATTTATGTTTCACGCTGAATTGAGAAGAACGAGTGAAAGAGTCAATCACCTGCAGTTTGACAGCGATGACCACAGATGTCAAATCTTTATCCAGCTCCTTCAGCATGACCAGCTTCTTCAGAGTCAGATTGAAGAGCCTGCAAACACAATTCAATCCACAATTCAATACATCAGAACTGTAAACAGCTTTCATTCAATCCGTTAAATCAATTCTAATGGGACTGACGTAGCTTCACTTTATCATGACAGAATAACAGCACATGAATGAGCACACGTGTGCTGTTTTGGTCTGGTTTCTGAGGGTCGGGTAAGGTTAGCGAGTGAATTATTCACAGTTGCTCTCATGGCGGCTTCTGAAGTAGTGTCTCTTCTGACAGGAGCTTTTGCCATACGGATCAATGACAATCTAAAACCGCTACTGACCAAGCGACACACACACACAACCCCCTTAGACGGATGACGTGCAGTTTTACACGTCAGCATTCAAATTTAATGCATATTTAAATATCAGTCGTGGAATTGTATAAATTAAACGTCACTTCTGTTCAAATTTCAGCATCATCATCTACATAACCTCCATCTCTCAACTACTGCAAAACTACTCACAATTCAATCTGCTTTTACAGCACGAGGCAGATATTAAAAAGACAGAAAATGAAGAAAGAAAATGAAACATTCTAGAAAAAAGTAACACAACCAAAAATCTCACAAGACAGACAATATCAGCAGAGTGAAAATGATTTTTTTTTTTAATTTGTTATATTTAATGTTTAATATACTTATTATTATTATTATTATTATGACTATTATTTATTATTAGTATTATTAAAAATGTATTTTAAATGTTTTATTTTTTCTGTTATTTAGTAAATATGAAACAAGGTGTTTTATTCATATTAGAAACAATGAGTTATTTTTCAGTATAATATACATATATATTGTTCACTGTTGTATATATGTATTTAAACATGTATTCATTTATTTTTAGGACATTTATAAAAAATAAATAATTTTCATTTTTTATTTGTAATTATATGCATTTATATCTTTTTTAAAATTACAATTTTTATTTTGTTTAGTATTTAATTTTATTATTATTTTATTAATTTATTTTACTTGATTTTATTTATTTATTTTTTTTTTACTCAAAGACATTAAATTGATCAAAACTGACAGTAAACATTTATAATGTATTTTTAACATTTGTTTTTAATTAATTAATTAAGTTTTTATTTGTAATTTATCGTCTTGTTTGGAAATAAACTCACATTTTTATTCAGCAAACATGCATTAAACTGATCAAAAGTGACAGTAAAGACATTTATAATGTTTTAAAATGTTTTAGTTACCTTATTTTTTATTCATAACTAATTAATGACTATTTATTTATATATTTGAAGATTTATTTATTTAAAAGACATTTATGATGTTACAAAAGATTTCGGTTTCAAATAATTTCTTTAAATTAATGAAATTTTTATTTTGTATTTGTAATTTTATTCATTATTTAAAATTGCTATTTTTATTTACTTTAGTATTTTTTTATTTTACTGTAAAAATATTACTTATTTTATTTATTTTTATTTTTGAATTAAAAACATTAAAATGATCAAAACTGACAGTAAACATAATGCTACAAACTATTTATATTTCAAAAAATGTGTTTTTAAATAATTAGTTCATTTTTATTATATATACATATATATATATATATATAATTTATTAAAATTGTGGAAATGGAATTACATGATAAATTAATAAATTCATGTAACTCCACTATATATACACATTTATTTAATTACGCTGATCATATATTATGTAGTTATTGTACTATATACATAAAATATTTCAACAAATGACTTGCTGTTTAATTAAATAATTTAAATATATATTATATAGGCCTAGTTACTTTAATATATTTAAATTATTTATTTAATGAAATATACAATTAAAATAAACACCATAATTGTATATACATATACATACATATATATATATATATATATTATTATTATTATTATTATTATTAGGGTGATTCTAAAATAATCATATACACTTTATATTAATTTAATCAGAATCTGTACTCTTAATACTATCACATTAATAATAGGACAGTAAACGTTCAGTAAAAGTTACGTAAACAGCGTTGAAAATAATTCAAAGCAGCACTACATATTTCACAATCAGTGAAGCTTTATTTGAACTGGTTAACTGCAATTAGTTAACCAAACATATGTAGGTCAGTGTGTTTGATTATTGCTTCAGTTCAGTGGACTGTAAAGCTGCTAAACAAACTCACCGCTAGCATCAGCTCCCGCTACTCACCGGAAACACTAATGCTCTCAAACAGCTACTGAAAACGTTGCTAGTTTGCTACTCTCGGTGTTTCACTTCACAACACTGACGACAGCACAAAAACAGAGGCCAAAACACAACAGCCCGCGGTCACTCGCTCCTCTGCTTGTGCAACGGAAGCGAAATATTGTGACATTAGTGCTTAACGGCAAAGTCAGAAGAATTCATTGTGAAACGTACACTGCAACAAAAGCAAAAAAACACCACAACTGACAGCAGGAGAAGGAGTTCAGGAACGACGGCGGAGGAACTCGAAACCGAAGCTCGATTACTCATCAGGATTATTTCAGCGCGTTTTAAACGCTCGGACAGCAAACGCTGCAGCTAAACAAGCAGACAGGCTTTTTTTTTTTAGTGCGACGTGCTTGAGTGGGAACACGACCACAGCAAACTCGATTAATATTAAAGAGCGACATCAGACCGTCAAGGCGAACTGCTTGCATATTCATCCGCGAGCTCTGCGATAAACAGGCTAAATAAAGACGTGCGTTTCTGCACAACATAGACCGAACCGCTCACATCTGAACACTCGAGCTGCTTTCTTTGATTAATTATGGATGATCCTAACCGCTCCTGTATGTTTGCATTTACAGGACGTGACACCTTCAGCACGAGTTTATCTTCCATAAATCAGGTTATTACAGTTGTAAAGCTGGAGATAAAAGCTGGACGGGTTCATAAAGTCTCGTTGGACGGCTACTGCAAGCGGAGCTGATGTTTATAAAGATCTGATGAACTACAAACACAGCTGACCTTCTGAGGATCGACTCCTCTGCTCTAAAGAGTTTAGTTGTGAATGCATTTCTAATGACTATATTATTTTACACATGCACCATGCTATATACACTGTTGTTCAAAAGTTTGGGGTTGGTAAGATTAATAAATATATGTATAGACCTACACATTGTAAAAATAAATAAGACAAAAATCTTCTGCTAACCAAGGCTAAATTTATTTGATAAAAAATGCAGTAAAATCAGTAATATTGTGAAATATTTTTACAAATTACAATAACTGCTTTCTATTGTAATACATTTTAAAATGTCATTTATTTCTTTGATCAAAGCTGCATTTTCTGCATCATTACTCTGGTCTTCAGTGTCACATGATCCTTCAGAAATCATTCTAATATGCCGATTTTCTGCTCAAAAAACATTTCTGATTATTATCAATGTTGAAAACAGTTGCACTGCTGCTTCATAGTTTTTATACTTTATAGTTTTCATATCTGTAACATTATTAGAGCCCTATGAAATCCATTTTATTTATTTTTTTCCAATTTCAGTTTATTTTTTACCATTTTTTTTCCCCGTTTAAATTTTTCTGGACTCCTTTTTTATGGCTAAATAATTTTATTAACCAAAAAATCATGTCTAATTAATTAAAATCATAAAACTTATACAATTTAACATCCTTTTATTAAAGGTTTAACAAAAATGACATATTTATGGGCCCATGAAATGTATTTTTTTTTCCTCACCTCATGTTTTATTGTTAACAAATTCTGCTTTTAGCATGTCCCTTAATTATTACTATCTTTTAATTAATAAAAATTAAACAAATTGTATTTTTTGGCAAGTAAAGGTGATTTACTATTAAAATTAAAACATGAAAGAAATATTGTGTGATTATTTCTTTAAAAAAATATTTGTATTATTTTTTTAACAGTAGTAGTAGCAGTATTATGTACATTCTAAATAATTATTAATAATATATTTCTGGCATAAATGTCTTCAAGTTAAACCAAACTTATATCTGGTTTAATTTGGAATACAGAACATGCAGGATTCATATTTAAATAGTATTTTTCCACAGGGCCCTACATTATAAATGTCTTTACTGTCAATCTTGATTAATTTAATGCATCCTTGCTGAATGAAAATAATAATTTCCCTAAACTTTTGAACAGTAGTGTATATGTTTGTTTTTCTGACTGGTCTGTCATTAAAGCTCCTGCTGTGTTTCTCCTGAAGGCCGAGCATCTGCTGTCGCACACACAGAGGTCAAAGGTCAGAGGCCAGTGATCTACAGGCGTTTGTCAAACGCCCTTCAGCTACAGACAACACATGTCATCCATCATCGCTGAACGCCTCTTCTCTGTGAGTGTGTGTGTGTTTGTACGGCTTGATTGGTCTGAAAACAATCTGACGGCGGCGAGACGCGATCTGATCACTCTGAGGCTCTTCGGAGCGCTGAATAAAGCTCTTCACAGGTCTGTGCGACGCTTTCACTCGCTGTCAGAAGACATTAAAGGAACAGCAGAGCAGACGACAGCAGAAACTCACCGCAGGGTTCGGAGAAAGAAATGCAAAGCTTGTGTTTTTGTTTACGCACTCACAAAAAATCTTCAAAAATAACACTGAAAAGAGCTGTACGGCTGTCAAAACGGCCTGTACGACGACCGCTGGTTTTCTAGGGGAGAATATTCAGGTTATGCACTACTGATGTGATTTAAAAATAGGTTGAAAAATAAAATTAAATAAATAAATAATTCAAAATAAATTAAATAAGACAAAAAGTCAACAAATAGATACATAAATGGTTTGAATAAATAAAGTAGCCAAGAAGTCAATAAGTAAATAAATAAGTAAATAAGCATTACTGATGTGATTATGATTAAAAAAAAATAATAATGTAATAATAAGAAGAAAAAGAAGAAAATATTTTAATGTTTTTTAAAGTCTCTTCTGCTCACCAAAACTGCATTTATTTGATCCAAAGTACAGCAAAAACAGTAAAATTGTGAGATATTTTTACTATTTAAAATAACTGCTTTCTATTTAAATGTATTTTAAAATGTAATTTAATTTTTGTAAACAATGCTGCAAGCATTATTACTCCAGTCTTCAGTGTCACATGATTCTTCAGAAATCATTCTAATATTCTGAAAAATAAATAAATAAATAAAAAAATAAAAAAACAGTTGAGTACATTTTTTTTTTCAGGATTCAGGATGAATTTCAGGATGAATAGAAAGATCCAAAGATCAGCATTTATCTGAAATAAAAAGCTTTTGTAACTATAGACTACACCATTCAAAAGCTTGGA
Source organism: Labeo catla (assembly GCA_012976165.1). Taxonomy (NCBI): domain Eukaryota; kingdom Metazoa; phylum Chordata; class Actinopteri; order Cypriniformes; family Cyprinidae; genus Labeo; species Labeo catla. The sequence goes on from VONZ01000105.1 coordinate 274,219, forward strand.
GTCAGTATAATTGTTTTGGAAAAGAAATTTTAGAAATTAATACTTTTATTTAGCAAGAATGCTTTAAATTGGTCAAAAGTGATATTAAATACATTTATAATGTCACAATAAATTTCTATTTCAGACTAATGCTGTTCTTCTGAACTTTCTTTTCATCAAAGAAACCTGAAAAATATCTACACAGCTGTTTTCAACATTACAATAATAATAATAAATGTTTTTGAGCAGCAAATCAGCATATTAGAATGATTTCTGAAGGATCATGTGACACTGAAGACTGGAGTAATAATGCTAAAATTCAGCTTTGAAATCACAGGAATAAATTTCATTTTAAAATATATTCAAATAGAAAACAGTTATTTTAAATAGTAAAAAATATTAAAATTTTTTACAGTTTTTGTAGGGTTGGTGAGCAGAAGAGACTTCTTTAAAAACACTAAAAACGTTTGACGGGTAGTGTAAAAATATAAATAAGTAAAAAAAAAAGTAAAAGAAAAAAAAACAAACAAAAAAGAAAAATAAATCAGTTAAAAAGTCTGTAAGGAAGTCAAAACAAATAATTCAACAATTTAAAAAAATAAGTAAATTAAGATAATAAATCTATCCGTCTATCCTTCTGTATATATTACATGTGTCTGGAAACACTATTGCTGATTCTTATTAGTCTGTATAAATGTTAATATTTAATGATTATATACTTTTTAAACAGCATGAAACTTGTGATAATGCATGAAACTGGTAATAACCCAGTTAAATCTTCTAATCTAAGGCATGTGTCTAAAACATATTCCTGTAGAAATATTATAGATCACTAACAACTTCACAGAACACCAAGCTGACGGTCAGTAAATGAGGCCTAATGAAGCTTCTTAATATATTCAGCTCACACACTCCCGCACATCTGACCTTGACAAGGAGGACACGTTTATAAATGTACACACACACACACACACACACTCCCCAGCGCCTCTCATTACATGACCGATTTTCCATGACCTTCAACACAAGCACTGCTCCTGGAAGGTGATTGGCTCTTTGTTGTCACACATCTGTCTGTGTTTTCATTGCCAGCGTCTCTTGAGTACCTGCTTCCCTCAACACACACCGTCATATTATCTGCTCCTTCACTGACCTGCACCTCTGCTTTCTCTTTCCATCACAACTCAATGTGTTCTAGCCTTTATTGTGCTCCATTCTGTGCGTATGTAGCCCAAATAACTGTCCCAATGCATAAAGAAATGATGCAAGTCCTAATGCATAAATAGATCAACAAATAATATATTAAAAAACACAAAAAATAAAATATAAAGAATTAAAGAAACAAATGTGATGTTATGTTTTAAATAGACTACCTGTCAAGTTTTTGAACCGTACGATTTTTCATGTTTTTTCAAAAAAGTCTCTTCTGCTCACCAAGCCTGCATTTATTTGATCTAAAGTACAGCAAAAAAACAGTAAAATTTTGAAATATTATTACTATTTAAAATAACTGTTTTCTATTTGAATATATTTTAAAATGTAATTTATTCCTGTGATTTCAAAGCTGAATTTATAGCATCATTACTCCAGTCACATGATCCTTCAGAAGTCAATGATAGGTGTATAAATGATAATATATATATATTTTCCTTTCCATTACAGACAATTTCATTACAAGGTTTTATCATGCTGTATTATTAATATTAAAAAAATAAAAATAAAAATTTTATATATTTTATAAAATATAATTTAAATGCTGCTGTGCATGTGCCAGATAAATATAAGAAACTGCTATAAAAATAATGTAAAAAATCAAAACATTATTATTGTCATTATTATAACAGTACTATCTAAAAAAGTAGTAATATTAAATTAGTTACACTAAATAATATTTAGAAAATAATAATCTAAATAATTGTGTAAAATATTCTATAAAATCTTTAAACTGATAACTACTGCAGTGCCACTTTTTTCTCTCTATAAATAGTTTTATTGTGTATGTGCCAAATAAATCATATTTTTAAAAAATAAATAATAATAGTAATAATAATAATAATTTAAAAAATATACTTAGTAAATGTATAATTAGTTTTATTAAATTATAAGTTGCATTAAATAATGTAAAATAATAATAAAAAAAATAAAATGTAATTAGTTTAATCCTGCTGTGCATCATTTTCAACTAAACTGATATTGTGCATGTGAAAGATTAATACTTAAAAAGTAATGATGCTAAAAATTCAGCTTTGCATCACAGAAAATTAATTACATTTTAAAATATATTTAAATAGAAAACATTTGTTTTAAATAGTACAAAAAAGTGTACTTTGTACTTTGAATCAAATAAATACAGGCTTGGTGAGCAAACTTCTTTAACAACATTTAATCTTTAATCAAACAACTTTTGACTGGTAGTGTAAGGAAAAAACACTTTTAAATAAATTTAAAATATAATATTATATATATACGCATTTTTTTTCCTTTTCAATACAGACAGTTTCAACAGGGTTTTATCATGCTGCTCTTTAGTGTGTTTGCTAACAATCTAACAGTAATAATGATCGGTTTGTGTAACGGACATGACCCGAAATCAGCCTAATTACACAGGCTTCCTTAACACTGACTAATCAACTCTACATCCTCACAACCTCCTGACTGCTTCATCCACCGCTCACACACAGCGCGGCTCGAGTGCCGATTAATCGGCGGCAGGGTGTGATTTCCTACTGAAGTCGCATTACGGCGCATTAAAGCACATCACAGTAACAGACGCCCGTGTTTCTCTGGTCCGATTCAGGCACAATTAAACGCTCAAAGCGAACAAACTGGATAAAGCCCAATCCATTAATCAGCCCGGCGCAGCTGTCCTGAAGCGCTAATCCAAACAGGCCGTTTCCCTCGCGGACCGGCGCTTTGACTGCCGTCCAAAAATCAGAGGCAGTCACTCTCAGCGGTTTGATCCGTTCATCTCAAACAGATCATCAACTGCTCTCCGAACGGCCGCCCACGGCGCACCGTTTAACCCCCGACCACGCAGGGTCCCGCGGGTGGATGTGACACGTCGACGTCAGCGCCGCCGCCTCCCACTCACATCCTGATCCCGCGGAAATATCTGCCATCGCTGCCGTTTCCATGGGCCATTTGGTGTTTACTCAAACGTTTCCTGCCGAAAGCCTCTGCAGACGCGCGGATGTTCCAGGCTGAACCGGAGCGGCGACATCATACGGCGCTCTGGGGAAATCCAAGCGCTACTGCTAACACCCGACACGCACTACAGACGCAAAACACCCGATCCCCGTGAGGTCCCGGGGAGCCTCTCGCGAGTCCAAATTAGTGACAAATAACACAGTACAGTGTCATTAGCGTGTGTGTGTGTTAACTGCAGGGTTTGAGAGTAACTAACCAGAACTAGCAACTTTATAAATGCTTGTGTTTTGTGTCTGTGCCAGCAAAATAATAATAATGTGCACGTGCATGTGCCAGCCAGATATATATATATATATATATATATAAATCAAAACATTTTTATTGTCATTATTATCACAGTACTATCTAAAATAAAATTAGTTTTATTACATTTTAAGTTACACTAAATAATATTTAGAAAATAATAAATCAAAATAATTTTATAAAATATTATATAAAATATATAATCAGTTAAATACTGCTGTGCAACATCAAGTATATATATTATGCTTTATTGTGTATGTGCCAAATAAATTATTTATGATTTAAACAACAACAACAATAATAATAATAATAATAATAATAATAAATATAAATTATTATTATTCAACTAAATTGACGTTTTATTGTGTATGAGAAAGATTAATACTTAAAAATACTACTACTAATAATATTAATAATAACAAACAACTGTAAACAGTATAATTAGTTAAATGCTTCTGTGCATCATTTTAACAATATAAATAATGATTTTTATTATTGTACTATGTTTGTCAAATACATAATATCAAAATAATAAATAATAATTCAAAAAAGTTTTCTAAAATATATAATTAGTTAAATGCTGCTGTGCATCCTTTTTAACAATATCATGATTTCATATTTTTTTTTTATTGTACTATCTTTTTCCCAGATAAGTAATATAATAATAATAATTATAATAATAATAATAATTCAAAACAATTTAATTAAATATAATTAGTTAATTGCTGCACTGCTGCTGTGCATGATTTTAACAATATAAAAGGAGATTTAGTGTTTTATTGTTGTATTATCTTTATGCCAGATAACAGCAGTAATAATATAATAACCTATACTAAGTTGAATGAATCTTGTATCTTGGAAAGCAGTCGTTGTCCTCAGCACCGAGGTTGTTATGAGGTCGGGAAATAACTGGAAGCAGGAAATGGAGCTGTCAAAAAGCTGAAGCGACTGGAGACGACAACACTGACTGACTGACTGACTGACTCTCCAGCCCGCTGCGCTCCTCTTTCATCCTCTTTCTCATAGTCATTCACTTCCTGTTCTGTGTTCTGTGTTTTTCTCCTCACACACACAGAGAGCAAACAGCAGCGTGTTACCCATCAAACGCCCGTCACGTTCATCTGCTGAGATAAACGAGCGCATGTCCATTCACATCTCACCACAACACTTATAACATTTTGGATTGTGAAAAAGCAAACTCTGTCTCTGCAAAACTAAACACACATATTCACCTTTCAAACAACCAATCAGCACACTCGGACAGACTGCAGACAGCCAATCGCGTGGCTTCCCTGAGGTCTCAGATGACTAGTCAGTTCATCAATAGTTGGAGCTTCGCCCTAAGACGTAAATCATCTCCTGTTGTCCTTTAAAACAAAAAGAGCTCATTAAAGACCTACAGGTGAAGCCCCATAAATCATGAGCGAGCTGACAGCATTGTTATATGTGTGTGTGTTATATATGCATGCAAATATAACATAAATACATAACTGACTGAGCAGAGAAAGCTTTATCCTCATCAGCCTTTCAGATGAGAAAGTGTGTGTGTGTGTGATTAGTATGCAGGTCACATACGCGCACAGACACAGAGAAACTGCAGGACCAGAACACACTGTTGAAGCTAAACACACACACACACACACACGCTCTGGGACTTTCCATTGACTTTCGTTTTTATGCTGAGCTAATGACAGTTTCTATCCTCTAATCCCACACGTACATCAAACGCTCAGACAAACCTTCATTGTATCATATCAGCTTTCGAGTCGTCTAAGACTATTGGCTGGTCTCCACCACACACACATAAACACACACACAGCACTGATTAGAAATGAGAGCAGATGTGATTAGCATGGACTCATTCAGCTGCTCCAGACGGCGTCTGTTCTGTCCTGAAGAGTCAAAACAAAGCTAATGTTTAGGGAAAAATGCATCGATGCACCAGTTTGACAACACACTCAATGCATTGATTATAGAATTTAATAAATCAACTAATTACTAAAAAAAATCCCATTGTGTAACAGAGATTATCTCAGATTATGCAGTACGCTGAGCATGAGAGCTACTGTATGTCATACACTACCAGTCAAAAGTTTTTGAACAGATTTTTGATGTTGTTTTTAAAGAAGTTTCTTCTGCTCAGCAAACCTGCATTTATTTGATCCAAAGTACAACAGTAAAATATTTTTACTATTTAAAATAACAGTTTTCTATTTAAATATATTTTAAAATGTAATTTATCTCTGTGATTTCAAAGCTGAATTTTTAGCATCATTACTCCATTCACATGATCCTTCAGAAATCACTCTAATATTCTGATTTGCTGCTCAAAAATAATATTATTATATTATAATATTATTATTATTGTTGTTGTAGTTTTTCAGGATTCTTTGATGAATAGAAAGTACAGAAGAACAGCATTTATCTGAAATAGAAATCTTTTGTGACATTATAAATGTCTTTATCATCACTTTTGATTAATTTAAAGCATGCTTGCTAAATAAAAGTATTAATTTATTTAATTTTTGAAGTGGGGGAGAAAGAAGGGGGTGGGATCGGGAAAGGTCCACGAGCCAGGATTCGAACTCTGGACGCCCACAGCTCAACGGCGCTATATGTCGGCACGCTAACCACGAGGATATTGGCACTGACTTTTTATTTCAGATAAATGCTGATCTTTGGATCTTCATATTCATCAAAGATCCCTAAAAAAAAATGTACTCAACTGTTTTAATTATTGATAATAATAATAATAATAATAAATATTTTTGAGCAGCAAATCATTATATTAGAATGATTTCTGATCATGTGACACTGAAGACTGGAGTAATGATGCTGAAAATTCAGCTTTGATCACAGGAATAAATTACATTTTAAAATATATTCAAATAGTTGTTTTAAATAGTAAAAATATTTCAAAATATTACTTCTTTGGCTGTACTTTGGATCAAATAAATGCAGGTTTGGTGAGCAGAAGAGACTTATTTAAAAAAAAAACACTAAAGATCTTACTGTTCAAAAACTTTTGACTGTCAATATAAATTCTGTGTCTGTGTGAAAACTTCAAAAGATCAGATGATTGGAGCCGATTTTGGTGAAAATCAGATGAACCATCTAGGACAAATTCAAAAAAAGTTCAAAAATTCAAAACGGTATGAAAATTTTCATTACAGAAGACCCAAAGAATCACAAAAAAGAATTTTGTTTCCAGCCCTTATGGTTCAAAAGTTATAAACACAAGTGCAAATTTGGCCTAGAGAGTTTGAGACTCCAAATTTGCAGTGGTTAATGTTGAGACTGTTCTCTGTCTGTGTGCCAAATTTCATCACTGTCCCCCAAGCAGTTGCATGGGTTGCCACAGACTATAATGGTGGAGGAAGAGGAAGAACACGACGAACAGATACAAGCACAGAAAACGTCTCTAATTACATTAAATTACATATATATATACACAAAGCAAAAACAGAAAATGCTTACACATACACAGATCTTATGAAAATTTGTAGAAATCGGACAGAGGGTTGAAGACGATCAGAGCCAATTTTGGTGAAAAAGTTTCTTAAAGAAAACTGAAAATGGCTGGAAAATATTAATTACAGAAAATGACGGATGATTCAACATGAAATTTATTTCTAGCCTTAATGGTTCAACAGATATTAGCATAAAAATAAGTGCAAATTTGGCCTGTTGGTGGCACTAAAGAGTTTGAGTTAAAGACTCCAAATTTGCAGTGGTTAATGTTGAGATGGTCCTCTGTCTGTGTGCCAAATTTCATCACTGTCCCCAGTGTTGCCAACTTGGCGACTTTGTCGCTAGATTTAGCGACTTTTCAGACCCCCCTGGCGACTTTTTTTCGAAAAAGCGCCTAGCGACAAATCTAGCGACTTCTTGGACAAACCTTATTTAGTTTATGAGACTCTCTGGTACTGCCGCGCGAGCGCAAAGTCGTGCTTTCCCAGCGCGCGCGCTCTCCCTCTCTCTCTATCTGCGTCTGCTCTGTTCAGTGAGCGGCAGAGAAGCAGCACTTTCAGATAAAAAAAAGATATTCTGATGCTTCTAACTCTATTTTACATGCAAGTATAGCCGAAATCACAGCACAGCCATTGTCTTAATCGTATGTGTATTTTATTTCATTAGACAATGTCGTGATTATGAATCACGATTTTAGTGTAGATAAATATCTTCGAGAGCTGGTTATGTACTCCAAATGGGCCGCGTTTCAGTCACTATTTCATATTTACCCCGTTGTCTGACAAAACAAACCGTAAAATATATCAATATATCTATGAAATATATAAATGGAAACAGTTTTATTGAATTTGGCTGCATTAAATAGAAGTATGTGAGCACAGAGACGCAAGACAATAGGACGTACTGACGTACTAATGAGCTAATATGCTAATGAGCATATGACGTCATTTAGCGACATTTGACGACTTTTCAAGTGGGGTTTAGCTACTTTCCATTGAAAAAAGTTGGCAACACTGACTGTCCCCCAAGCGGTTCTATGCGTTGCCACAGACTTTATTGGTGGAGAAAGAGGAAAAACACGACTAACAGCACAGCACTAAAACAAGCACAGAAAACTTCCCTAATTACACATATATACAGCAAAAAACAGGGAAAATGCTTATGCACATACTTCCTTTTTTACTGTGGAACTAAAAAGGAATACATTCTGAAAACATTGCCATGTTCTATGTTCATATAATGAAAGACAATGGCATTTGGTGTTGTTTAGAGCCCAACGCTCTTCAAAATATATTTTGTGTTTTGCAAAAGAAAGTCAAACAGGTTTGAAATGACATTAAGGTGAGTAAATGATGACAGGACTTCAATTTTTGGGTGACCTGTCCCTTTAAGGTATTGATTTAGGATTAATACTAAGACACTGGTGTCACTGCAAAGAGAAAATTTTGTTAGTGAGCCAAACCTACTGTGTGTTTGTGTGTGTGAGATCCAATTTCTTTCCTTAATACAGAGCGAATTGATCCAGTTCCCTCTCATTAGCACTTTAGCTCTGCGCTGGAACCCCAAACACGCACAGAGACACGAGTTAAACCGTGGTAAATCACCGATCGCCATCACTGAATCCATCACTCCAGAACGAGGAGATACAGGATGTTAAACAAGTGATTTTCACATCAGAGAGATCAATCATGCCGCTCAAACCGCACCTGAAAACAAGCGAGCTCTGCGTTTCCCATGAGTCATTTCTCAGGTAGAAAGTCTTTCGACATCTAATGCACATTCCTGGTCTCATTGAGCATGATTTATCACAGCAGGTTTTTCTCAAGAACATTTCTCAGTCCTGGAGACGTCAGGTAGATTGGACTGAAAATGATGAAGAAAATATATTTCTAAAACATAAAAAATAGAAAAATACAGATTATGTATTATTTTTATGTTTTATAAATATATTTGTGTCCAGAAATGTCTGTAGCTACAGTATTTCACAGAAATATATAAATATTAAATATTTACATATACATAATAAATTAGCATATTATAATGATTTCTGAAGGCTGGAGTAATGATGCTGAAAATTCAGTTTTGATCACAAGAATGAATTATATTTTAAAGTATATTAAAATATAATGTTTTAATTTTGAATTGCAATAACATTTTACAATTTTACTGTATTTTCTATTTTTGATCAAATAAATGCTTGAGCATGAAAAAAACATCAAAAATCTTGTTCATCCCAAATTTATATATTTATATATGTCACGAATCTGGTCGGTGTCCCGTTGTCCGCTCACCACCAGATGTCACTCTCACCTCACCTACACACTCTGACTGTTGCACCACACTCCGGACTGCATCTCCCATCCTCCACCGCACTGATTGCGTCAGCCCCCGTGACCAATCAGGCGTTCTATAAAGCCCCGGTCCTCCCCAGTGCACTTCACGGATTGTTGTTAGTGTTGTTATCTTCCATTGTTAGCTTTCCTAGTTTCCGTGTTCCTAGTGTTTAGTTCTATCGCCTGGTCTTCTCGTTCTCGTCTGTCTAGCCGCCTGCCTGCCTTTTGTACCCTCGCTCGTGTTTACGGATCATTCCCTTCGCTCAGCCCCCTTTATGGATTATGTTCACCACGGATCGACCCACGCCTGACTCACGGACTTCTATTGTGCATCGCCCTAATATACCTGCTTGCTATTGTTCTGACCCTGCCTGCCTGACCATGCCTTTGCCTTGTCGATTCAATAAAAGCTCGCAAATGGATCCGCTCGCCTCTCGTCTCTCACTTCCTGTAACAATATATATATGCCAACTGTGAAAATTAATATTTTGCAAAAAACCTGCATCCATATTGCACAGGCCTTCAATCACAACTGAATCGTATCTTTAAAATAAAGTCAACAGTAATATTTCAACATCAGCCGATTTCATCAGGCAGTGAGCAGGATGTGATGTCATGGAAGATTAAGTATCTAATGGATCTGTCATTCATTTTGCCACTTCCTCTTCCTGTCAGCTCGTGCCATCTCTCTCTGTCACATCATGCGCTGATGGGCTGATCGGAGAATCTCCTACGGCATCTGAGCATCTGCACGAACATCTCAACATCCGATTTACACTCAACAACAGCCAGAATTTTGAAAGAATCAAATGAGTTTGAGACGACATGAGAAAGAGCTAATGATGACAGATTTTACATTACAGCTGATAAGATCTCATCACCATCTAATGCTCAGGACAGGTCTGAGATCAGCAGCTCAAGTGTGTCTAAATGACTGAGAAGTGTCTGCAGTGGGTTCGAGTGAAGGTTACAGCCAGAGCTTGGCTGATTGGACCAGAATCACTCTAGCGCGTGTGTGTATGTGTGTGTTTGAGCCCCACGGGAACAATCAAATGATTCTGCAATTTAGTCGTCATGCTGTGAAGACAATAGGCCTTCAGTCAACCCCTGTGGAGAACAGTGTGTGTGTATGAGAGAGAAAGAGAGAGAGGTTGACTCGGTTTGTTTACTTCTTTGCGCATGAAAATCAATATGCTGTTGATGCAGATAATTTCTTAGAGCTTTAATTTATTTCTCGGTGTGTGTGCGTTTTAGTGGTTACGGCAAGCAAACCTGGGAATGAAACTCATTTCTTTTCATTTGGGGTTTACTATTACTGTCCAAAGCCATCAGGATTAGCATTTTCAAACAAATCTTACAAATATAGATTGAAGAAAAGGTGCAAATCAAGTGGCCAGAATATCCCAAAGAGTAAGGCTGCAACGATTCCTCGATTCTATTTGAGTATTTATTTATTTTTTTATTATTATTTTGCCGTGTCGAATAATCGGCAAAATACTGGAAGTGGAGCATTCCACATATTAAACCCATTTAAAAATCATAATGCTATTAAGAATTTATGCAATAAATGCTGCTCCACAAACTGTTATCATTTACATGCATGGAGCGTCTCAAACTCCATCTCAGCATGTTGTCGTGAGTTTGGGTTTATTATAACGTTCATCTGGAAAAGCAATGTGCGCTATTTCATCAGATTTGTGAGGCAAATCATTTATAAACCTACGCAAACACAGGAGAATACATCAGTATCTTTCTCAATATGCTAACTGTTCATCGCGATTTCAAAATAAAAGTTTAAACCCCTCAGTCTTTGAATTAAATGTTTTTGAGTCAATATTAAATTAGGACTAGATCATGCAGTAAAGTGTAAAATCATCAGGCTTTTGTTATAGTGCGTAATGCACATTATGCATTTTAAGTTTTGTTCAATAAAACCATGATTACTTGCTTTTGATACTTTATTTAAACCAATTATTATTGCCTCATTGCTATTTTACAGGTATTATAAGTCATTTACAAAAATATATATATATATAATTATCCAATTACTCGATTAATCAGCAGAATAATTGACAGATTTCTCAGTTGCCAAAATAATCGTTAGTGACAGCCCTAGACTTAAGGGTCCAGGATAGCAACTAGGAGTGTGCCATATTGATCACAAAAAAAAAAATGGTATTTTGACATTTTTGTGATTTTTTTTCCAATAACAATGATTACACAAGATTTTGCTGAGTTTGTTTTGGGGCTGGTATTTTGGCTAGTTTGGGCCCGTCATGAATAAATAAACATGACATTAAAACCACCAGTAGGTGGCGGCAAGTCCCTGTATTAATGAGTGATTCATTGAATCATTCATTCAAACGATTCGTTAAAAATGGCTGATTCATTAAGAAACGGAGCAAGAATCATGAATCACTGACTCAAATTATTCATTCAATAGCAGATTCATTCAGGAACAAAACACCCAGTGTTGCCAAGTCTGCGATTTTGCAGCAGAATTGGGGTACTTTAACAATGTTGGTGCAGGTTGTTTTTCATGTCTGTGGGTTTAAGTGACCCCATGACATGATATTTATCCCCTGAAATTAAAATGTTACCAGGGCAATCCTGCCAAAAACACAGATTTTACTCCTTAGAACGCAATTTTTACTGGGGGACCCCCATAAAAAAACATGATTGTTTGAGTAGCAATTGGGCGGGTTTTGTTGTGAAAACCTGGCAACCCTGAAAACACCACAGCATTGCTCTGAGACGAACAAATATTCTGTTCTGGCTTAGTTTGGAAAGATTTTCATTGGCTGGCAAAACAGAAAAAAACAGACAATACTGTGTCTAAAATGTAGTCGATTCTTGTTTGTTGAACTGATGTATAAAATCAATATCACTTGCACTTTTTGCGCTCGCACGTTGATTTTTTATAAAATGGCACTCTTTGTTTGTGATAGTATCATGTCTTTATAAATATTTACAAAAAAAAACAACAAAAGAAAACATACAGGGTTGTGAAATAAGTTTTGGAGGCAAAAAATATTGCTTTCACAACTTATTCTAATAAGCTTCATTAGGCAGTGAATGCTTTTAGACTCCGAAAACCTATTTTTGTTTGTTTTTGTGCAGACTGAGTGATGTCACTCTAATGTGAGCTTGCATATCGTTAAATCAACAATTATGATATTATTGTAGATGATAAACATCTCACTACTACCATTACTACTAGAAACCACAGAAAACACCCAAATTGTCCTAGCACTCACCAAAACACCATAGCAAGCATCCAGCAAAGCTGAGGACTTCTTTATTGACTACCAAAGGAAGATGGTGGGAGTGTTTGGTGCCGCAGAGATTAAACGCTTCACATTTAATAAGCTAACAAACCAAAAACCAGTGAAGAGTCTCATTTTCTGATCATCCTGATGTCCTGCGTCTCTCTTCATTGTATTTTCCAGACACAATCTTTCGTTCTCTGTCTCGCGGTGGGTCTGTCCCACCTAATAAAACCACTGGCCACAATCCAGCTTCTGCAAAACCATCTCTGTCTCTGTCTCTCCCCCACACACACGCCATGACTCTTTTCTGAAAGGCTGCAACTCATAGCAAACTCCTCCAACTCTTTCTGGTAACATGCCGTGTATGTGTGTGTGCTCATAGTGAAGAAAAATCCCTAATGAGATCTCATTATCATTCCATTTTTTAAATATAACATATAATTAGCAAATAGAGAGTTTGTTGAGGTCTCCAGTCGCTCAAGTGTTAAAATACAGCAGTAACCTCGAATGTCTCTTCTCTCAAGCTTTAGAAGACATCACAGTGTCTCAAACTGGACTCATACTTAGTCTGCAATCAAAACATCTCAACGTGAACTTGAACACTTCTCGACAAATCATCTGAGCTGCTTCACATGCATTTTAGAGCTCGACAGTCTTACTGGATGTCAATTACTGACAGATTTGTGTCTATTTATACCTCTAAGAAATCGTAGGAGAAACATCTGAGATCAAGCTGATGCTCTTCTACATGAGTGAAGTGTGCTGAACAACAACAATCTGCTCTGTACGACACTCCCCCGTGTCTCTGCTCGCAGTGTTTCACAACCGCATACTTCACTCAGCCACAGGAAAACATGCACGTACAAAACACACACGTGAGCATGCACACAAACACATGCAGGTACTCTGGCAGCTACATACCACAACTTTTGCATCAGCTCTCAGTTTCTTACACAGTCTCCTGTTGTATCGAATGGTCCTTCTCTACTATCATTTTAACACTACTCTTCAAAATGTGGGGGTCAGTAAGATTTTTTTTATTCATATTTTATTTATTTGTTTATTTTTGAATGTTTTATTTATTAAACAAGGCACTCAATCAGCTGTCAAGACTAATAAAAATCAGATAATGATGCTGAAAAAAAAAAATCAAATAATGATGCTGAAAATTCAGTGTTGCATCACAGAAATAAATTACATTTCACAATATATTCACATGGAATACAGGCATTTTAAATAGTAAAAATATTTCACAATTTTGCTGAATTTACTAGATTTTTGAACAAAACAAATGCAGCCTTGGTAAGCCTAAATGAAAACAAATGATGTTTAAGTAATATTTACCCAAACTGTAGACATGGAAATGACAAAAATTCAGTTTGTGCATTTTTTAAATCTAAAAGTCAACATAAAATCTAAATATATTTGTTTATATATTGCTTTATTGACTTCTTTCAAAAATGTGACCCTGAAACCCAGTCTTAAGTAGAACAGGTATTCTTGTAGCAATAGCCAGGGTGAAAAATCATTGGGATGTTAAGTAAAGATCATGTTCCATGAATATATTTTGTACATTTCCTACCATAAATATAATTTGGTATATATATATGGTATGGTTTAAAAAACTTAATTTTTGATTAGTAACATGCATTGCTAAGAACTTCATTTGGATAAATTTAAAGGTGATTTTCTCAGCATTTTGATTTTTTTGCACCCTCAGATTACAGATTTTCAAATAGTTGTGTCTTTATCCTAACAAACCATACATCAACAGAAAGCTTATTTATTCAGCTTTCAGATGATGTATAAATCTCAATTTCCAAAAATTGACCCTTATGACTGGTTTTGTGGTCCTGAGTCACAGATATCAAAAACATACACATGTATATCAAAAAAATAAATAAATAAATAAATAAATGAATAAATAAATAAAAAATACACTATTATATTTTACCTTTGCTCCACTTGCTTCATTTAAAATGGAAAAACTCAACTAAATTAAATAGAAATTAAAATAAAAACCAAAAAATAAAACATAAAACAACCACATGAACACAAGTGCAAAACCTCACAACTGTAAAACAAATAAAAAGTTGCATACTTGGGATCGGCAGCACGTGGAGTACAGTGAACTTTAAAGCAGAGAGATGCTGTGTTTATGGAGTGTGTATGTGTGTGTGTGTGTGTGTGACCACCGTCCCGCAGGATAACACCCGCCATCTGTGCATTAAACGCAATCTCACCGCTGTCACTTTGCTGGCGTTGCCATGACGACAAGATAATCTGTTTATTAGCACATAATTGACAACGACACAAATCAAAGCTCACGTAACCTAAACAAAACAGACAGACACACTGCAGCCGTCATGAGGAGCTCACAGTGTCTGCAATGCAGGTGAGAGCAAAACACACCAACACCAAACCCGCGTCGGATCCACATCACAGAGAAAACGAGAGCGCTGAACTGTAAACACGGACATTACAAAATAAAGCAGTGAATTGCGTTGTTATCCCCTTAGCTGTTATAAATTCACTGTAAACCACAGCTTCACAGGGCTTATTGATTTTATAAAACGGTTTCACAAAATAAAGCACAGCAAATAAAGTGTAATGATATTAATAAAAACATTATCTTTCCGCCAAACAATGTAGTTCCTCAGAAACAGTTGTGGATGCAACAAAGTAGTTGCCAAGCAACACACAGAAGTAAACAAAGGTGTATGTTTGTAGAGTAATTTCCAACAGCTTCAAACGTGGATCAACCAATCAGAATCAAGGACTGGAACTGTGTGTTTTATAATCTGTAGCAATGCTTTGTTTGGAGACTTAAGCAGATACAGTTTAGTAAACAGTTTGAAAGTTCGCTGAAGGTAAATGAAGGCCTTGCTAAGATGCTTTGGGTGGTTGCTAGAGGGTTTCTACGATTTTCTGGGTGGCTGCTAGGGTAAAAACAGACTAGCAGATAGAATATAATAACAGCTAATGTACTACATTCACATAATCAGTTACAACACTGGGTTTGTCCACAGTAAAAGAAACGTGTTACTTTGTGAAATCTGTGAAAAGTGTGGTAAATGTGAACAGGTTGACAGAAGATAAGGCAACCCAGGCGGTCTCCATGACGACACCTGCTCTTGTTTTTGCCAAACCTGGCAGAGTTTAATTCGTCTGCAGATGCCAAGATGAGACACACCTTATACACACACACACAGGTGATCTGCACTGATGCAATCATAGGAAAAGATGCTCAATTAACAAAGTACCACTGCTTTTTGTACTTTTTTTGTTTTGTTTCGGTTCTCACCACAATAAATTTCATTTATTTTCTTCATGTTCTTAATGTGGTTTTCTATAAACGCTGAAACTAGATGCACATACACATAAACACACACACAATTGCATGCTAATGTGATAAATGTTGTTTGTTCAATGACATGTTCAAAAATAAAAACTAATACTGTCTTCACTAAAACAAAAACTATTAAAAAATATTTTTTAGTAATTAAAATAAATCTGATATAAAATATAAAAAAAAACTTAAAACAGAAATTATAAAATGGAAATTAATACATTTGTAATAAGTGCAAAAATGACAAAAAAAATAAAAATAAACTAAAGCTATAAAGAAATCTTAGAAAAATAAAAAATAAAAATAAAAATGGCAAGAATTTACTAAAACTTAAAATTCAAAATTCAAAATTGAAAATATAAAATAAAAGCTATATTAAAACATACTTAGTATCCTCAAACTGGATGCACAGTTTTTAGTTTCGTTTTTTTTATTTTTACATATTTCATCTAATATTTATATTTTTTCAGCGTGTGCGCAATAGGGCTGCCAAACGATTAATTGCGATTAATCGCATACAAAATAAAAGTTTTTATGCCTAATACATGTGTGTACTGTGTGTAATTATTATTTATATATAAATACACACAAATTAATGTATATATTTAAGAGAAATATGTTGTTTATATACAAAATATTTTTATTTATATTAATATAAATTCTATAAAAATTATAATAAATGCATATACTTGTAAATATTTCTTAAATGTATACATGAATGTGTTATTTATTTATATATATATACACATAATAATTACAATGGTACACACACCTCACAACTTTTATTTTGTATGCAATTAATCGCGATTAATCATTTGCCAGCCCTAAAGCACACACACTGAAAAAATATAAACATTAGACAAAAAATGTAAAAAATATATATATAATAAATAAAATAAATATAATAAATAGGTCACGTTCTACAAGTAATTTATTTGCAAAAACTTCAAAAATCATGCTTTTTATTATGTTATCATGCTTTTATTGTGTTTATCTGTTTTTTTTTTGTTGTTGTTGTTTTTACTTTATATCAAAATAACCCAACAGTTTGATTGAGACTGGAATGCACAATGAAAAAACATCATTTTTGAAAATGGTTAAAACATTATCTGAGTTATCTGTTTTTGCAAATGAACTCTTCAGATCTTGACACTAAAATAAACTAAAAGCTACACAGAATTATTAACAAAAAAGTAATGAAATGTCAAAAGCACAAAACAAATTCACAAAAACAATCATTTAAATGCAAACTGCAAATATAAAATCTAATTAAATACATGAATAAATATTTAGTATGCTGCAGCTGAATGCACACACTGATGTGCTGGATGTAAGAAACGCTGTTTGTTCAGTGACATGTATAAAATACGCAGTCATACATGCATAAACAAGCCAACGTAAAGAGCAAGAGGAATGGGGACACTGTACACACACACACACACACATATATACAACACACACACACACACACACACACACAAGAGGAAAGTCGGTGGCCAAACACAAACACACACAGGAGCACTGCTGACATTCGGCTCGTTGGGTTGTTAATGGACGCTGTACAATAGAGCCGCGGCCTTCACCCATTCTGACAAAGCTCTGAGCTCCTCCATAATAACCCTTGTCCCGTCTTCAGCAGCGCTCGCGGGAAGGACGAGTCTGTTCCTTCACGTCCTCGATGGCGAGCCGCTCACAAGTCCAACTCATCTCTCCAGACATGCTAACAACCCCTGGGCGATGTTCAGATCACACACACACACTAGTCCTGCTCACATGAACAGACACACACTCTTTAAATGGGGTTAGTCGCGTCTTTGGCCCCGTTAGCGCTCCTGCATCATCCTGCTGCTGAACTATTATGTTCCTTAAGTTAAAGTAATGTTTAAGGGTACAGTCTGCTTAATTTCTTTCAGCCTATTCTGTTTTAGTTTGGACCATGGCTAGAACATTAAATATAAATATAAATATAAATATAAATATAAATATAAAAATAAAATTTCAAGTCTCAAAACGTAAACAAAAATTAGCACTAACAGTAATAAGTAAGAAAAATCCTCAAACTAAAACTGAAATAAAATAATTAAATGCTAAATAGAAAAAAATTAAAATAATAATAAATATAAAACATAATAAATGTGCTAAGGTTAAAGTTTACTCAGTTTTATTCAGCTGGATTTGACCATGGCTAGATCATTAATAAAATTAAATAAACGAAAATCTTGCCTTGGCAACTAGCTGAAATAAGCATAAGTATTAAAATGACTAAAATTAAACTGAAATAAAAATAAAATCTAAATAGAAATATTAAAAAAATGTAATATAAATATAAACATAAATATAAATAAGCAACTAACTGTAATAAGTATTTCAACCTCTAAAATTAAAACTGAAATCAAATAAATAAAAGCTAAATAAAAATATTTAAAAAATAATAATAACTATACAAAAATAATAAATGTGTGACAGTTAAAGTTTACTTAGTTTTATTAAGTTGGTCCTGTCTGTTAGATTTGACCATGGCTAGAACATTAAGAAAAATTAAATAGATGAAAAAATGAAATGAAAATTAAAAAAAAAATCATGCCTTGGCAACTACCTGAAGTAAGCACATGTATTAAAATGACTAAAACTTAAACTGAAACAAAAATAAAAGCTTAATAGAAATATTCAAAAAATATATAAATATAAATTAGCAACTAACTGTAATAAGTATTTCAACCGCTAAAATTAAAACTGAAATCAAATAAATAAAAGCTAAATAGAAATATTTTAAAATAATAATAAATATACAAAAATAATAAATGTGTGACAGTTAAAGTTTACTTAATAAATTGGTCCTGTCTGTTAGATTTGACCATGGCTAGAACATTAATACAATTAAATAGATGAAATAATGAAATGAAAATTAGAAATCTTTCTTTGGCAACTAGCTAAAATAAGCATAAGTAATAAAATGACTAAAACTTAACTAAAAATAACAAAAAATAAAAGTTAAATAGAAATATTCCAAAACAATTATAATATTATTTATATATATATATATATATATATATATATATATATATATATATATATATATATATATATATATATATAAAAAAATCATTTATTTTTGCATATTTCTGCTAAAGTTAAAGTTTGAGAAAATAAGAACAAATTTTAAACAATTAAGCATACAGACATCATAAAATAATTTGTGCCGACTGTTATTGTAATTAAGCTTAATACTGTAATGGGAATTTTTTTTTTTTTTATAAATTCTTTATTATCTGAAGATAAAAACAAAGCATTATTAGGGACTTTAACTAAGTTTTGTTTTCCTATGCAAAAATGTACACATCAGTTAAAAAACAAAAACAAACTTTTCATTTTTTTCAAGTTTTACATCTGATTGCAAACAGGCTGAACAGTGGTAATCTCCAGAGCTGAAGTCCTGAGCGTCTGTGACTCTCTGAGGGGTGTGTTCAGGACAGATAAGACACCAAACGTACGTCATGGAACTCCCACACACAGCGGGACGTCCCGCACACTCAAAACAACCTGTGACACCCATCAAAAGACTCGCTTAGCTTTCACTTTCTGAGCTCGACCTTAAAACTCGGTGATTGTTTGAAATCCCACACACTCTGGCAGCAAAGGACAGACACAGTCTATGAAGCGTTTGATGTTAAATCAAACGGTTTTGATGTTAAATATTCTTTGTGAAACAGCGTCATAGTTAACTAAAACTCACAAATTGTTTTAGACAACTGAAATAAAGCTGGTAGAAATATTGCCTGGCCAACTAAGTGAAATAAATAAGCTTAAGATGAAGTACTAAAACTAAAACTGAAAATTAAAGATAAATAAAATATTAAATAATATAAATATATTAATATAAATATTCATTTGATGCAATAAAATGACAAAAGCAAATATGAAGATGACTAAACCTTAAATTAAAGTTAAAATGAAAACAGAAAATACAAAAATAAAAGCTAATTCGAAATATTAATAAATACCATATAGTGTACAAAAAAAAAATACTAAAATAAGAATTTGGTTTTTCAGGTTAAATTTGTAATTTTACTGTACATATCACATGTAAATGATCCTTAATGGCTAAAATCATCAGCGAGTGTATGTTAGATGTATGTGAATACACAGTCACAATTTTGTCCATCCTGTTCCACAACCAGTTCAACACAGATCACTTTAAACAGAGATGGATAAACTGACACCAGCTGTGACTAACACATACACACACACTGGCCTCTCATTAAAACGATTAGCTGCTAATGATGTAAAGACCATTAATCTCGTTTGGAGATGAGATGGAAACGCAATGAGGAACATGTAGAGAGGGCATGTGTACATATTACATTTAATTGGATAGTGAGGGCTCTATGAAATCCGTTTTATTTTTTTTAATTCAGTTTTTTTCCATTTGAATTTTTCTGGTCTCCTTTTAAATAGTTAAATAGTTAGTATAAAATTGCATTAATCAAAAAAGATTAATTAAATTCATTCAATCAAATCAAATTCAATCAAACTTATACAATTCAACATAAATTTACTAAAAAATAAGTTTAGTGGCCTATGAAAAAAAATTCTTCTCACCTTATGTTTTATCATTATTTTTTTAGCATGTCTAATTATTTGAATGCATAAAAACAACTTTTATTTACTCTTACAATAGCCTTATGAAATAGTTTTCCCCCCTTTAGAAATTCTCTGTGTGTTTAAATTTTTCTGGCTATCAAATGAAGGCATAAAACATTGATTTAATTTATCTTTTAATTAACGAAAATTAAACACATTTTATTTTTTGGCAAACAAAGGGGGCTTACTATTAAAATTAAAACACGAAAGAAATTGTGTAATTATTTCTTCAAATAAAAGGTTTTAATAATTTATTATTCATTATTTTTGTCTTCAACTAAACCTTAATTTTGATGGGTTTCCGTAAATTCATTTAAGCTTCTGTGTGTATATGATATAACGATAGTTTTACTCAAATTAAACAGTAAAATGCTCATGAAGTGACTCTCAGAGCAGTTCTGGAGATGTTGTTCATGTATTTTTGTCCTCATTTAGTGAGACGACAGGCGCTTAAATCACTGCGCACTTCAGTATGCGTGTAGTAAACGAAACCGCCCGTCTGTGCCGTTCTTTCATTCATATTATATGTAAATAGTCTTTTTGCAGCCTAATATTTACAGATATTAGTCTATATCATGATTTGATTTAAGTGTAAATATCTACTTTTGATTATTCATCCAAACTTTGATAAATTCCATGATATTCCGTGTTAAAACTGTAAATTCCATTTTTATGACTGGATTCCGTCCGCATTTTCCGCATCGAATATTTTCATAAAAATGAAAATTTCCTGTTCATTTACTCTCCCTCAGGCTGTCCAAGATATAGCTGACTTTTCATCTTCAGTAGAACAGGCCCTACGAAATCCGTTTTATTTTTTCCCAAATTCCATTTAATTTTTATCATGAGGATGTTTTATCAAGAGGATGTCTAATTAATTAAAATCATGAAACTTAAACTTAAACTGAACAAAAAAATGACATGTTTAGGGCTCTATGAAATGTTTTATTTTTTCCTCACCATATGTTTTATTGTTATCAAATTTTTCAAAGTTTTTTTTTGTACCCTCAGAAATTCTGTGTTGTGTATTTAAAATGTTCTGGTTATTAAATGAAGGCAGAAAACATTAATTTCATTTATCTTTTAATTATTGAAAATTAAGCAAGCTTTTTTCGGGGCAAAAAAAGGAGCATTTACAATTAAAATTAAAACATGGAAGAAATGTTGTGTGATTATACCCTAAAAAATAATGTCTGTTTCATTTTAGTAGTAGTATTAATAGTAGTAATATATTTCTGGCATCTTCAAGTTAAACTGGACTTTTATTTTGACGGGTTGGCATGTCTACCTTTACATTTCTGTGTGTATATGATATAATGCTAGTTTTCCTACAATGGAACGATCAAATGCTGAAATCACCGCAAGTGTTAGGTGCGCTTCAGTGTGTGTAGTAAACAAAACCTCTCGTCTGCTCCATTCATTAAAACAGAGACACACAGAACATGCAGGATTCACATTTAAATGGTATTTCTGCAGCATAGTATTTGCAGATACTAGTCCATATTGCGATCTGATTTAAGTGTAATGACCTACTTTTGATTAGTTCATTCAAACTTTGACAAATTCCGTTTTTATGACTGGATTCCGCGATTCCGTCCGCATTTTCCGCATGGCGGAAATCATAGGGCCCTAGAACAGTAAAGAAGATTTTTAGCTGAAACCATGATCCTTGGTGATTCATATAATGTGAGTCAACACTTGCACATGTTTGAGAGTCAAAAAACCCTAAATAATGTAAATAATGTTCATTGTCTTGCACAAACTGATTGTTTCGCTTCATAAGACCTCATTATATTGCTAGCAGCCACAGGTATTAATTTTCCATTCCTTGATATGGTTTTTTGACTCTCAAAGTAATGCTAGCTTTTGGCTATTAATCTTCTTTTTGTCTTGAGTAGAACAGTAAAGTCACCTACATCTTAGATGGCCTGAGGGAGAATAAACTAACAGAAAATGTTCTTTTTTGTCTAAACTACTCCTTGAAGTCTTGGTGCTGTGTTGAGCTGCAAATGCTTTGGCGATATGAACACACATCTGTTTGTCAGGCCAGTAAAGCACAGAGAGAGAGTCTCCGCTTTCCTGGTGTGGATGTCCTGCGGTGATGAATGCAGCTCAGCACAAACAATCACAAACACACAGAAACAGCAGCCGAGACGCCTGAGAGAAAAGGGCGTGAACGTGACTGACTCAAACACACACACACACACACACACACACACACACACCGACGACCTTGATATTCTTATATGACCGACAACATCATCACTTACAGGTAATGACATCACCGGAGCTGAATGACACCTGATGATGATGATGATGATGATGATGATGATGTGGTAATCTCAAACCATTTCCTGTGACTCACAAATTCCAGAGGCAAATGTATGACAGGAAATGCAAAAAGAATTATTATTTGTCCATTTGGAATCTGAATTTCATTTGTTTGTTTTAATGTTAAATAAAATCTACTGTCTAGACAGGAATGAGACTCTCGCACAGCACTTTAAACGAGAATTTGGAATATTCTTGTATGATATCATCTTAATTAGTCATTTTTTACATTTTTTGACCATGTAAAATACATCTAATTATTTTGTGTGTTTGGAATTTCAATTAACTTTTGTTTAATATTTTTTAAAAAGATGTACTGTCTAGATGGGAATAAAAGTTAAAGTTAATAAAACAATTGTTTGTCCATATATAATCTGAATTTCATTTACTCGTTTTAATATAAAAATTAATTGTGAAGACAGGATTTTCATACAATCTTCTGAAATAAATGTCACGTATCTTTCGAAAATATTTGTATATATTAAATATTTTAAGTCCAGCGTTGTTATCACTAACTAAAACTATTAAAGATCTTTTGAATTAATAAATTAAATATTACATAAATATTATTTACATATTAGTAAATATTAAAATAAACCTTTGCAACTAACTGAAATAAAATAAGTTTGATTTTTAATTTTTTGAAAAATGACAAAAGCACATAAATTACCTAAACTAAAATTTAAATAAAAATAAAATATAATAAAGAATGCAAACCCAAAATATAAATCTATACTGTAATAGTATTACTAATACAATAAAATTACACTTATGATTCTAGTTTTAATTCTAATTCCAACAAATTTCTATTGTGCTACTGACATACTAGTGTTTGAGACTGATGTACAAGCCTGTACAAGTCTGTCAGATCAGACTTACTGTACTGTATTAGGCATAGTTTGATATATTTAATGGTTCAGAACCATTTTCACCAGAGACAGAAACCTGAAAGATAACGTCATCCATCCCGTCCTTGAGTGCGTAATATCATCAGTCATGTGCTGGAGCTGTGAATGACTGAAGACACGCGGCTGCTGTTTGACTGTGTTAGTGGGTCAGTGTGTCTCTGGCCTGAAATCACAGCAGCATGTGTCTGATTCATTACAAAAATACACTTAACAATCACAGGAATCACGTCAGAGCCTCATCGCGCTGCTGGCGATTCACTACAGCAACAAGTTTTATTTGTTTGTAGATTGCAGAGCATGCATGCAACTACTATTATCACACCTGCATACAGTAACACACGCATGAAGTGAATGGTGCAGTAAAACCCTTCACGTGTCAGCGTTCAGCCTCTGTAATAAGCTTGGGGAATCCGGCACGTCAGTAGTTTTGCGGCTCAGGCGGCAGCCGTGATGAGTGTCAGTATCTCACCGCATTTATGGATCACGTCAGTGCATGGCGGAAGACGAAATAAAGCAGCCTTGTTTTGCTTCTACATTCTCCCTATGAGAGTATAAGGTTTCATAGCAGTAATACCGACGTCATAAACATGCAGCCGCATGACAATAAGAGGAAAGGCAGTGCATGAAAATAAAGATGAAGTGCAGGTAAAATCAGTGATCAAAGACACGCACACAACGCATCATGTGTGCTGCATCTCCCGACACACCTGCTGTGTGTCAATAGCTGCTCATCTGCTTGCCATACAATGAGCCTCATTCATGAAATCTGATCGGAGCATATTTCAGTGTAAAACCGTTCTCAGAAATTGATGCATTGAATTGCATGTTAAAAAATGTATTACAATCACATCAAATATAACTCACTGCAATTAAAGTTGAGCTTAACTTGAAATTACGATAGAAATATATGAAGAGTGTATTTGCAAAAACAGATAACTCATGGTTTTTTTTTATTGTTAAATTAAGAGTTTTCTGGTTTTGCAAATGAACATTATGTTTCTATATTAAAAACAAAAATTATTTGAGAAACATTTAAAAAATATTTAAAAATGCAACATTCTGTTGTAAAGGAATTGTTATATTTTTATTTATTTACATTTCAATAAAAAGTTTTATGAATTTAATTGATTAGACATGCTTTTGATGATTGCAATTAAATTAACCCATTGAAACAGAATCAAATCCAGAAAACTTAAAACAGAAAACAGAATTTGGGGGGAAAATAGATTGGAACGGCGTAAAGATAAAATTCCAAAATTGAACCTGCATAAAGAAGATAAAGTTCCAAAATGGAATTTAGGTAAAAAACATAATTCTAAAATGGAAATTGGGAAGACATAAAAATTGATTTCATAGTTAAGTAGAGATGTCTCCTCAAAAATACTCAAAATAAGCCACTGTAGTACATATTTTAAAATTTTAGAGCTAATAATTGGATTCAACTAAAGGTTTAAAAATATTTAACCTGATGCCATTTGAAAGACTTTCTGAAGCTGTGTTCACGTCTCGTCTAAATTATTGCAATTAACAATTTACAAAACACTGAAGTACTAGAAAAGCATACCAGGTACAGTTGATGTCAGACGTTTACATACACCTTGCAGAATCTGCAAAATAAGAGGGATCATACAAAATGCATGTTATTTTTTTTTTTTTATTTAGCACTGACCTGAAAAAGACACATTGAAAAAGACAAAAATAGGTTTACATATAGACCACAAGAGAAAATAATGGTTGAATTTATAAAAATGACCCTGTTCAGAAGTTTATTTATACTTGATTCTTAATACTTTGTTGTTACCTGAATGATCCACAGCTGCGTTTTTGTTTAGTGATAGTTGTTCATGAGTCCTGAACAGTTAAACTGCCCGCTGTTCTTCAGAAAAATCCTTCAGGTCCCACAAATTATTTGGTTTTTCAGCATTTGAACCCTTTCCAACAATAACTGTATGATTTTGAGATCCATCTTTTCAAACCGAGGACAACTGAGGGACAAATATGCAACTATTATAGAAGGTTCAAACGCTCACTCATGCTCCAGATGAATAAACAATGCATTAAGAGCCGGGGGTGAAAACTTTTGAACAGAATGAAGATGTGTACATTTTTCTTATTTTGCTAAAAATTTTTCATTTAGTACTGGCCTTCAGGAGCTACAGACGATACTTACATGTTTCCCAGAAGACAAAATAAGTTACATTCACCCGGATCTTCAAATTCAAAAAGTTTTCACCCCCGGCTCTTAATGCATCGTTTTTTTTTCCTGGAGCATCAGTAAGTGTTTGAACCTTATGTAATAGTTGCATATGAGTCCCTCAGTTGTCGTCAGTGTAAAAAGATGGATCTTAAAATCATACAGTCAATGGAAAGGGTTCAAATACATAAAGACGCTGAAAAACCAAAGGGTTTTTCTGAAGAACAGCAGGACAAACAAGGGGCTCATGAACAACTATCACTAAACAAAAAAAAAAAAATAAAAATCACAGCTGTGGATCATTAAGGTAACAACACCGTATTGTCTTTTGAATAGGGTCATTTTTATAAATTCTCTCTCTTTCTTGTATTTTCTCTTGTGGAAATACATTTTATGTGAAATATCTTATTCAGGTCAGTGCTACATAAAAAAAAATAACATGCATTTTGTATGATCCCTCTTATTTTGGTAAAATAATTAACATTTTGGAGATTCCGCAAGGTGTATGTAAACTTTTGACCTCAACTGTAACAAAAGAATGATAGCATCTTTAACAGTTAAAGGCAGTAAAGCTAGTCAGAGGTGTAGCAGTAGATACTTGAGTACCTTTTAATTTTTATTTTTAATATAAAGTCACAACTATCAGTTGAACAATATATGGACTACTCATACCGATATGTAGAGAGCAATGTAGCTGACAGCTGATTTAAAGATGATATATACATACTAATCAATGCTAGTAAATGCGACTTCTGAAAGGAAAAAACTCTAATTTCATATAACATTTATGCCTAGACATTAAACTGATGATTTATGAGTCCTTCTATGCACAGAGTCTTTATTTTGAAGCGTGTAACTATCTAGCTGACGCTGAGAAAGAGAGAATAATCCTCGCCTGAAGCGAGAAAATGAAAGAAAGAGCGACAAAATGGGAAAGTCCATCTTAATCAGCTCTGCCGGAGCGGACGGGATCCTGCCGGAGCCGACGGCAGCGCAGGGCCAATAACTCACTGGGCAGAGACAGAGACGACGCAACCGAAACCGAACGACTGAGTCACGAGAATCTCCCTCAGCTCCTCAATGCATGCGAGAGATTAGAGGATGGAGAAGAATGTCAGGCATCTCACGTCTCATTCACTTCACGTCAGCTGGTGCACACTACCCATAATGCAACTGTTAAAATTTCCCTAATACTTCCAGTGAAGCACATCTTGCATAGGCAAGTCCTCTAATGTGAGCGCTAGTTCACACAC
Organism: Labeo catla; assembly: GCA_012976165.1. Lineage (NCBI taxonomy): Eukaryota > Metazoa > Chordata > Actinopteri > Cypriniformes > Cyprinidae > Labeo > Labeo catla. The sequence goes on from VONZ01000105.1 coordinate 301,397, forward strand.
GCCTTACTGAAAAAGCAGTATGCCTCAGTGTTGTTATTGTTAAGATTAAAACTAGTCAAAATATTTTTCATTTTAATTTTAATACACACAAACACACACACACATATACATAGTATGATACTATAGTATGTTTACAATTTTTTAAATATTCATGAAAAATGTGAACTTAAATAACTGAACTAAACTTGAACTTTAAAAAACGAAAATGAGAAAATACAAGAATAAATTAAAGCTAAACAAATATTAAAGAAAAAAAAACAACAATAACAAAAACAAATACAAATGCAAAATAGAAACATAAAATTACTAAAACTTCAGCGAAAATGAATATGAAAGTTGAAACTAAACATAAAAGCTAATTCAAAATAATTAATACTATAATAATATATAAATGTACTCTATTACTACTATAATAGTATAGAAATAAAAATAATAAAACAATATTACACTGGATTTAATATTTATTTTATTTAGTTTACTATTATTATCATTATAAATTATTATTTAATAAACTGCACAATACAAGATTTTATATATACACATACATTTATTACACATACACATACATATCTTGAAATGTGCAGTTTATTAAATAATAATAATAATAAATATTAAATCATTGTAATGCACAGTATATTAAATAATAATAATAATAATAATAATAATAATAATAAACTAAATAAAATAAATATTAAATCCAGGATAGGAAATTATAATAATAACAATAATTAAATAAAATAAATAAATATTAAATCATTGTAATGCACAGTATATTAAATAATAATAATAATAATTATAATTAATAATAATAATAATAATAATAATTATTATTATTATTATTATTATAAAATAAATATTAAATCATTGTAATGCACAGTATATTAAATAATAATAATAATAATAATAATAATAATAAACTAAATAAAATAAATATTAAATCCAGGATAGGAAATTATAATAATAACAATAATTGAATAAAATAAATAAATATTAAATCATTGTAATGCACAGTATATTAAATAATAATAATAATTATTATTATTATTAATAATAATAATTATTATTATTATTATTATTATAAAATAAATATGAAATCATTGTAATGCACAGTATATTATGCACAGTATATTAAATAATAATAATAATACAATTCTATCATTAAATCATATAATTTATTAGTCTAAACGTTGCGAAACTTGTTCAATAACAAAAATGTAAGTGAGGCCTAATTTTATCATAGAGAATCAAGCAGATCATGAAAAGTGGGCATTCAAAACCAGACTGGAGTAAAGAATAAAAGTTGTTTGGAATAATTTGCACAAATGAACTGTTCACAGTAACACTACGCGAAAGAGAAAGTTATTTCATTTAGACTTGAAACCCTGATCTCCTCTGTGGCAGTCGGTGCTCGATTCAGCCATAGCATCCATTTCATTGTCCAGCCTTGTAGATATCGAGGTGAATTCAATTTCAGACTGATCTCAGACTAGATAGTTTTTCGAGTGGCGGCCTGCCGGTATTGATTGGGTGCCACGCAGTTCAGTTTTTCTCTCTCAGGATCTCGCGGCGGCAGCAGCAATTACCTTTCCACCCTCAACCTATCATCCCTCCCCGCACTCCCTCGCTCCCCAATTCACATCTTCAGCGTGAAATCTCTCTGCATCTCTCTCCGTCCCCGTCTCTCAGACTGTCGGCTTCGCTCGCTCTCTTTTTGTGCTCGGCAATCAAATCAGGTGAACAAAGCGTGACTCCAGAAATCGGTGGCAGCGCAAACAAAAGGATGTGACATCGTCAGCCCTCAGACTGCAGAGGGAAACAGATGAACAGGAAACAACCAGCATCAGTGCCAAACAGCACGCTAATACTAAATATACAGCACAGCTTCAAACCAATGCAAATGATTCAAAATTAAAACACAAGTTCACTCCTGAAAATCAAGATTATTATCTTCAAAGGATCTTCAAAGACGAAAAACAACCAAAAAGTGGTGCATACGGCTTGTGCTCTATATTACAGGTCATATGATAGAAACAGTGTGAGGAACAGGCTGACATTAAAACACCCACATTCCTCTCCAGAATTCAGAAATGACAAGTCAACGTTCAGTTACTACACGTGCGAATCAATGGCTTTTTGGTGTCAATGACGTCAATGCCCATGTTTAATCGAAGCTACTGAATGTTTGCCCGCATCCCATTATTGAAGGTTTTACAGGGAAGTGTGCGACAGAAGTGTGAATATAATGCCATACTGAGGCGGACTGTAACGTGTTGTTGTTGTTGTTTGTGTTGAACGAGGTGTCAGTCTGTTTTCCTGCTGGCCTTTGGCACCAATCAATGATTCAGCTGCCAAAAGACGCTGAGGGGTTTTTGCAAGGAAGGATTTTATCTTGACAAATATCAGACAAATGACAACAGAACTGTCGACATGTAGATACTAATGACAGCACATGTGTTACAGTCACTCAGAGGGTTTGGGAAAGGAGAAGTGCTCTTAAAGGGATAGCTCAGCCAAAAAAAAAAAGGAGAAAAGTCTGTCATTATTTTCTCACCATCATGTGTTTCACAAATTCAATAAGGCTTCAAACACATTTTTAATAAAAACTGAGAGATTTCTGTCTCTGCATTTAAAGTCCAGGAAACCAAAACTTCGTGAAACTAATGCATGTAATCATTAAACTCGGGCTGTCCCCTAACATTCGACAAGAAGAATTTTTATAAGTCTCAAAAAAAAAAAAAACCACAGGAAGTGATTGACAGATCGTTAACGGCTGGTCTATGGGGTGATGTAGTACATCGGGCAGGACATCCAAACACAAACTCTTGTAGTGCTCATTCATTGACCTCAAATATCTGAAAGATGAAAAGATGTATGCAGTAGCAACTTTACATGGCAGATCTAATGTTAATGTATAAAAATGTGCGCTATTGAAGTGTCTGTGTGGAGTGTGGAAGCTGAATAGTAGTGTGACAGATGAAGCTGGCGGTGCGTCACTTAAAATACTCCGTCATTTTTGGTCATACAGATGTATGACACATCTTTCCAGTCTGTAAAGACTGTTTATTTGTGTGCACTCTGGATAACAGCGAAACGTTGCGCTTTTGTAAAATAATGAAGGCAAACAGGATGCGCTTTCTGTCGTCTGTCTCTGTGAACTTGAGTGCGAAACTTTGAAACTTTGTGTATACTTGCCTTACAGACATGAAAAATATAGGCTATCTATACAGAGTGAAAAGTCTACTTTTAAATGAACCAATTCCAATAGATAAATATTCTTAGATTATGTAATCTGTATAAAACATGTATGCGCAGATGATGAGTCAGTGTCGCCGACTTCATCTCTTTAGCCGAAAACAATGAAAGCACTAGTTTATCATTAAATTATTACAATGTTAAAGCAGTCTCCTTGCTTTTTGTTTTACTTGCTGCACTGTGGCAAGCTTTTTTTTGCGTGTGTGCTGGGGATGGCTCGATACCGCAATTTTGTCTTTGACTGTTAAAATAACACTTTATAGTAAAGCAACCGTAAAATGTTATTTTAACAGTCTAAGTATTTAATGTAAGTATCACGTTATCTCTCTCTCTTTCCGATTGTTTTCAGGTTTCAGACTCAGATATCCAAAGAAAACGCATTAAATATAAATGTCGCTCTCTCGGCTGCTTCATATTAGCGGTCGGCGGCCTGGCAGAAACATTACCTTCTTATTATTGATACTAAAATTAATATAGCAAAACTCTTGCTTCATTCAAATTCAAATAATATTTGATTGTTTGAAATGCAAGTGCAAATATTATGTGACCAAAGTTAAACTGGTTCCAGCGTGTCACACACACACATTTGCGCTTTTGTGTTTTCTCCTTATCACACCTTAGGCAAGTTATGTGCATTGATCAATTGTAAATAAAAATTAATTAAACCTGAATTTATGAATGATGAATGATGCACTCACCTGTTGATCTCTAAATTCGCGTTACACATCAGGATGAGCAAGTGACAAATGCTTGGCAAGATTTGATGTGTTGCCTCATGTGGCAACACATGATTTATAGCACAGCTTGCATACTGGTGCAGTAAGGTCAGTTCGTTCGCCTTTATCATCTGTTTTGTATGCAAAATTTGCCATATTTCACTTCTACTGTTGTCTTTATTTACTAGTTTTGAGCATGTTGATGAAGTTTCATCTGTTTGATAATCCATCACGTTATTCTGTTGTCCCATTTACCTGTTTCACAGCAATTTGGGAAGCCTACAGGTGAACTTTGGAAAAATAATAGTATCGAACCGTTTGAAATAAAATATATACCGGTATTTTTCCAGTACCTGTATACCGCGCATTCCTAGTGTGCAACTAATAGTCGACTAATGCTTAAAATGAACGACTACTAGTCACCCAGAAAAATCTTTAGTTGAGGGCAACCCTAGTTTAAACCAAGCCATGTGAAGAGATGGAGTGCATCATATATGGTAAAGAGTTTTCATTTTTGGATGAACTATCCCTTTAAGACCCATTTAAACCAAGGACGACAACTCACAGCTAATCAGAATCCATCAGACTTTAAAGAGTTTGAGCATTTAAAGCAGCAGATGACAACTTATCATAAACACAGTGTTATCATGCATGGGTGTGGACACTAATAGTTATTATTTTTAGTGTGAATGGGCGTTTATTAATAATAGGTTTAATTTACAAAAGAAACCACAGTGGAAAGATTTGCATGATGCTTGATTACTTGAAATGTTACTGAATGACTGTATTCTTACGCCAATGTTACATCAGCAAACATACACAAACACAACCAGTGTAGTCAGAATCACCAACTGTGATTGTAAGCAGGTTATTTTATTTCAGATCAATCAGTGAAAATGATTTAAGGCATGTTCACACCAATAATAAGTGTTTGCACCAACATTCTGTTTATCCTAAATGAGCAATACAGTTTTGTCAACTGTCTCTTTAAATGCGCAAGCTCTTTAAATTCTGGATTTTAATTGGCTGTCAATGTTTTGAATGTTCATTACTCAAAAAACATCATTTTGAAAGTGATTCCAATGATATTGTTCTTCTGTGTTGTTATTGTTATAGCTGCGGTGTGGACTTTTCTATTCATTTATAATTAAAACGATTATTAACACTTTATAGTTATAATTTATAGGTGTGAACTGGCCTTTAAACTCTTGAATCAGTCTAATGACTGACTGAATCAGTCAGAACTGCATTATCCAAAAGCTTCATAAGCCTAAATAGATTTTATACTTAATTGGAGCCAGTAGTTTCCATGATCTACTTAGGCTTATGATGCTTTTGGGAAACGCAGCCCAGAGCCATTGTTGACTTATTCATTGAACTGTTAGTCATTAGTTTCATTACATCCAATTTGAACCGGGAACTGTTACCGTGCACTTAATGTTCGTCAATTCCCACTCCTATTGCTCGTTATTCCCTAATTTCACTCAGAGATGCAGACATTTACATGCTCACAAACCCTCGACGCGTTGAGAAATCAGACACGCGCCGCACGAGTGCCCTGTGCCGCCCATTGTGCCATCTTTAGCTCTAATTAAGTAGCCAGGGTGAGTTACAGGGCTATTGTCCACCTGAATTAGACATAAAACAAGATCACATTAATATTTAATAGCAGTCCCGAGCAAGACGATAGTAGAGGTAAGGAGAGCACTATGCTCTTTTCCTAATGTATTACATTTTGAATACAGCCATCAGCTCCGGCCAAACACGTAACGTCAACAAGCCGGTCGATACCTCTGTGTATTTTTAGAGTTTTCTGTCAATACCAGCAGCGTGATGCCATGCAAAACACAAGCACATGCTGCGCAGCCCAGATCTATCCCAATTGCTCCATCAATACACATTTAATACAAATAAACCAATTAGCTTCAATGGGCAGCCATTTCACATGTCTGTGTTGTCTGTATCCATAGCCGATATTAACTCCAGGCCAAAACAACAGGCAACAGGGAGTATTGGCTTTCAAGAGAAACGATTGTTTGAAACACTGACACATACATGTTCACCTGAGCACAATTGCAGAGTAATGGTGGCAGGCTGGAATACAAAGCCTGAAACGCCAGTTACCATGGCAGCATCCCAAACCAATTCCATACCATTCCCAATTTAGAACACAATGCATGAATCTCCAGACATTCTAAAGCGGCATATCTTGGACTACAGCACGGCTGCTACATACTCCAGACCACCGGTTTGGAATTCAAAGCATGAAGCCCTTCAGTTACCATGGCAGCATCCCAAGCCAACATATACAAGACTGTTCCCGGTAATAAAACATATTAGATTTTTAGATCTATTACACCAATATATTCACAACAATCAACAAAGTTGTGTAATATTGGGTCTACCAATAAATTGCATCATTTGGGGGATCATAAAAATATGGGTATTAAAAAATAAGTCAATCACTATCCAATATTTTCAAGAACATCAGGTTGGAAAACAACACATCAAGGTCTACAATTACCAATGGCAGCATCACAAACCATTTCCATACCAATCCAAATTTAGAATATAATGTGTAGATTCTGACACATGCTAAATCTGCATTTCTAAGATCTGTTACACCAATATATTCTCTATATATATATCTCTGATTAGAAATAGGATAAAATAGCATTACCTCATAAAGGGGCAGAGATATTTTCCTGATATTTACATACAATATCGGTTCTCGACATTGAACAATATAAGTTTTACTGATAAATTACATAACTTGGGGGTACTACTACTACTACAACTCCAAGTAAAAATAATAATTCCTGCAAAAATACAGGTCATAAAATACAATATCGGTATACACCAATTTATAATAATCGGTATACTTCAATATATAATATTCTCAAATGATTTCCAGAACTTCAGATGGGAATGCAAAGCATGAAGCTCTACAGTTACCACAGCAGCATCCCAAACCAATTTCTATAAAATACAACTCCATTCCCAATTTAGAATACGCAGGAAACCCTGACATACTAAACCAGCATTACACAAATTTACTCACAATAATCCAGCATTCCAAGCATTTATTTTAGATCATTCCCAGGATTGAATACAATGCTTCAAAAACATACACTAGTGTTGTTTATGTTTTAAGGGGATATATTTTCCCGATATTCACAAATAAATTAATTGGTTCTTGTTTTGTCATTATTGGGTCTACCGATAATACCATAATTTGGGAAAAATACTACTACTACTACTAGTAAGAATAATAACAATTATTTTAAAAATAATTATTATAACTACTACTACTAATAATGATGATATCTGTATCAATACATTTCATAAAAAAAAAAAAACAATATCGGTTAATCGCTATCCATTAGTCCGATGTTTTACAGAACAGCATGTTGCAACACAAAGCATGCAGCTCTCCAGTTCCCATGCCAGCATTTCAGACAAATATTCCAGAGCAGTGACAGGCTGGAATACAATACATGAAGCCCTGCATGTCTGAACATTTCACCTCCAGCTCTTTGTTAAGCATAAGTTGCTCTGGTTGTCTTTACCGCACTGTCGTGTTCAGATTAAACCACCGATCATTCTTCATATCGCTTTCGCTGCAAACCGCGACACATAAATCGTGCTGAAATCTGATCAGGCTAATTGTATTCCTTCAATTACATTTAGCTCTATTCACTATCGTATTCCCTCCAGCTTTAACTCACTGCATTGTCCTTTACGTGAATAAATGTCAAGGAAACCCCAAGCATTATCCGGCGGTGTACCGCTGCTTCCCTCCCCGGCGTACAGGCGTCTTACCTCGGCACACAGCTCGGGGACGATCGGTCCACTTCCCAGGTGGCGTACAGGTTCATGTGCACCGGCCGATTGGAGGTGATCGCCACCGGTTTGGAGGGCTGTGGAGACGGTACGCCTCCAGTCCTCGGGAGCCCTCCCCGCTCCGACATGCTGGAGGAACCTTATGTTTGAAAACAATGAAGGAAAACCCGAATAAAACGTCTGTTGTCGGAGCTCCGATCCTCTACTGCAGCACAGTCATCCGTCCACGAGGACCGAGGCTCGGTTAGACCGATCGCGACGCGAGCTGCGCTGCAGTTGAAGCCGCCGTTCACCGTCAAACTCGCTGCGAATGTTTCTCAACTTGCGCTAGTTGTTTATCGTTGCAGGAAGCGGAAATTTCTTTTTTGCTTGCAGAGAAGCGCCACAGCCGAAGAGCAACGCCTCTTGTGAAAGACGAGCCCTCATAACCAACCCTTGAGAGAGAGAGAGAGAGAGAGAGAAAGAGAGAGAGAGAGAGAGAGAGAGAGAGAGAGAGAGATATCTGTCGTTTTTATTCAGCGAAAAATTCATAATATAATTGAAGATTTTAGCTTGCGGTTGTTACTTTATTATATTTTCCCACAATAAAAAATATATCATATTATATTCATTATATATAGGTCAAATTTGAGCCTACCTTTTAGACATATATATTTAATGTCCTATGTATATTGATTATATATATTAAATATATATCATAAAAAACATTTAATATATTTATACAATAGTAATATATATAGGCAAATATTGAAGCTGTAAGAAATTCACCATTCATAAACAAATAACAGAATGCACTGATATAAAATACAATATTATAAAATGCCCAAAGTGACTGAAATTAAGCAGGAAAATAGTCACCGAAATTCTTTCACATTTTCTTTACTTAAATTGTGTTACTCCATCAATATTTGATTAAAACATTCTTAACTCCATTATAATGCACTTTAGGAGCAGACAAAACACATTCAGAACCACTGAACCGTCATTAGGAATTCATGAATTATTGATGGTTTCCAATGTGGGTCAAATTTGAGTTTCTCGGGACATCAGGAGGGTTTAACGCTGCCAGAACAGCTCATCGTCATGAGTTTGTTCTTGTCTGATGGATTTGTATAGATGTCAGATATACAGCATATCCACAGCTGAACTGGTCTTTTTAAATGTTTCCTTCATATCTGTCTCAAACACAACACTTTCAGTGAAAATGCTAATATATTTTGTTATACGTTTAGAAAATATTATTTTAGTGGATTTTGAGTAAAGTTGTCAAATAGCTGTCATTTTTGCAACAAATCATGCTTTGGAAAATCATAAATTTGACATAAAAATACATAATTATGTCATAATTGACAAAATTATGACATAAAAAGTTACAATTATAAGATAAAAAGTCAAAATAATGAAATAAAGTGTTAAAATTAGTCAATACAATTTTGAGATAAAGTTGAAATCAGGAGATAAAATATAAAAATTATTAGATAAAATGTAAAAATTATAAGATAAAATGTTGAAATAATGATAGAAAATGTCAAAATTGTGAGATAAAAATTTAAATAATGAGATAAAATGTCAAAATTGTGGGATAAAAAAATTGAAATTATGAGATAAAACATCAAAATTATGAGATAAAGTTGAAATTATGAGATAAAATATCAAAATTGTGGGATAAAAAGTTGAAATTATAAGATAAAACATCGAAATTGTGGGATAAAAAGTTGAACTTATGAGATAAAATGTCACAATTGTGAGATAAAGTTGAAATTATGAGATAAAAACTCAAAATTGTGGGATAAAAAGTTGAAATTATGAGATTAAAAAATTAGAGATCGACCGATATATCGATTTACCGATATTTTTCCCGATATTTAAGCATTTTACCATAATCGGTTATCGGTTTTGTAATATCAGGTTCACCGATAAACGCCGCCATCTTGTACCAAAGTAAACCAAAGTAAACCACCAAAGTAAAGTATGGTCACTGATTTACTTTATAACAGTAAATAAATATCGGTTCTGCATATAGGTTATCGGGCACATAATTATGCAAATAATCGGCATCCGTATCGGTAATAAAAAAAATCAATATCGGTCGATCACTATAAAAAATGTTAATTATGAGATAAAATGTCGAAATTATGAGATTAAAAAATTTTAATTATGAGATAAAACATCAAAATTATGAGGTTAAAATTTTTAATTATGAGATAAAATGTCAAAATTGTGGGATAAAAAGTTGAAATTGAGATAAAATGCCAAAATTATGAGATTAAAAATTTTTAATTATGAGATAAAATGTCAAAATTATGAGATTAAAAAAAATTAAATTATGAGATAAAATGTCAAAATTATGGCATTAAAAAAATAAATTATGAGATAAAATGTCAAAAATGTGAGATAAAAAGTTGAAATTGGGATAAAACATCAAAATTGTGGGATAAAAAGTTGAAATTATGAGATAAAATGTTAAAATTGTGAGATAGAAAGTTGAATTTGGGATAAAATATCAAAACTGTGGGATTAATAAAGTTACAATTATTAGATAAAAATGATTAAATGTTGTGTACATCTCAATATTAAATTCAATTATTCACTTAAATAAAATATTATTTAATGCATTATTAAATGAAAATTAAAAATGAAAATAATAAATTCTATTTTGTACCTCTGTGGGTCAACGTGTGCTAAGAACTGTATTGGTATCAAATATTTTGGTTAAAAAACAGGCCGTTAATGGACACTAAATATAGTCTCTACTATAATTAAATTAATCAGTCAGGCCAAGTTAAAATGTAAACATTTGAATGCATTTGAATAAACATACAGCCCATCACAACAGATACCTGAGGTTATCTAGGGTCAACGTTAACTTTGAGACTAGTTGAGCTGGTCATGTGATCAGTGACATGATAATGAGCCTGGATTATTGCAGTACTGTGCCGGATATGACAGTGATCCCATCCTATCCTAATACACACATCCACTTCATCAGGACTGAGGGTGACTTAGAAATGACCCCTGCGTCACATCAGGCCACTGAGATTAGAAAGGTGATCCCATCGTCTCTAATACCTGTTGTTTAGTCACACATTTCCAGGCAAACAGATATTATTTGTCCGGTAAGTGGTGGGAACCCCAGAGAGGGGGCTGGTGATGAAAGCACAGCTATAATTATCTGCTCATTCACCCCTGCAGGACAGAATATGACCAGCTGATGCTGACCAACGCATGACACAGCTGGGCTTCTCCTGAGATCTGTGTGTTTGTGTGTGTGTGTGTGTGTTTCTGAGCCTCGGGCTCGTGTCGCATTTATGACCTCATCTCTTAACGAGTACAGCCTAAGGACACTGACGATGTTGTGCGACTGAAACGGAAGGTAAACACCCACGCCGGTGGGTATTCAAATCAAAGCGCTAATTAGTTGAGTCATTACAATCTGGCTTTGAAAACGCTGGATTTACTGGTTTCCATCACAGATTTAGTCATGCACAAGTGCATTTAAAGAAAACAAAAGGACAGGCTAAACTTTTATGTGAAGTAAATTAAAGCCCACTTCTGCCACTTAAGAAAAAAAAAAACATGCTTTGATAAATTATACTTATGGCATAAAAGCCATAATTATGACATAAAATGTCAAAATTATGACATTGTCATAATTGATATGATAAAAATAAAAAAAAAATCAATCAATCAATCAATCAATCAATCAATCACAAAATGAACAACAAAACAAAAGTTGAATTTGACAATCAAATTATGAGGTAAAATGTCCAATTATGAAACAAAAAAGTGATAATTAAGACGTACAATATCATGGCAAAAAGTCAAATTATGAAGTAAAAAGTCATAATCATGGAAAAAAAGTCAAATTATGAGATAAAGTAACAATTAATAAGTAAAATATCATGGCAAACTATGAGAAATTATGAGAAAAGAGTCAATTATCAGGTAAAAAGTCTTAAACAGAAAAATGTTAAATTATGAGATAGAGAAAAAGTCAATTATAAGGTAAAAAGTCAATCATGTGGAAAAAAAAGTTGAATTATGAGATTAAAAAAGTAATAATTAAGAGGTAAAATATCACGGCAAAAAGTCAAATGGTGAGAAAAGTCACAATTATGTTAAAAAGTCATATAAAAAAAAAGTCAAATTAGGAGATAAAAAGTCAATTATAAGGTTAAAAGTCATAATCATCGGAAAAAAAGTCAAATTATGAGATTAAAAAAAATAATTAAGAGGTAAAATATGGCAAAAAGTAAAATTATGATGAAAAAGAGTCAATTATAAGGTAAAAAGTCAATAATGTGGAAAAAAAAGCCAAATTATGAGATTAAAAATGTAATAATTAAGAGGTAATATATGGCAAAAAGTCACATTATGAGAAAAAAAAAGTAATAAATAAGAGGTTAAATATGGAAAAGTGTCAAATTATGAGAAAAAAAGTCAATTATAAGGTAAAAAGTCAATTATGAAAATTCAAATTATGAGATAAAAAGTAATGAGGTAAAATATAACTATGGCATAAAGTAAGAAATATCATAAATTCTATCTTTTTTTTTTAGTAATTTCATCGTCATAACGATGACTTTCTCATTTTCCACTATCACAATTTGAACTTATTTACTTTTCCTCGCATGCTTTTTTTTTTTTGTCACAACTGACTTTTTATCTCATAATTTTGACTGTCATAATTGACTATCTTATCTAATATTTACTTATGCCATAACTGACTTCTCATAATTTTGACTTTTTGCCATTGTTTTCTTAATCCAAATTTTGACTTTGTCATAATTGACTCTCTCAATTGTTCTTTTTGCCATTCCTACTTTTATCTCATTCATCACATTCGACTTCGTCTCACATCATTTCAAATTACACCATAATTGTGATTTACCAAAGCATGATTGTTTTCTTTCTCTCTTACGTGGCAGAAATGGGTTTCTGCGTTTACTGTGCAGAACTCACCTCAGTGAGCACCACAACATCTTCCTGAGCAAAACGCATGATTTCAGGAATCATTCATACTCACTCATCAGAAACCACAGAACAAATGAAGACCTGAGATGATTTTCAAGCCTTTAAAATGAAGTCAGTGTTTGGAAGACGTCTGGAATGTGGCAAATTGGATCTTGCTCACCAATGCGGCATGTTTGGGCTCATTCAGCCAATGTGTTTAAGGGAAATGAGTGTGTTATTGTCTGAGATGCTGTATTTGAGTGTTTGTTTGCTCTGGACTGAGGTCAAGTGGCAGTGAAAGTATTATGTAGGTCAAAACAAATCCCAGACATCAGGTGACGGTCAGACTTCCTGACAGGGCTCTCACCCGCCCCCTGCTGGCCTGAGCGACTCGCTGCAGAGAAACTAAATGGCAAGTGTATGAAATATTAAAGAAATCAAACCCTGCACCATCAGATTGTCCTGGACTGGCATTTTATTTACAAAAACATCGACCATAAATGAAAAATGTCGCTCACTGTCAAACAAATACAAGGGCGCTTCTACATGACATCAGCAGTTAAAAAGAATAAGAAATGAAGGATGAGAGCAGCTGACGTCCCATAGCACACTGCAGGACTAGAACTTGAACTCTTTGTATTTCTTGGCTCCAGAGCGCGTGTCCTGCGGCTGCGCCTTGCGCTTCTTTTGCTGCGAGGAAGAGAAATATTTCAGGAAACAGGTTAAAACACTTAACCATTTATAAAAGACGACAAACAAAGATGGTACACAAAACACATTAGTTTAATCAGATACATTTAAGTGGTTCTACTAGGAAAAACTTTAATATGGTGGTTTTAGAATTCTCACAATTTAATTTTTGTTTTACAATATTTTTTATTTATTTTTATTTATTTATTTATTTTTAATTAGCGCATCTTATTTGAAAAAGATGAAGGTCATATTTACCTAAAATCAAAATGTGCAAAATTACAAAAATTTGGCATAAAGACAAAAAGACCATTTAGAATTATAGAAAGTAGGACTTTGATTTTCATGTTAATTAAGCACATTTAGTCTCAGGGTGATGACAAAAAAAAAAAAAAGATAACTATAAAAATGTCTGTTTATTTATGAGCATTCACACAAATGTGTATATATATTTTTTTAAAATAAAACATTGTTTTATTATAAAATTATTATACAAATAAAATTATACTTATCAATTTTGTATATAATTAGTGTAATTTACTACTACTAAATTAAATGTTTAATAAAAAATATATGTAATAAATTTATAAATATGTACAATATAAAATAAAAATGTGGAAATAAAATAAATGTATAAATATGTATATTATAAAATATAAGGTACATCATACCAGCATGTCCAACATTAGGAATATCATAATGAATGTTTTTTTTTTCTATAGCTGTATAAATGGTCATTTAATGAATCTAATGAGAAAGATTATGAACAATGATGATGAGAATTATGAAGAAAGCTCATCATAAATCCATTATGCAATACAATAATTGAAATGTGGACAAAATGCAAACCCTAATGGACCCCTTCAATTACAGCAATAAAGCAATTTAGAATTTCTTGTTTCTTAGCTTTTGATTTTGCTTTGATATATTGATTGGCTGATGCATTTTAGACCAGTCTCATGAGACTCACCTTCTGTTTGGCGGCGTGTTCTGCCACCATGTCGCTGAAGTCCTCTTTCTCCACCTGCTGCTCTCTGACGTGCTCCTCGTACTTCTGCGTCATGGCCATGGGGTCGAGCTCCAGCTCCTCCGGCGCCAGAGCCACTTCCACACCCTGAGAGTCTCCGCTCAGCGCCGCGACTCCCACTTTGCGGCTCGTCACAGTCTATATGAACAACACGAGAGATGACGACTCAATCAGAGGGGAAGCAGCATGTAAACATGAAAGACATACAAACATTTGGCCAAAATCTCACTGGTTTTTCATGTAACTGTTGAACAAATACATCTGCAGTGATATAAACGTTATACAGTTGACATTTCCGCCGGCATCATACCGCCCAGCTGCTGCTCGTTTATCTCCTCGCTGTCATTTTTAATGCAAATGAGTGCCTTATGGATGGAATGATTTACATGTGACGGCTGTGAAAGATCTGATGGAGATGTAACGTCAGCGCTCTGCAAATGTTATCTGCCATCTAGATATTCAAACCAACCAGACAGAGAGAACTCTGGGATAGAAGTCGGATGCTGTCTGGCTGCGAGGTGAAACGAAACAAATCGGTATGCATTTCTGCACCGTTTCACCTCATGTTTAATGCATCTAGTTTTGTTTTTGAAAAAAATAATAGGGGGAATATAAATAATAATTAAAAAATTTAATTCTGATTTGATTAACAGAAAACAGACTAATATATCAATCTTAGGAAATAAGAATTGATATTGGTCCATTAAAATGATCCCTAATGCATCACAAGTGCATCATTTTAAATCAAAAAGATTTCAAATGTATATGGATGCTATAGTCAGGGGTGCACACAAGTTTTTTAGCCTGGTTCTCATAAGAGTACTTGGAGATTTGGTTTGGTCCTCACACTGCACACAGTGTGACATTAAATATAACTTATACATTTTAATAAATTAAAAAAAAAATAATAATAATAATAATAAAGTTTGGTAATGCTATTATATTTTCAAACAAGAAGGGTGTATTAAGTAAAAATACAATTATTTTATAGTAAACTTTTTTAGTTTACTTTTTTATATATGAATTTTAATCATTTTCAAACCTAAATTTGCAAGCTTTTATTTTGGCAGGTCGCCGGCAAGTAAGTATTGAAAACGGCAGCCAATGGCCTAGAATCATACTTTCAGTTCGAATAGAAATCTTATAGTATTATAGTTTGTCGATCTAAAGTGTGACCCTGGACCACAAAAATCAGTCTTACGTAGTACAGGTGTATTTGTAGCAATAGCCAAAAATACATTGCATCATGTTCCATGAAGATATTTTGTGAATTTCCTACCATAAATATATCGAAACTTAACTTTTGATTAGTAATACGCATTGCAAGAACATCATTTGGACAACTTTAAAGACAATTTTCTCAATATTTAGATTTTTTTTGCACCCTCAGATTCCAGATTTTCAAATAGTTGTATCTCAGGCAAATATTTTCCTATTATAACAAACCATACATCAATGGAAAGCTTATTTATTTAACTTTGATAGGGTTTATAATGTCAATTTAAATTTGACACTTATGACCGGTCAAAAATACTAATTGTGCACTAACAGCAGTTATCCAGGTCGTTTCGCAAATGCACGCTCTGAACTTGTTTACACTGCGCATTTTCTGTTTTTGGTCGCACATGCAGACACCACTTATGTGCACCCCTGGTTAAAGTGAAAGTGTACAGCCGTACCGTCGTCATGTCGTAGATGTGTGTGGACGCCATCATTGCGGCCCCGACAGGCCCCGTTCTCCTCTCCGGCAGCACCGTGTACAGCTGAGGTGTCTCGTTTCTATAAAAAAAAACAAACAAAAAGAAACCCCACACAAACACGAGTTACATAAACAGCAATTTATCAGACGCTTTTATCTTAAGTGCTCGAGGAGATGATGGTGATAGTTCACCAATCAGCACTTTAAGAGCTCAAACCTACAACATTATGGTTAACAGCCACATCTCTAAGCACTACAACACACATTAGGCACAAATATCATTTGTTCTCGTGTCAAACTGAGGTTAAAAATGAGGTTTCTGCAACACTAGAGGAATAATCAAGCCAGCATTGCTGCATAGGGCTTGTCAGAGTTCTCACAAAAAGTATTAAACACAATGAGTTACAATGTACTTTTGGACTAGTTAATATTTAAAACATGAATTTCTATGTTCTCTAAATGATCAAAACTTTGCTGAAAAACCTGTTGCACAATCTTCTACACGTCTTCTGTTGTCTGACTGACTTATAATTGTACAAACATCTACCTTTGGCTCTTTTGTCTTTATACTGTGATTTTTTTTTATAAAATAAATGCAAAAATAACTATTTTGTTATTTATATTTCAAGATGAACAGTTACTGGACTAAATCAAAGGTTTACCACATTATCTATACATCATGTATCAAATATGATCTTAAGGTTTATTTGTTCATCTCTCAGTTATCATTGTATTGCACTGCATTGTTTTCATCAAAGTTAAGCATGTAAATATCATCTTGCCAAGATGTATTATTGGCCGATAAAGAGTGACAACTGATATCTATATATTTTATGCAAGTAGTCCTCTATATTGTTATGAAGATCTAATTGATTACGTTACAAGCATCTTTTTTCTGTCGTATAAACACAGTATAAGCATCTGCAGCATATTTAATTTTTTTGCTCATTTTGGGTCTTTTTTCTCCTCCATATTCTCACTATATCAAACTACATGAGCCATAAAAGCCTAATGTTTCAAATATTATAGGTCTATAAACAAAAAACTTGATTTTTCTAATTTTGTCTAATGGTATAATGTGTCCCATGTTCAATAAAAAATGACTTTTCTTACTATAATTTCATACTACTAGACTCAATGAGGAGAAGCAGATGATTTTCAGTGAATAACAGTTAGAAATTTGGCTCTGCTCCTCACACATGCTCGTATTTGTGCACAGACACTCACCCGTCCATGGCCTCTTCGATCTTCTTCTTCCTGAGCTCAATGAGCTCTGGAGTCTCCATGCCGGCAGGAACGGAGGAGAAGCCGCCCGGAGTGATCAACCCGCTGTCAAAACAGACATCTGTGAGCCTTCATGTCTCAAACACACACAAGTCAATCAAAGTCTGAAACACTGAGATGAACAGCACCTGTCTGCTGGTGTGAAGAATCCCGTTTCGTCTGGTTTTTCCTCGTCGCTCTCCTCCTCCTCCTCTTCCTCAGATGACTCTTCGTCAGACGGCTCCAGCTCGCCCCATGGGGTTCGATCTACTTCCTCCTCCTCTGCTTTGGCCTGTTAACATTATCAGGCAAACCAAACCACAGAATCAAACTGCAGGAATGAAAAGTGTGTGAAAAGGTAATACAAACAGGAAATGTCTATTTCCTTCCTGAAGATCAGTTTATTAAAAGCATTAAGGCACTTTTGCTTTTTAGAGGTTGTGGTATCTAGTGTCTAGCAATGCAATGCAAATGTGACACTATATTCAGGACATGATTTTGTAGTTTGCTCACCTGGAAGTCTATGGCGTTGGTCCCGAACACGTCTCCATACAGTGGTCTTCCTGTCTCATCCACAGGAGGTTTACCCCAACCACCCGCATGATACCCAAACGAACAGCCCTGAAAGACACACACATGCAAGTATGAAGATCACAGCTTTATATGACCTCTACACTAATGCTGCGCAGCAGCTTCACATTGTACAGCAGATTTTCATGAATGTCTTGTGCAAGTCAGTTTCTCTAATGGAGACGTATGCGCTTTTGTTTTTTTTAATTACATCTGTGTTACAAATAATGCATGTTATCTTATATGTAATAACTGACAAATAACTCTGTTCCTTCAAAATTTTGTTTATCACTGCTGGAAGTATTAATTGTGCAAAATTACAACTGCATGTTGCAGGCAAACTACTGAACTATCCGATTTCTGTCAGATATGTCTGTGATGTATTACTTAACGATGCAAACTAGAATGCTGTGCGTATTCAAAGCGCCGCCTTTACTGTTTAAAATGCGTCGAATGGGGTGCTGTGATTGGTTAAGCGGATGTATCCCGTTCTGCAGAGAAGGGAGACTGGTATCTGTCGCGGTTTGGAAAGACAGGGAGAAAACATGACAGAACAACACGGCGGATATCGAATTTTGCGCAAAATTAAAAATTGCCTTTTTAATACAGACCAGATACAATACTGATTTTTATTTTTAAAAAATGGTGTTTGTCACGTTTTGGAACCAAACTCTTCACACACGTGTGTATAATATGTTATATAATTTGCAGAATTTCATATATGGGCAATGGCCAGAAAATGTATCAATTTAAGGAAAAATGTCTTATTTAAACCTATCTGGCAACCGCAACCATGAAAGTTTGTTGAGGCCTACAGTAGTCAACATTTGAAGTGGATCAAAAAAAAGTTGTCCTAAGACAAGAATGGTATTGTTTTGGTTTTAGGACACCTTTGATTAAAGATTTTGATCCACTTCAAATCTTGACTACTTTATTAAACCACAGTCACACGGGTTATCAGCATCAATGCCACTCTTTCACTTTGAATGGAGTGACGTCAAGCATTGCCGAACTGAATTGTGGGCTCGTTGCATCGCGTCACTGGTGTTGCTCGTGGCATAAAAAACTTTAAGCGCCAATGCAGGCGTCAGCCAATCAGAACGCTTTATGCAAATACACTAATGCAGACGCTAGCCAATTGTGTTTGTGTTGCGGTCCCAGCTGGATGTGATTGGCTGTTGTCACTTTGACAGTTGCATCAGCACCAAGCTTCAGACACGCCCAATGCCGACACACCGTGTGAATATACTGTTACCAATGCACCAAAGCAAATGCTAAGATATAATATATTAAAAAAAAAATTGATTCATAAATAAAATATGATTCATTGTACATGCAATCTAAAAATTAAGAAAATGTAAAATTTAACACAAATTTTCCAATGATAAAGGGAATAATGCAAAGTGTTCCTAAAGCAGTGTTTCTCAAGACTTCTTTCTCAACGTCTGAGTATGTGTCTCTCACCTCAGGAATGGGGGCATTGAGGCCGGGGATCTTCAGGTTTGGATATGAGGGTGGAGGTCCGTATCTCTGCATGGCAATCAGCCACGGTGGAGGAACTTTATGAGAGTTCTGCAGAGACAAACGCATTTTAAAAGCACAGCTAAAATTACACAAAGAATTACGTAAGTGCCTGAAGAGCTCTCCCGCCATTCCACAGAAGAAAACAACAGTTGCTTTGTGCAAAAAGGAAACGCTTTGTTGTGTAAAGCAGAGCAGGCTGAAGCACTCACAGGTCCTGTGGGCATCCCGAGAGCGATTCGCAGCTCCCCGGACAGATCGCCTGGTTTCTTCTCCTTCAGTCGCGTCTCGAACTCTTTACCCTGACAAATAACATATAACATTCAGACGAGAGTTATTTCTACTCCAGATGTGTCAGAGTAACTGACATGATGATGAGGAAACACAAGCACACCTCATAATACAGGTCCCCGTGTATTGTGAGCTTCGGTTTGATCTGCCATTTGAAGAAAGCGTCGTGCAGCTTCTGGTAGTCGATGTCGATCTTCCCCATCTTGGGCCGAACTTTCTCTCTCATTTTGGTCTTCATGGTTTTGGCATCTTCCTACAGGAATACAGAGATGTCAGTGAAGTTGACAGCAGTGGGAAATACATAAACACGGAATGTTAAAGTTTAAATTAACTGGATTCACAATATTATAAATGTCACTCAAGCACAGTCTCATATAACAGCAGCATATAAAAATAAGTGCTGATCCACACAAACGATCATACATCAGTGCAACCGCTGATGGCCTCTTGATCTCATGCATAACATTTACAGAAAAAAAAAATAATGAAACACTGAGCTGCTCTCGGCAAGTTTGACAGATTTCATTATATCTGTACACACTTTTTTTTTAAAGCAAACTCCATATTGTTGGACATAAGAGGACAGATCATGTATTTTGTGACCTTGCTTTTATGACCTTGCTCAGGAACAGAATGTGCCAAGAGTAACATAACCGTATGAATAAGTATCAGATATGCATATGAAATTATGTTAAGCACTAAATATGCATATTGAGTTATCTATAGTAGCATTCAAAATCAATAGTTTGAGATCGTAAGATTTTTTTTAATGACTTTAAATGGTCTCTTCTGCTCACCAAGACTGCATTCATTTAATCAAAAATACAGCAAAAAGCTGTAATATTGTGAAACATTTTTACAATCTAGAATAACGGTTTAAAATGGGAATATATTGTAATATAATTTATTCCTGTGATCAAAGCTAATATGTTGATATGCTGCTCAGGAAACATTTCTGATTATTATTAATGTTGAAAACAGTTTTTGTGGAAACCATGACAGTTTACCTTCTCCTGCAGGGCTTCTCTCATCTCCTGGATGCCAGTTCTCTTGATGAACTCAGGCAGCTCAAATGGCGGTTTCTCTATTCCTCTCTTCCCCTGCAGATACTTCCTCTTGAAGCACCAGTGACGTGGTACAGGTACCGTGTTCCTGGTGGCCTTCAGGTGAACCAGCAGTTTGGGCTCCTGCGCAGTCACATCGTGCATCTCCACCACGTCAGGACGGGCCACAAGCTGACAGAAAGAAGAGGACAAACATTATGAAGGGTGATCATTCAATTTCACCTGCCATTAGTTCTGAAAATAGCAATTACTTTTACTTTGAAATCACTGGAACTTATTTGAATGCTAAGCTAAATTGAAAACTTAATTACAATGAAGGACTAGCTCACCCAAAAATGAATACTTGCTGGTAATGTACTCTAGTGTTAGTTTCTTAATGGGAATTGATTTGGAGAAACCGAGGGTGAGCTCACTTATAGCTAAATTTCATTTTTGGGTTAACTAGACTACATTTACAATCCAAAGATATTTAAAAAGACCTTATTTTATTCTTGCTTTAATGTTAAAGCATTGAATACTGACATGGCTTTAGGAGTAATTTTGATAAAAAGAGGAGAAAATAAACACAAATGGCACATTTGTTACCTGTTTGAGCTCTGCCACTGTCAGCCTGTTCATCCTCCTCAGTTTCTTTTTGGACAGCTTTGGCATGTCCTTCTTGGTTTCCTGTCAAACGGGAAGTGGATGGGTTAGACAAGACCATCAGGAAACCACAAGAGCTGGAAAATTTTCTGGCCTTCAACTCACCTCGTCACTGTCATCACTGTCTTTCTTCTCCAGCTCGAACCCCTTCTTTTTAAATGAAAGGATTTCTGGCTTTTCAGGCTTCTCTGGCTCTTTTTCCTTCTCCTTTTTCACATCATCTGTCAGCTGTGATAGAAAAGCCATTGAATGTCACATCCATTAAAATATGAGTTATTTTCAGTCTTTAAAATATCCGTCTAGGTGAATGAAGCAGGATGAATGTCAAACTGAGATGAATGAATATGAATTATGCAGCAGATCAAAAGATCAACATGCAACACCAAACAAGCTTCTTTATTGACAAAAAAGTTTTGCAGTTTAGTTTCAACAAATGTTCACTCTGGACTCAAAGTTACAGTGCTCATCTCAAAATATCAAGAAATGTAGCATTTTCTGACCTTAAACGTCTCAAAGATCCTCTTGAAGATGATGTAGTTTGGATCGTAGATCGCAGGCTCCTCTGTCACGTACTCGATCTCCACCTCCGGCTCCTTTTCACGGCTCTCCTCTTTCTTTTTCTCCTCCTCCTGCTGCTGCTCCTCCTGCTGTCTCTTCTTCTTGTTCTTCTTCTTCCTGTTCCTGCGCTTGCGGTTTTTCTACAAGCAGACAAAGATAAAATCACTTAGAGTTTGCAGAACAGCAAGTCAGATCAATAAGAGCCTAAATCAAATGCTAATAAAACTTACATCTTTTTTAGAAAGACCACTTTCATCATCCTCATCTGAGTATCCACGGGCGGAAGAATTCAGGTCCATCTCAGTCTCTTCATCGTCTTCCTCTTCTGGATAAAACAAGCCACAGAAATTATTATTAGTTCTTCTACATTGTGTAAATGTAAGCACTATTAAAGAAATTAATACTTTCATTCAGGAAGGATGCATTAAATTGATCAAAAGTGACAGTAAGACATTTATGATGCTACAAAACATTTTCATTTCAAATACATGTCCTTTTGAGCTTATTCATCAAAGGAAAAATCCTGCAAAATAAAATATATTTTTTTACAAAAATATGAGTTTTCAACATGATAATCAGAGATATTTCTTGAGCAGCAAATCAGCATATTAGAATGATTTCTGAAGGATCATGTGACACTGAAGACTGGAGCAATGATGCTGAAAATGCAGCTTTGATCATAGGAATAAATTACGTTTTAAAATACATTCAAATAGAAGGCAGTTATTTTAAACAATAAAAATATTTAACTTTTTTACTATAGTTTTCATCAAATTAAAAGCTCAAATTTGTTGTGCAAGTTCTGAATAAACAGTGCAAAGAGTTCATATAATGAATAACTTGAATCAAAAACTTAATGTGCTAATTCAAGTCTCGAAAGTAAATTTAGTGTTTCTCCCACTAATAATTAGACTTGATGTGCTCAAGTGCTCTCGTCTCGTAAATATGATCATTATCGACATTAAGGCGGCATTTGAGCATAAAATAAAGCCTGTGAATTGCCAGTCAGTTGCTGATAGTGACCTGTAGGGGCGGTGCTGAGCTGCTCCTGCCTCATTTCCTTCAGCTGCAGGATCTTCTCCAGAGCCTGAGGAATCTTCGGCCCAATGCCAACATCTTCACCCTGCCACGACTGAACACAAATCAAACACACACATTAAAATCAATACAGAGACTGAGTTCAACTGATCATTCATAAAGGCTTTCAAGGTCTCGTACCTCTCTGGCATCTTCTCCTGGAGGGGGCGGGACCTTCTGTCGTTGATTAGCAGATTGGGGCACCAGAGATACACCTGGGGGGGCGGGGCCACTCTGAGGTCCAACTACAGGATGACAGAACTCATGTTTAATGTAAAAATCACCATGATCAGTAACAGATTTGCATCTGATATATAAAACCAGGCAAAGGTTATATTAAAAAAAGAAAAATCCCTCAGTAAAATCCTTCACAATATAAATAGAAATACAACTGTAAAATTTGGTATAAGTGAGAAACAGCCTTTAAAGAAATATGCTGTAATCTGGGTGTGAATAGATAAAGTGCAATTAAATTTAAAAGTGTATTTTGAATGTTGCTTTCCACTAGACTAAATCATCACATTATAAAAAGCCAAATATTGTAAAATCTCAAATGCATGATTTGCTATTTTATTAATACGATTTGATGTGCATAAATAAAAAGTAGTTAAAGACAGCATCACAGTTTCACATATTTCTCCAGTATGAAGGCTGTTGGGAGGCTGACCTCTGAGAGGTGGGATGGGGGGCAGGAGGTTGGGTCGAGGTCCCAGTTCGGGTCCTCTGGAGCCTGGTGCCGGCCCCTGCTGGATTTTAGCAAGTTCCTGTTGCCTCTCATGTTCCAGAAGCACAGCAGCCTGAGAGACGGAGACAAACAGTCACTATAAAAACAGCAATCTTTGTTTCTGAATAATTCACATAAATTTACACTGAATAAGAATAATGTCTAAACAAAAGTGAAATGTCACAGGTTTCTTTGTACAATTTATACACAATCTACATGACAGAATATGCAGCAAAATGTTTACAATGGTGTTCAAAATTCTTGGGTCGGTAAGATTTGTTTGTTTTGTAAAGTAGCCTTATATGCTCAACAAAGCTGCATTTATTTATTAAAATAGGAGCAAAAACAATATTTTTAAATAATATTTCATTTCACGATAACTGTTTTTTTATTAAAATATATTGTAAAACGTAACTGATGTCTGTGATGAAAAGCTGAATTTGCAGCATCATTACTCCAGTCCTCAGTGTCACATGATCATTCAGAAATCATTCTAATATGCTGATTTGCTAAAGCATTTTTAATTATTGATAATGTTGTGCTGCTTTAAATTTTAGTGGAAACAGTGATACATTTTGAGTTTCAGGAATCTTTGATGAAGAGAAAGTTCAAAAGAACAGCATTTATTTGAAATATTGATTAATATCAATTTAATGCATCCTTTGCATTTCTTTTTTAATACCGACCCCAAAACTTTTTTTAACTGTAGTGCATATTAAATAATTTGCATTCATAGCTACTAATGTTTGTGCACTATAACATAAATAATTTTAAATAGCATTGGTAGCAATATTAAATATTTTCTCACCCGTTTCTGCTGCTCTAGAAGCTCCTGTTCCTTCATCTGCTCATCCATCACACGTGAATCGCCCTAAAAACACACATATGGTTTTAAACAGTAGTCATTTGACCTGAACACAAATTAACACTGTATTTTATTACACTCTTAATTGTGGTTGATCATTTAACCTCTTCAGCATTGCTTTTCATTTTGAATTTAAAAAAAAATAAATGCTTCTCTATGCTTTCTAACTTAAAGCAGTTTGCATCACAGCTCAGTCTCTCTAACCTGCGTGGCTCTGTCGTCGTGCTGCATCATGCCGGGCGGCTCGATGCCCATGTGGATAGGTGGAGGGCCGCCCATCATATTCATGGCCGGCATCATGTTCATGCCTGGCGGCAGGGGCATTGCGGGCATTGGGGGCATGGGCGGCAGTCCTGGCATCTGAGACACACACAGCATGCTTTGATTCTCAAATACAGAAAATATGAGTGATATTTGCCATTGAAAATACAATTATGGCATAAAAATAATAAATGAAACATGGCAGTACCGTAGTCATGCCCTTGTCATCTCCTCCTGGCATGTTCGGCTTAGTTAAAATGATCCCAGACTGCACAAGAAATAAAGGTTACGCTCACACAAACAAAATCCAACTCATGAGTGCAGTGAAAAAGCCTGATTAACTTACCTGTGCGTAAGATTTTAACCTGTCTATGAGCTCCTCTCTGGGACCTGAAGAACAGAAACCACAAATGGATATGATAAACAACACTGGACTCAATTAAACATTGTTTTAAATCAGTATAAGTGTGCTGGTGTGTAACGTATAGAAATGCTGCATTTGAATCACAGTTCTCGGTGTTATAATATAAACATTCACATTGCGATCACTAGCGTCTTCATTTACGCTTAGCTAATGCCATTCACAGCCATGCGTGCTTTTTATGCCCAAATAAATTTAAATACAGTCTCCCATAAAACATATCTGCATATGCAACACACTTTAGCGCGAAATTTAGTGTACTGGAGGCCTGAACAGCAGACAGACACATAACAGGCTAACCGGCTAACGCTAGCTAACTACAGAAAAACTGAACAAAACACCGCCACAGCGATCGTAATAAAACATTTTCATCTCACCCATATTAGGTGCTCCAAACTCGGCCAGTTTGGCCTGCAGCTCGCCATGACTCCATGTATTAAAATCTATATTTGAATCAGCGCCCGGCGGCCCGTCGCTAGCCATGATGAACCTCTACGGAACAAACGCGTTCAAGGCGCAAGGGATCACGGGAGCGCCACGCACTTCCTCATGGGGTTTGTTGTTCATTTGCAAACACCAACCGCGACTTAGAACTCTTCAACAAATAATCAGTGAAATTAAGTGCTTAACCTTAAAATCCGGGCAACCAAACCTTTAAATGTTTTGTTTTACACGTAAACATTTTGTGCCGCTAATGCTAAAAACATCGACAATTTACTGTAAGTGTCTGTAACATTTTCACTCACGGTCGAAAGAAGCTGTATTATTTTAATATCCTGAGATAGCCAACAATTTTTGGTTCTCGGAACATGCTGGAAAAGTTAGTTTTGGGTTATAAAAATAAAACATTAAATAATTATTTGGAAACTTTCGGTAGGCCTAATAAAAAAACTTGGAAAAAAAACGTCAGGAGAATGTTCTGTTTGCTTGAGTACTATTAGATTTTTTTAATAGTTATTTTTATTTCAGTTGTAGCTTTAGTAAATTTGTTACATCAATTTAAACTAAATTAAAATGTATATTAAACTGAAAATATTGCCTATATATATATATATGTATATGTAGGGCAAATGTTTATAAATTCTAGGATGTGTTTGCCATGTCTGCCACAAGGTAGAGGTCTTTCTAACGCAATCACCTTTGTAACACTTAAAAAAAAGCTTTAATTGATAAGTAATGTTAATATATCTGAATGTTTTACAGCACATTTAGTAAGCAAATTCATGTATTTAATTATACAGCAGTGTACTCAAACAATTCTAACTTAAAATGGTGCCAACAGTGTGATATAGTTTATTTATTTATTTTATATTTAATTATATGTATTTTTATATTTTATTTGGACAAAATATACTTTTACCAGTGTTTCTTGTTCTAAAATAATCTAAATATTTTGCGTTTTCGTTGTGTTGCGTCGCGCCGAACGCGTAAACTCGCTATTTGATTGGCCGTCTAGATGCTATGCCACGCCTTCCTGCAACTCCGAGACGCGTCGCGTTTATCACGCATTGCGCAGACGCGCCCCGGATCCGGTGGGCGTTTGTGCTGCTGGCTGGGTGAAATCAGCAGCAAGATCTTAAACTACACGAACTCCAGATGTTCGAAGGATCGAACAATAGTGAAAACCTCTGGATTATATACTATTTGCTCAAGTGCACTGCAAATCAAGACACGAGGTAAGTCTGAACGCGTTTGGTCTTTTCTACATCCATGCGAACGACACTTTGATACTTTGTTTCACTTTTGTTGCTTTACTCCTGTTGTTGTTGACAACATGTTTGTATTACGTAAAGGTTGTGTTCTAAAATAATTGTTTATCAGCCAATAATCATAACTATCTTTTAGAGTTTATAACATCAAAAGGTGTGTGAACCTCATTTCCTTGTTTTGCAGTTTTTTTTAAGACTGCCTTTCAACTGATCATTATTAGCTCTCATATTATTTGCATGCATGCATTGATGTTACAGCACTGCTGAACCATTCAATTACATGTTTAATGTGTGTGAATGCATGTAGCTGAATCACTTTCTAAGAGTTGATACTTGTTTGCATCTAGATTGAATTCACGTTCACTTTTCCATAGCATCTGAATAGTTTAAGGCTGAATGTATGCATGCATGCATGGCTATTAAAAGCCCTTTAAACACACACACATGGTCAGCTGTTGTGGTCAGAGTGGGTTTACTGAAAGACACAGGAAGTGATGAAAGAGAAGGCAGTTTCACCATATAACCCTATTACTTCTTATCTAAAATCCACACCCAGACTGTTTGTGTTTTAATAATGTCTTAGGAAAAACTTCCAATGTTACTTAAACTTATCTAAAAGATGCCATAGACCACCCAAATATCATCATTCTTGTGAGAGGAAATTTATACTGTGATAATAAAGTTAAGTATAATTTGGAAAATATTTAGTAACATTATTACAGAACTGCATTAGTGAGTTTATTATTTTTCAATTATTTACTCATTTATTACTTAAAAATAGATTAAGATATTTACAAAAATAGATGAAATTAAATATTTATTTCATATTTATTTTCACATTTGGTTTCCATTGATCACTTAGTGGCCCCCAGTTTGAAAACCTAAGGCACTGAACCCTTCAGTTTCCTTTTGACTCTTGTATTATATGTTGTATTAAAATCACATCACACGTATGATGTAACTTGAGATGTGAGCTGCACACACACAAGTGTTATTAGCATTGTTGACGTTGTGATGGTATCGCAGAAGAGACTAAAGCAACGTCTCTATGGGCGCAAACACCACCATTTACATTAGGAAGAATGGACATGTGTCACAGCTTGTGCGAATCAAACCACAGAGAAAATTCTGTCATTGTATGTATATAATAGTGAGAAGTTCAGTGGTTGTTTAGGGTGTTGCCTGTGAATTCTTTGACAGTCAGCCACGCCCAAAAATACAAGGGAAAATACTACCTGTAGGCTACAGTGACCTGACCTCATGAAAAAATATCTGCTGTTTGCTCTTACTATTGCACACTTGAAGTATATGATTTAAAATAACTCCAGTAGTTGTTAATTGTTGCTCACATTGATCAATGGTTAATTTAATTGTATGGTTTAAAGTTAATTTCTGCACCACTAATTGCACCAAACAGAATTGCAGAATAGTTTTTCACTCTCTTTCTGTCTATGTATATACACATGCATGCATACACGCACAAAGAAATGTTATGTATGTTTTATTATATTATATTATATTATATTACACACTTTATGTAATAGAGCGACTGGTCTGCTGTTGGTTTTAGGTCTTGTGAAACGAGTTTGACTTCAAGTGATTTCTCAGTAATCTTTTTCCCAGTATGTAAACGTCTTCAGTCTCTGATTGGTTGGCGTCATCTGTTCAAAAACTGTGGTTTCAAGATGTGTCTTTACTTGTTTTCCATCAGTCATCTTTCATCAGCCCATCCTTCTCCAAAGAGCTGTGAAATTGACGTTAACACCCCCACCAGAGACAAATTCAATATTTAGTTTAATGTCTTTGTGAGCTTCTGAAAGTCAGGTCTGAGTGTCCTCAACAGCAGGAATGGATGATAGCATGAACATACATTTCATTTGTAGGGTTAATGTCAGAGTGAAGCTCATGAAAAATGGTCAAGTAACGCCCGGGACTGCATTTTCCAAAAGCATGAAGTATTGGAGGAACCAATAGTCTCTACTTACGCTTATGATGCTTTTGGGAAATGCAACCCTTCTTGACATTTCATTTCAAAAATATTATTTTTTCCTCTCTCTCTTTGTTCTTTTTTCTGTTGTGTCATTATTTCTGTGCAAATAAAGTACACTGAAAATGGTGTAGAAACAATTTTCACTAAGAAATAGCTAGTAAAGTTCAGAATGGATTACAAAAAACGTCAAGGAACATAAAATTAAATGTGCAGTTTTGAAGAAACCAGAACAAATACTATTATCTTGTTAAACAGTCTAAAATTCTTTAATAACAGCATTTGAAAATAATTCTTACAGTGCATGTTTCCCCCTCAAATCCTCATTATTGTAGTGCAAAAAATCTATGGTTTAAATTGTAAACTACATTTGTGACCCTGGATCACAAAACCAGTCATAAGGGTCAATTTTTTAAACTGAGATTTATACATCATCTGAATAGCTGAAAAGCTGAATAAATAAGCTTTCCATTGATATTTCTTAGGATAGGACAATATTTGTCTGAGATACAACTATTTGAAAATTTGGAATCTGAGGGCGAAAAAAAAATCTGGTAGGAAATTTACAAAATATCTTCATGGAACATGATCTTTACTTAATATCCTAATGATTTTTGGCATTAAAAAAAAAAATCGATAATTTTGACCCATACAATGTATTTTTGGCTATTGCTACAAATATACCCATGCTACTTAAGACTGGTTTTGTGGTCCAGGGTCACATTTATGTGTGTGTATATATATATATTTCCATATTTTCTGATCAAATAATTCCATGCATTATTATTAGGATTAGATTTGTTGATTGATTGATTGATCAATTGAATAATGATTATTTCGGAAACGTGCTCAATTGTGATTTAAAAAAAAAAGCAATATTGCAACATCTAAATAAATAAATAAATAAATATTTTTTTTCTTTTGGAGGGAAATATAACCTGGGCCTTTCTTCATGAGAATATATTTCATATGCATTACTGTAACTAATGTATTTCACGAGTACTCTATAAATCACAGTGCTTATTTACTCTGCTGGATGTTTTATGGCAGATGGCTGGAGATTTGCCATGAGCATCTGACATCGATTTTTAGCCTGAGATGAGCTGTTAAGAATGAACAAAATGAAAACAAAGAAACTCACTACAGAGAAAAGCATTGCTGAAGACCTCAAGCAGCATTTATTAACATCTGTCTTTGACCTCGAATGCATTAATGCTAAGTCACCATTCTAGCCCTGAACACTGTGTTTGTCCTCCTGGCAAACATCCACGCACTCCTGCAGTTTAGTTCACTCTTGGCAGCGCGTCTTTAGCTTTCCATGGATCTCACGCACCACACCCTTCCACTGCTCTACTTTCTTTCATTTGTTTGAAGGACACTCATGTCAGTGTGTTCACAACCACAGTTCCCATTAAACTGCATAAAATGACACGAGTACGATGGATTGACGGCATTTAAATTAAACTAATAACGTAGTTTAGAGTGTAAAAAAAGTTTTTACTGAGCTTCAGCCCTAAAACTTGACCAAGGTCACGGACTAGGCTAATATTTATTTATGGTTTAACAAAGGTAGTGTAAATCAGAACGATGAGTAAGCACCACAGTACCTCAAATTTACCACAAATGAGAAAATGAACAGAGGAGGGGGAAGGTAAATTAGACAGGTTTAACGGGTTATTCGGAGAGAAAGGGAGGCTGTTCCTAAGCTGTATTGCAAGATGTAGATGAGTTTGTTCATCAGAACACATTTGGATTTATTCAAAATTTAACATTTCATCACTTGCTTACCAATGGATCCTCTGCAGTGAATGGGTCTGAAAGTCCAAATAGCTGATTAAAAACATCACAATAATCAACACCAGTCCATCAATTAACATCTTGTGAAGAGAAAAGCTGCATGTTTGTAGGAAACAAATCCATCATTAAGACATTTTAACTACAAGGGACAATCCAGTTTACAGGAGGTTGTGAGAGCAGATCTCAGGCATTGTTTGAAATGAATGCTAGATTATTCTGCATTCAGAGGCATGTCAGAATTACAGTTGAGGTCAAAAGTTTACATGCACTTTGTAGAATCGGCAATTATTTTGTCTTTTGTCTTCTGGGAAACATGTAAGTATCTTCTGTAGCTTCTGAAGGGCAGTAATAATTTTAAAAAATATATGATATTTAGGCAAAATAAGAAAAATGCACACACCTTCATTCTGTTCAAAAGTTTTCATCCCGCCCCTGCTTTTAATGCATCGTGTTTCCTTCTGGAGCATCAGTGAGCATTTGAACCTTCTGTAATAGTTGCATATGAGTCCCTCAGTTGTCTCAGAATCATACAGGTCACTGCTGGAAAGGGTTCAAATACACAAAATGCTGAAAAACCAAAGAATTTGTGGGCAGTTTAACTGTTCAGGACAAACAAGGGACTCATGAACAACTATGTGGACTACATGTCAGTATTAGGTCAGTAATAAATAACATGCATTTTGTATGATCCCTCTTATTTTGGTAAAATAATTAACATTTTGCAGATTCCACAAGGTGTGTGTAAACTTATAACCTCAACTGTACCATATTTAAGCACCATGTAGTCAAAGTTTCCTGTGAACATGCATGACCTGATAAAAATGTTTGCCTTCAGTGCAGTGTAGGTTTCTTTGCATAAAATCATCTGCCAAATACATAAACTGCACAACTGATTGAGAATTTAAAGAAAAGCATCAGAGTTTTTTCCCAAACAACTTAAAAATCAACATGTGTCAAACTGACCTGCAACCTAACGTAATGGTTATGTCTTTACTTTCAAGGTTGGTAACATGTCAGAAAGAATAAAGCCAGGAATTAATTGATACTGATCATGATGTTATAATTGTCATAATTGTGATGTTATAATTGTGCACTCTGTCTTCTGGTAAGAATAGTAATGAAAGATCCCAGAAAATATCTCATAACTCATTATGCTGTTTTATTATAAAACATAAACTAAATTTCCCATCATTCTCTGTGATTGCATGAAACTTATAAAATACATAAAGCATCAAATACATAGCTAAAGCACAAGCTTTGCTCTTTTTATTGCATTGGTGCTAATATTCGTCCAACAACAAAAACGACAGAAATAAATGTCAAATTGTTCATATGACAAGTTGAATTTGGTCCAAATTCATTTTAAAGGCTCTTTCTTCTCTTTTTCAGGACTTCTGAATCAGATCTTGGACCAGACTTCATTGGCCGCTGATTGAATAAATGACATCCAGCATCATTCTCCCCACTGATTCAAAATTGACATATTCATTCTACTTTCCTGCACTGTGATTGGCTCGTCCCTTTCCCTTCCTCCGTTCTCATTGGCTATCTGGGATTACGTCATCTGTTTGTGCTGGTCACAGTAAAGCGGCGAAAACATGGAGCCCATTTATGCCACGGGAATGGCCGCAAAGCTGCGGAGTCAGTGGGATCGGGATGCGGGTTTGGGTCAGAACCACAATGCTGTCAAGTTCCTGGGACAGGATTACGACTCGCTGAGGGCCCAATGCCAACAGACTAGGTGCCTGTTTGAGGACCACTTGTTCCCAGCCACTGCTTCTTCTCTGGGGTTCAATGAGTTGGGCCCACGATCCTCTAAGACGCATGGTGTGCGGTGGATGAGACCGACGGTGAGCTGACCATAAGGGTCGTGAGAGTCAGATGGATTGGTCTTGTGTTTGTTTCGCACATGCTACTTCCTCAGGCCATCCAAAATGTAGATGAGTTTGTTTCTTCATCAGATTTGGAGAAATGTAGCATCACTTGCTCAACAATGCTTGCTCTGCAGTGAATTGGTGCCATCAAAATAAGTCCAAACAGCTGATAAAAACATCACAATAATCCACAAGTAATCCACACCACTCCAGTCCATCAATTAACATCTTGTGAAGTGAAAAACTGCGTGTTTGTATGAAAAACCATTACTTCTGGCCAAAATCCATAATACCAATTCCTCCAGTGAAAAAGTCCATTTCCTGCTGTTCTCCATCAAAATCCACACACATTTATTTAGAGCTGTTTTTTGCTTGTGCATGATCTTTGCATATTTCTCTCCTGATTCAGGCCAGATGACTTTTTCACTTGAGATGCAATAATATAGATAGAGGACTTGTGTTTTTGCCAAAGGCAACGGTTTGAAGATAAAAACATCTTTATGATGGATTTGTTTTTTTACAA
The DNA here is from genome assembly GCA_012976165.1 of Labeo catla. Taxonomy (NCBI): domain Eukaryota; kingdom Metazoa; phylum Chordata; class Actinopteri; order Cypriniformes; family Cyprinidae; genus Labeo; species Labeo catla. Next base: position 334,724 of record VONZ01000105.1, read on the forward strand.
ACATGCACCTTTTGGCTTCACAAGTCATTAATTGATGTACTGGAATGGTGTGGATTACTTATGGATTATTGTAATGTTTTTCTCAGCTGTTTAGACTCTCATCCTGACGGCACCCATTCACTGCAGAGCATCCATTGTTGAGCAAGTGATGGAATGATATTTCTCCAAATCTGATGAAGAAACAATCTCCTCTACAGCTTGGATGGCAAGAGAGTAATTAAATATGTAGCAAATTTCATTTTTAGATCAACTACACTTTTAAATCACACTTCGACTCTGCCATCACGTTCACATTCCCTAGTTTTCAATTCTCTCTGCTTTTTATACTATCTGAACACTTCCACATGTGACAGGTCACCTCTACAGTCAACGTCCCACAGGATTTCATAGCTTCTAGTCAGTACATTAATGCATGGCTTTATATAACCACATCTCTCGTGCTTGTTGCTATGGGATGCTCAAGAGCCGAAATGATTTGTCAGGAAAAATGGCTACTCATTATACATTCATTTATCCATCCTGCCTTTATTAATCAGACATGAGTTTGAATCTGAATGATATACTCAGTGTTTTTACACTTTACTGCATGTTCTCGTCACCCACAAACATGATGCAGCTGTTGTAAACAGACCAGAGAGTGTGTGTGTGTGTGTCTGTCTGAATGGGAGGCTCAGTGCTGTGCGTTATCTCCTGGAAATGCAAATCTAATTTAGCATCACACGTGTGTTTACAGGAGATTTGTAAGCGTCCCCAGTTCATCACGGATGGAGCGACTCGTACTGACATCTGTCAGGGAGCTCTGGGTGAGTCTGTCTGCATCATCAGACGAGGACTTTACCTCAAACAGCCCTGATTTCACCACACCTCAACCAGCTGTTCATTTACTAGACTAGTGAACAACAGACTTTGATCTCAGTTTTGCTATCATTTAAGTCTTTTGTGCTCATCAGTGCATCAAAAATACAGTAAAAACAGTAATATTGTGAAATATTATTGCAACTTAAAATAAATGTTTAAATTTCAGGATTCTTTGATGAAAGTTCAAAAGAGGTTCTTTAATGACACTTTTAATCAGTTTAATGCATATTTTAATTTCTTCAAAAATACTTTGAACAGTAATGGGTTTTTGTATAAATTCATGCAAGCACAATATGTCAAATCATTGCATTTGAAATAACTAATCGTAATAAAATGATCTAAATTAAAGGTTTAAAACTCTTGGAAATGGGATAGTAAAAATAAAGTGTGACATTTGGTATGTGGCGTATTTTACGATAGATGGAATTGAAACTGTAGGAAAGAATGGCAATGTTTACTCCAAACAGAGCCTCGTACATAATTAAAGCTTTGACCCTGCGGTCATTAAATAAAGAGCTGCTGTTTCACAGCGAAGCAGCTAATGCATTCTGATGACATCATAAAACCATACAGCGTTTAGATGTGTGAGGAAGGGCTCTGATTGGTCAGGATGTTTGTGGCAGCCCAAAGACTGCTGATGTGCTTTAACAAGCTTTAGTGAACATGGAAACAAAATGACTGTTGCTCTTTTTGTTTGTTTGGGTCTGATGGCTATTTTAAGTTATTTACACTTTCGCTGCATTGTAAGGAGTCGGGACATTGCAACATAGAGATGTAAAAATAAAAGCGCAGAGAGGAATGACTGGATTAGCGTTTAGTACACCAAAGACCATTTGTTGGTGGACTCATTGGTAGTTAGAGACAATTTTCTATGCCTCTATACAGCATAAAGATCTTTTAAACAACTTTACTGCAATAAAACAACATTGACTTTTATCCTTTTTACTATCCTATTTCATTTTATATGTGCCCATATATGTACAGTACTAGTCAAAAGTTTTTGAACAGTAAGACTCTTCTGCTCACCAAGCCTGCGTTCATTTAATCCAAAATACAGCAAGAGCTGTAATATTGTGAAATATTTTTACCATTTAAAATAACTGCTTTCAATTTGAGTATAATTTAAAATGTATTTTATTCTTGTGATCAAAGCAAAATTTTCAGTATCATTACTCCAGTCTTCAGTGTCACATGATCCTTCAGAAATCATTCTAATTTCTAATATGCTAATTTGCTAATTTTATAGAAAATTAATACTTTTATTTAGCAAGGATGCTTTAAATTGATGATAAAGAGATTTATAATGTTACAAAAGTTTTCTGCTTCAGAATAGTAGAATGATTTTGAAGGATCATGTGACTGGAGTAATGATGCTAAAAATCCCGCTTTGAAATCAGAGGAATAAATTACATTTTAAAATATATTCAAATAGAAAAACAGTTATTTTAAATAGTAAAAATATTTCAAAATTTTACTGATTTTGCTGTATTTTGGATCATATAAATGCAAGGCTTGGTCTTTAAAAAAACTAAAACTTTTGACAGGTATTGTACATAAAATCTCTTAAAACGAAACCTCTAATTGTTACCTCAGACAACGTTATATTGAATATTTGTTCATATTCTTGTCTACACTGAATCTCATTTGTTCATTATCTGTCATCTGTTTTTCTCAGGTGACTGTTGGTTGTTGGCGGCCATTGCATCGTTGACTCTAAACGATGACCTCCTGCACCGCGTGGTGCCGCACGGCCAGAGCTTTGACAGCTGCTATGCTGGAATATTTCACTTTCAGGTAAATTGCGTGACAAACGCTGCAACATGAGAACAGAGAGGTAGGTGTGACAGTGAGAGTGTAATTTTATATATACTTAAAAAAAGAGGCTTTTCCTTTTCTTTTCTTTTTTTTGCAGTAATGCCGTAGACAAATAATTTTTGGTTCCTTAAAGAACGCTTCAGTGAACGGTTCCGAAAAGAACTATTACATTTAAAATAATCTAAAGAACCTTTTCCAGTTTAAAGATTCTATGGATTTGAAAGGTTCTAAATGGAATTTTAAAAACCGGTTAGGTAAAGATGCAGTTGTTTCTGTTGTTTCTGACAAACAGTCAGCGCTTATTTGTAGCTATAAACCATCCATGAACTTTGCTCCGTTAACAGACTAGCATGAGCTGTTGTGTATGCGTATTACAAAATAATGAAGCACTGCTCAGAACCAGTGTAAGGCAATCTGATCAATCTGTTCCTCGTGTGGGATATTGCTTGTGTGTGTCACTAGGGAAATATTGAAGCACAGCTTATGTTTCTGTTTCGGTGAGGTGAGGGGGAGGGTAGGGCCTCTCACTACTGTTCAAACAACCACAATGAAGTGGATTATGGGTAATGAGGTGACACGGCATGCCAAGAATCCTTTACAGTTTGTATAGACAGCAAATGACAATGCAATACAAAATCCATCTTATTTGGGAAATACCTTAGCATTAAATAATTAAAATATTCAGGAGTCTTAGTATTTACATATTATATTAAATGAGTATCATGTTGCTACTTATGTGCATTTTATTTGGTACTTTTATGCAGAATGGCACAAAAACACATTGCAGTCAGAAAGACACACAAAACTTCATCAAGACCCTAAACTGCTAAATATGTCATCATCAAACACTCGCTCACACACAGATGCTCTAAAAATACATGCATCATGCATGAATGAGTGTGCGAACAAAAACACAGGATCAAAATGTGTTCACTAATGCGTCTCACACACACACACACAGCTAGTTCTTGCAGGCTCATCTGGGACTCATTTAGATTAAATTAGAAGCAGAAATGTACTGAGTGTCTGTAAAACCTAATTATGAGCGAGAGTAAATCACTGAGGGGCATGGAGAGAATTCACAGACGGGAAAAATGCTACAGTGTGCTTTAAACAATTTATGGGAGTGAATCCCAAAACAAGTTAATGCTACATGGTAATATTTAATTAGTGAAGAAAGTGAGTGCTATGTTAGGACAATTTACATGTTTTGCATCGTGTTTTAATGAAAATTACTTACATTTTATGACTTATTATATAAAAATTAATTGGTACAAATCATACTTTTTAACCTTTTTTAACCTTTATTTATATAGTCTTTATGCAATACAGGTTGTGTCAACAGTGTGTCAATAATGCAAGGGAACAATGACAAACAGTGAATTATTCAGTTAAAGTCACTTCATGTAGAAATATTAAAACTAAAATTATATATTTTGTTGAAAAACAAATAAATATGTGGGTCAAATACGTTAAGATGTCCACATCAAATGAAATTTAGAAAGGTGATTTTATGTCCATAGAAAGCACATTAAATATAAGTAAAGTGTCTACTTTTAAGGTTTCAAATAAGTTTTTGGAGAATAAAAGTCAAAATTTGGTTGAAATAGCGTTACATTGTCATTCAGTGTAACAATATTTATATAAAAATTCAAACAGCATGCTTTTTCTGACTTGAACATTAAAATATATAAAAGAATAAGGGGCATATTAAATTTTATTGTGTTTTAAATAAGTAAAAAATTCTTACTGACAAATGGGCAAAACCTAGGATAGTATTTGGGTTGAAAGTAATTCGTCTTTTAATTGATTTTTGTTGTAAATATGCCTGACAAGATTGTTACACTGAATGACATTTTAGTGGGTGTCTTCTGTAAATTAAGGAAAAATGTATGATATTATTTTTTTGTTCCGAAAAACAAAAATGCAATTAAATTAAACACCAACAATTTAAAGCAGTATTACACTTATTGTTTTTATGCTTAAAACCTTTTTCGTCTTTGACCCATGTATAAATGTGAATACAGTTTGCATAAAGAATATATATTAATTTGTAGATTTTTTTTTTTTTTAATTCTTGCTATAATGTACTATAATAGTATATATTCATATGTTGATTTAGCTTTTATATTTTTAGTTTTTATTTAAATTTTAGTATTAATAACTTTGTTGTGCTCATAGTTACTGGATTTTGTTTTTATATATTTCTATTTAATTTTATTTTTATGTCTGTGTCTTCTAACTGTATGTAATATTGATATTTTATTTTAAGTTTTACTGAAATGAAAAAAAAAAACACTGTTAAGATGACATTTATATAATTTATATGATGTATATAAAAAATATTTCCTTATAATTTTGCTAAATAGATAAAGAATAGTTTGGAGAATATTTCTTTATATTTTAAATATGTAAACGACCCAGAAATGTTCTTGACAGGCTGTGTGACTTTTAATCTCTCTTCTGTATTACTATATAAATCAAATATCCTGAAAAGAAATTTCTCAGAGATGTGCAGCGTGATTCATGGTTTCATTTATGTCTCTCAAATCCATCTTAAGCCTTATCTGAATGGCTCTTTACGCAAGCGCTCATATAGGATGAGGGTGTGCATGTATACGTGTTGATGGTAGATAATGTGAACGGAAATCTGCAAGTACAGGTGATTCCTGCTGCAACAATAAAAACTGGAATACACATTCTTGAATAATTTATGAGGGTTCACTAACATGCTGCAGCCACATCATCTCATAGTCACCATAATTACAAGATGACACTAAGAATTCATCCTCAGCTCCTTTCACAGAGTTTCTATTTACAAGTTTGGATGTTGTTATTGCATTATGATGTGGGTGGACACCAATTGTTGACTTTTTCATGAGTCTTTCTCGGTTTATGTCTTCCTGACAAACCCAAAAAGCCTTTTACCACTAATGCAGCCAAACAAACAGCAGAAGATGTGCATTACCTGTGTAGTTAATGTTTTATCTGTATATTTTATAATGTTATGCTTTTGTAGGCCAACCTAGAACTTTAGCTTTCCTTGCCAAAAAAAAGATTTTTCCTTTGGCTTATGGATTATTGCGGAAAATAAACTTTGTGAGCAACAATGTTTTGTTCACCATGATAATCTTTATAAATGAATGCAACTTTAATGCATTTTGAAGCCTTTGAAAATTTGCTTTAGAATAGTTTGCAAGAATGCAATTATAAATAAAGAGAGGCTGTGAAAGTGACTAGTGAGTAGATGAGTTTCTGTTCACTGTGATGTTTAACATACTTGACAATCTTTATAGCGCCACCTGCTGGACATGCTCATTTAAAAATTAAGGTTTCAAATGGGATTTTTTTTGCAGGGATGCCATAAAAGAACCGTTTTTAATACTTTAAAGGACCCTTTTCCACAATAAAAAACCTTTTGTGGAATGGAAAGTTTCCACATTCTTAAAAATAAAGGTTCTTTCTGGCATTAATGGTTCCATGAAGAAAAATGTTCTAAAGATTATTAACACACTTCAAAAAAAAAACAAACAACAACAACAACAACAACAAAAAACAATAGTTCTTTTAAAACTGTTCAATGCAAGGTTCTTCAGGAAACTTCCCTGCTGAAACAACAACAATAACAAAACAATAGAATCCATCACAGAAATTCTAATGGTTTCCACCACAAATAGCATTACAAACATTACAAACCATCCACTTTTAACCTTTAGAACCATTTAAAAATGGTTTCCTGTAGTGTGTTTTGGGACATATTCCGTGGTGGTTTTACCAAGCCACCAATTACTAGTAGAAACCTACAGGGTCCATTACCGTTTCCTTTAAAACCAATACAAGTCCCATTATAACCAGTAAAACCATTAGACATTTTGTGATGGTGCCTGTTATTTTGCAGCTGAGCGAAAATGGTTCCACATTTTAGAACCTTTTTTTTTTTTAAAAAGTGCATGAATGTTAAAGGTTCTTCATGGAACCATTGTTTTAGTTTTAAGTGCATGTTAAACTGAACCTCTCCCTTTCTGTAGTTCTGGCAGTTCGGTGAGTGGGTGGATGTAGTGATTGACGACCGGTTGCCCGTGAAGGACGGGAAGCTGTTGTTCGTTCACTCAGCGGAGGGTGAAGAGTTCTGGAGCGCTCTGCTGGAGAAGGCCTACGCCAAGTACGATAATCCTCAGCTGTGCATTTGAATCAAATACAAGTAATGTGTACTTATTCAGTACATTTATTGCTGTGTTCATCAGGCTGAATGGCTGTTATGAGGCTCTGTCGGGCGGCAGCACATCTGAGGGCTTTGAGGACTTCACGGGTGGAGTCATAGAGACGTACGAGTTAAAGCAAGCACCCGCTGACCTCTACAGCATTATCGCCCGTGCCATCGAGAGAGGATCACTGCTGGGCTGCTCTATAGATGTGAGCATTGATTTTTGCTTTTCACACCATGCTTAAATCAAGGTTACAAGTGGAGTCATTTAAAAGCGGATTAGTTCGTTTTTAAACTTTATGATGGCTCTGAAACCTGCAACCCTTAACTGCAGTGCCAAACGTGTTACGTGTAACACAAAGGTGCTGGAATGTACTTTTAACCAATCAGAAACAACCTCATTAAATATTCATGAGCTTTGTAGAACTGCAGAAACTAACCGTTTAGTTACAAATTCTGAAAGAAAGAGTCAATTTTGTACACGGATAATAAGCACTCTTCTTTTTGCTTTGTTTTTGCAGAATTACTTGAACAAGCTGTTACCAGATCCTATACGTGTGTAGCTCTTGTGCAATCAGTGCTATAAGTAAATTAATCATAAAAAAAAACGAAAGACCTAAAAATTATGATCCATTACTAACCCAAGTTTTACAATGACATATGAATTGTAAATTATGAATTTTGAAATTACAAATATTAAATTTATATTTTGAACTTTACCTTTTATGCTTATTTCTTTATTCTTATTTTTATTTTTCCATTTTTATATAGCTTTGTTCAGTTTTAGTTTATTTGGTTTATATTATTTTAATGATAACAGCACATTTAATTATGCTTATTTGTCATTACGTGCTTTTGCCATTTTTATTAGATTTTTAAAAAAATATTTCTAGTTACCTTTTATTTTTATTTATTTACATTTAGTAATTTTAGTACTAACTTAAACCTAAGGTTTTAGCGTGACATGTAATATTTATGCTTAATTTCAGCTTTATTTCAATTCCCGTAAATACTTTATAATAGTTGTAGTTAATGATAACAACACTGGTAAGGATGATTATTTTGCGGATCATATTAGTTATTAAACATCCTGTTTGCATTGGTGATGGTGCTCAGCATCAGTGTCTGATTGCGTTATGCTTCTTTTTCTCCTGAAGATCACCAGTAAGTTTGACATGGAGGCGGTGACCTTCAAGAAGCTGGTCAAAGGTCATGCATACTCAGTGACTGGAGTGGAAGAGGTGATCCAGAAAACACAAAGACATACTAAAACACTTACTATACACAACAGTTTAGCATGTTTTAGATGCAGGATGTCTTTCTTTGAAAGTTCCTAGGAAATGTATGGATGCCCTCGAAGTGTCCACCAAATGCATAAATGTGAAAGTGACATGAAATCAAAATGGACTTTGTCGTAATAGATGTTTCTGGTCTTAATGTGTGTATTTGTTCAATGCATGTTATTCCAAAGGAAAATATATCTTTGAAATCAGAAATATTTATGATCTGTTGATCAGGTGGTGTACAGGGGAAACATGACTAAACTGGTGCGCATCAGGAACCCGTGGGGTGAAGTGGAGTGGACGGGAGCCTGGAGTGACGAGTGAGAATCACACCAGTGTGCTGATTGATGCTTCATTCTTACTGCGTTTGACTGTGATTATTCTGATGACTGTTCTGATGTGTGTGTTTAGCTCCCGGGAATGGGACAATGTGGACCGCTCTGTCCGGGGCAAATTACAGAACCGCAGCGAGGATGGAGAGTTCTGGTGAGTGGATCATGATCAGAGATGATCAGTGTTGATCAGATGAGAGTTAGTGGTTAGTCTCAAGCAATACTAGTGGAAAAAGTCAGCAGAACTCAAGAAAGTAAAAACCATCCTGCAACCACACAGAACACTGTAACAAAGACACATAAATGCCCTATGAACTGTTTTAGAACACCTTAGTAACCACATAGCAACACCCTAGGAATAGAACACCTTAGGAATGACCTATAAATGTCTTATAAACTGTTCAAAACATCTTAGTAACTGCATAGCAATCCTACAGAAACAACACAAAAAAACATAGCAGTGAATTTTAAATACCCTATAAACCACTCAAAATACCTTAGCAACTACATAGTAGCACCCTAGCAACCACCCAACATCATGGCAACAAGTTATGCATTGGTAAATATCACTCAAATTGTCCTCAGAAAAGTACAAAACTCATTACCAACACCCTATCAACAACCAATAAATTCTCTATAAACAATTCAAAACATAGCAACACCCTAGAAACCGCTAACAACAACACAGAACACTATAGCAACGACCCATAAATGCCCTGCAAACCATGTAAAACATTGCAACACCTCGGAAACCACCTAACAACCACATAAAACATCCTATCAACAACGTATAAATGCACTGCAAACCATTCAGAACATAGCAAGCTCTAGAAACAACCTTACAACCACATAGAACACCCTATCAACAACCTAGAAACCATTCAAAACATAGCAATGCTTTAGAAACCACCTGACAACTACACAGAACACACTATCAACAACCTATAAATGCCTTATAAACCATTAAAAATGTAGCAACACCCTAGAAACAACCTAACAACCACACCGAACATCCTATCAACAACCTATAAACCATTCAAAACATTGCAACGCCCTAGAAACCGCTAACAATAACATAGAACACCATAGCAATGACCTATAAATGCCCTGCAAACTGTTGAGAACACCTTAGCAACTTTATAATTTGCCAGCACCGCTCAGGAGGGTCACTGGGTCTCTCTCTCTGTCAGGATGTCGTTCAGTGATTTTCTGCGTGAGTTCAGTCGGCTGGAGATCTGTAACCTGACGCCAGACGCTCTCCAGGCAAGTCATTTGAAGAAGTGGAGCACGTCTGTCTATCAGGGCGAGTGGAGGAGAGGAAGCACAGCCGGCGGCTGCAGAAACTACCCAGGTACAGCAGCTTTGTGGTTGGGAAATGGTGGCTCAGTGGCAGCAGAACAGCCAAATCCTCATCTGCCTTTTTTGTTCCTATAAAATACAGCCACATTCTGGATCAACCCTCAGTTCAAGGTGGCCCTAAAACACCCGGATTCTCCGGGCCAATCGGATTGCAGCTTCCTGGTGGCGCTGATGCAGAAGGACCGCAGGAAGAAGCGGAGAGAAGGACAGGACATGGAGACCATCGGGTTCGCCATTTATGAGGGCAGAGATCAGACTGTTTCCATTTAACTTGGCTAAAGTTTGTGTTCATGTGTTTTTGACTCATTTTCTGATTGGTTGCTTTTTCACTTTTATTTTTCCAGGTGCCAAGAGAGGTATGATGAGAGCCACCCAGGGCCTTTTATGTGCTTTATGCAGTACAGACTGATACAAAGAGGCTTGTGAGATGATTCAGGTGTTTGAGGCCTTGAAATACTGTAGAATCTTGAGTCAAATCTTGAGAACCTTGATGACACTAGGTCGGTGTTATTAATGATTGCATGGATTGTTTGTATTTATACTCGCGGGAGAACAGATTCTGCCTAATTTGCATACACATATGAATTTATTTGTAACCTCATTTTAATTGTAGTGAATGTCTAGTATTCTAAATGAGTGACAGCATGCCCAGTGTTAGTAATTTACTAATAATAGCAATAGTTAATAATAGCAGCAACACCCTAGAAAGCCTTTAAGAACCCTAGCAACACCCTAAAACCCCCCTTTGGAACCATAGCAACACCCTATAAAACCATCTAGGAACCCTAGCAACACCTTGGAAACCACCCAGGAACCTTAACAACACCCTAGAAACCACCCAGGAACCTTAACAACACCTTAGGAACCCTAGCAACACCCTAGAAACCAGCCAGGAACCTTAACAGCACCTTAGGAACCACCTAGGAACCACACAGAACACCTAAGAAATTATCTATAAATGCCATATAAACTGTTCAAAACACCTTAGTGTCCACACAGAACACCCTAGCAACAGCCTATAAATCAAAACACCTTAGAAACTACATAGCAACACCCTGGCAACCCATGATAACAAGTTTTGCACTGGCAAATAAAAACTATCATACAAACTACCTAGGAACCCTAGCAATGCCATAGAGACCACCCTATACCCTAGAAACCCACCTAAGAACCCTAGCAACACCTTAGAAACCACCTAGGGAACCCTAGCAACACCCTAGACACCACTTAGGTACCCTGGCAACACCATAGAAACCTAAAAAAACCCACACAGAACACCCTAGAAATGAGCTATAAATGCCCGATAAACCGTTCAAAACACCTTGGCAGCTACATAGCAACACCCTGGCAACCCATGTTAACAAGTTTTGCACTGGCAAATGGAAACTACCATACAAACTACCTAGGAACCCTAGCAACACCCTGGAAACCACAGAGAACTCCCTAGAAATTATCTGTAAATGCCCTATAAATTGCTCAAAATGCACAGATTTCCTGCTCAATTTTAAAGCGGAGGTGACTCTGTGTTAATGCCATGTTGATCTGCCTGTGTGTTTGTGCTCAGTTTGTGGGGAATTCAGGTGTTCATCTGAAGCGGGATTTCTTCCTGGCTCACGCATCCAGCGCTCGCTCAGAGCTCTTCATTAACCTGCGGGAGGTGAGCTCACGCTTCCGGCTACCCGCCGGCGAGTACATCATCGTACCCTCCACATTCGAGCCGCAGAAAGAGGCCAACTTTGTGCTCAGAGTTTTCTCAGAGAAACCCGCCAACTCAGAGTAAGTCCTGCACAGACCGACACGCACTTACTGATCCAGCTGTCAGTCAGGGTTAAACATGAGATTTCTTAACAGGCTCCAGAATGAACAGGAGGTCATGAACACTTTTCATTATCCATGCACATATATTTTGCATTATTTCCTCAAATACATCAATTTAATCCTATTTGCGTACTGTATTATTCAGCTGTTTTAACTGTTGCTTATGTGCAACAAACAGCGTAGCATGTGACTATTGTATTATAGGCCTTAAAAGCAAGAATGACAGTAAACCCAAGCTAAACCCAAGTAAATTTTTAACTTGCTCTGTTGCTGTTACGTTGCAAATTAGACCATTATTTTGCAGTTATTGGTCAGCTGATTTCATTGTCTCTTGTTTTATTTATTCACTAAAAATTTATTTAGAAGCATTAATTTTGGACCTTTTTAATTAAATTGTGCCACTATTGTGCTTGTTCTAATGCTGAAACATTAAACTGTGATAGCTGGTCTGTTCATCCAGGCTGATATTAATTTTCTGTCTTTACCTACACTTCAGAGAAATGGACGATAAAGTCACAGCTGATATTCCTGAGGAGGTGAGATGATCAGATCGAGATGTTTCTATAGTTCAGCAACTATACATACAAATATGTTCTCCGTTTAAGGGTGTTATTAGGCACCACATACAGCTGTATATTTAAAATATACCTCACGCTTGAGTGTTTTTACTGCTAAAAACATTTCATACTACAAAATATATTGTATATAAAAAAGTCTAGTAAAGTAAATTCAGGTTAGTAGATGGTTCATATAGAAGTCTACATTTATTTTTTTATATGCATATTCTCTCTCTCTCAATTGTTTTAGAAACGTCTGGATGAGAGTCAGATCGACGCCGGGTTTAAGAGTCTCTTCAGGCAACTGGCTGGACCGGTGAGAGACTGATGAACAACTGCTGTGTGCAGACATTAAATATTATGAAGAATTTATACACAAATTATGTGTGAATGTGTTTTCTAGGACATGGAGATCAGCACGACAGAGCTGCAGACCATCCTGAACAGAATCATCTCCAAACGTGAGACCTTCATGATTCAGTAGCTCCGTTTCAAACCCTAGTGAACCACTTTACTGTCTACATAGGCAGCTCACTATTAAGACAGCATCCTATTAGTTAAATCCTACAGTATATATGCTATATATGCTTCTGTAGAAGCCAAAAGTCTGTCGCCTTGCTCTTGTCAGATTGTGTATTTGCTTCTGAATATTTAGCAGTAAACTTAAAATATCATTATACTTGTAAGTATTGACTAGAATCATACTTTTATAAATTTAAGACAACAGTTCAGTTATTTTCACAGAATGAAAACTTTTGAATTATTGAGCTCTAGAATTTGCGCAAAAAAAAAAAAAAACAACAACTTTGTCTTCTGAAAACTCATCTCTGTTCTGTGTGTTTATTCACAGATAAAGATTTAAAGACAGACGGGTTTGGTAAAGAGTCGTGCCGCAGTATGATTAACCTCATGGACGTATCCTTTACACACAATCAGCTTTGAAAAATAATTAGTCTGGTAATGCAGACATCACTGAATCTAACTCATCTAACATATATTGGTCGTTGAGGGTTTTGTAGTTTCTTTTCGTCACCAGATACATTTATACTCTAGTGTCAAAATCTCAAGTCTTACTGTGTCTCTTAAAGTTCTCTTAAAGGTCTGATTGTCCTTGACTTGTTTGTAGACGGATGGCAGCGGGAAGCTCGGACTCACAGAATTTCATGTCTTATGGGAAAAGATTAAACGCTACCTGGTGAGACGATATGATATTTTATATTCATGTTTTTTAAAGGTAGTCTTACTGTAAGTGAACACTCTTATGTTGGGTTTGTCCGGGCTGGTCAACACATTAACATATCAACACACATTTAGTGTTTAGCAGCTTAACTGGGACATTACTACTTATGCCACATGCAAACAGGTCAGCCAGTCATAACAGCGCTTACTTACATACAGAAGTATTAAAAGTGCAGCAGAAAAAGCAACATGTTTATTTCTAAGAGTTAGAGAGAATGTAAAAAAGTGGTCATAGTTAGCTAAACCTAAAATCATTACTTATCATAAACAATACGTGAAATTTACTATTTTTAAAAACATATTTAATTTCAACTAGTTGATGAAATAACTAATAAAAACTATAGACATTAAAAAAAAACACATTTTCAAAACTACCAAAGCAAACTAAAAATGAAAGCATATAATATAAAAAACATTCAAAATATGAATAAAAACTATAATAGTATCTCATTAATACTAAAATAGCCATCATGAAATAGAAGTTGCAAGCAACTGTATTGCCATAATGATGCATTTTCGACCAAAACAGCTAAATAAACATTTCTAACTGAAGTTTAACAGGAAGAGCAAGTTATATTTTAATTAAAGATTAGAAAAGAAAAAGATAGATAGATAAATACAGTGTGCAGTCTATGGTTTGAAGACGATTGCATTAAGAAATAAAATACTGTCAGCTCTGATTGCATGATTTCAAATTCCAGTTATTTACGTTCAATTTCCTTGCACCTTTCTTTCCTCTCATATGTTTACAGCAAATCTTTAGAGACCATGATGTGGATAAATCGGGTACTATGAGCTCTTATGAAATGAGGAAAGCTCTGGACGCTGCAGGTAAACTGACTAAAAACTATATCGTCTCTTTTGTTTCTATTGTCCGCTCATCTCACCCATTCTGACTCTCTGTTTGTCTCTCTATCCAGGGTTTAAGTTGAACAATCATTTATTCCAGCTGATCATCCTTCGGTACACAGAGCAAGATCTGTCTGTGGATTTCGACAACTTTGTCACCTGTTTAGTTCGACTGGAGACCATGTTCAGTAAGTCCACGCGTGGCCATGGATAGACTTTTTTTTGGTTTCACAAAAATATAAAGCAGCCACAACTGTTTTCATAACTGATAATAATCAGAAATGTTTCTTGAGCAGCAAATTAGCATATTAGAAATATTTCTGAAGGATTATGTGACACTGAAGACTGGAGAAATGATGCTGAAAATACAGATTTGAACACAGAAATAAATAATATTTTAAAATATATTCACATAGAAATGCTTATTTTAAATTCTAAAAATATTTCACAATATTACAGATTTTTATTGCATTTTCATTATTATGAGCATTGCATATATGAGACGTGTGTGTGCGTGTGTGTTTTTACAGAGACCTTTAAGACGCTGGACACAGATGCTGATGGATTCATATCGCTCACGTTCTTTCAGGTTTCACTTCATTTCACTTACATGAACATTTTAACACACTGCAAACACACATGCAAAACATAGAGAGCATGTATGAATATGTGTGAAAAACTTGTGTGAATAACTTGTCTGTTTCAATGAATGTTTGCAGTGTGTCAGTCAAACAATTGCATTCTTCCCTGGTTTAATACAATCCAATTTCTCTCTCTATTTCGCAGTGGATTTCTCTGACCATGTTTGCCTGAAATAGACACAGATTTTCGCCGTTTGTCTGCACTGAGACTGTCTTATCTTCTGTAGCCCTGCCATCTGAAGAGTGCCTTCATTTTTACACTTCTGTAATGCATTTCTAAGGGAAAAACAGCCTTAATAAAGCAACCCTGTTTACATAGTCTACATGCAAAACAAAACTGTGCCAAATGCATTTTTAAAGCCAAGAGAAAAACATTTACGGTATGTTTTTAGCATTTCTGGATCAGTTTTGCATGTATTGCCCCAGATAAAAACGTTTACACTTTCTGTGCCAAACGAATCATTGCCAATTTCAAAACTGCCATTTTTAATCAATATTTCATGTTCATCAGCTGCATATCTTTCAGTGAATGTCGTATCTGAATGTTGTATATATAAAGAACTCTGTATTAGAAATGCATGTGCTGATGCACTGATGATACTATAGATTGAATCCAGCTTTACTTACTGAATGTGCTTTGGTTTAGACTGCGTTTCATGCATGCAGCTGTTTTATGGGACAAACTGTTTACTGTTTATGTACTGAAACCAAAGGATCTTTTAACAATCTACTTTTTAAAAATGTCATATACATTCCTGTAGTTCTGTTTATACAAGCAATTCAAAACATCCATTCAATACAATCTAGACAGGAGCAACAGAACTGGGAACAGATCGAAACTGGTTTACTTCATACACAGAGCCAACAAGATGGCACTTTTCTTTTAAAAAAAAATGTATATGAAAAGGTGGAGGATGTTTGTTTTGTTTGTTTGTTTTCCAGTGCCAAGCAAAAGGTTTTACAGGATGTTTTTTCCTTCACTTGGGTTTTCAATAAACTTTCTTTAAAAGTAAAATCTGTGTCCAATTATGGATTGAACAGTGTTTGTCTCTGACTTCAGGTTCATTTTAACATTTTGACTTATTGTAGGAATAGGGTTGGAGGTCTTGTTAATGATGCTTCAAACTTAAGTAAGCACATATCTGTAATAATGTTGGTTGATTTATATCAGCATTTCCAAAACAATTAATTCTTGTACAGTTACCATGCATGCAGCTTTATGAGTGCATTATTATTTTAGAGATTACAATGAATATTTGTAATGAAAAAATTGCTGGCACTGCTTGGGTAACTATTTAAACTTTAAAAAGGTTAAACGTAAATTATGAAAATGTTTGAAAGCAAAGTCCCTTTCGAGGATTTCATTGTATTTCTATAGTTTTTGTTGAAAAGTCAATAACTAAAACACATTACATCACATTTTAATCTAAACGACTGGTGATCTTTAAGAGTAAGATTTTGTTTAAATTTAAAGAAATGTATAAAATACAGAAGTGTATACAATAAACTATTTTTCTTTATTGTTTTACTTTACTTTACTTTAATTAACTAACATCAAGGTATTACATACAGTCAAACCAAAATGTATTCAGACATCTTCAAAATTTCTCACATTATCACTTTATTCACTATAGTTTAGAAAATGGTAATCAAATATGAAATGTCTTAGACTTAAACTGTGTCAGAACAAATTCATCTTGATAATATCAGATAACTTTGATAGAAAGGTATGTAATGGATTACAATCAACCATTAATTTAGACAACTGTTAGTATGAAAATATTTACACAACTATTATTAATTAAAAACACGGTCAGGTCAAAGGGGCTAAATGATTTTTGGTCCCAGATTTTATTAATTTTACTGGTAGTCCACTGTATGAGGAATCATGTTAGATTTATAAGTAATGATGTAGTAATAAAAGTAAAATAGAACGTATTAGTATTGAAAGTCATCTGTTTGAACAGGGTCTTTTATTTTGAAATTAACTGGTGTTCCATACTAAAAGTTCCCCGCTTTCTTTTTACTGCCGTTCACTTTAGTTCCACAACGTGAAGCCTGTAAATAAAGATGAATTCTCTGGCGCAGGAGATCCAGGGTTTCTCCGCGGCGCGTTTGAGGAAGCAAAGCACGAGAGTGACGACCGTGACGGGCGAGAAACTGGTAGAGACGCGCAGCGGCGATCATTTCCACGTCACGCACGATACGGAACGAGAGAGTGACGACTCATGCGGGTTCGTGCAGGACTTGAGCCTCGACCTGCAAGTGGGCATCATTAGACCCTTCCTCCTGCTCTGTGCGTGATGCTTTTAATGTAGAATTGCCATATTTAGTATGAAAACTTGCCACAACCCCTACTGTGGTGGTACCATGGTACACTGCCTGTAATGCCATGGTGATTACTATAAATTTATGGGCGTAAAGTTACCAGTGTCTAAATGCATGGTACTTTTTGTATAATGAAGAATATAAATGGCGAGCAACCTTATATTAAAAAAAATAATAATAGTAAATAAGTTTACAACGGTCAACGCCACCACCAGCAATAATAATAATAATAGTAATAATAAATAGAAAGTTCAGAATTATATAATTTATTATTAAATGTAAACAAAAATAATTGCCTAGATATGTTTAAGACTAATTCCAATTTAATAAAAATATCTTATTTAAAACATTAATTATTATTATTATTATTATTATTTACAACATTTAATTGAAAACGTGGTTACCACAACATATTGAGTATTAATCCTACCCGTTACATTTAACTAATTATGTGACTTTCAGCTTCACAGGATGCTGCCCATGATATAGACACGTTGAAGAAATTAAAGGTAATGTAATGTTTTTATTATTATTATTATTATTATTATAAACAGGCTAATTTATATAATATTACAAATAATAATATATATTTCTCTGCTGTTGTGTTTTAGGTGACTCATGTGCTGAATGTGGCGTATGGGGTTGAGAACGCGTTCCCTGATCTTTTCACGTATAAGACTGTTACCATGTTAGATCTTCCAGAGACAGACATCACATCATATTTCCCTGAATGTTTCCAGTTCATTAATGAAGCCAGTCAGCAGGTGTGTATGTGGACTTCAAACAAACATCCAGAGATGTGTGTGTGTGTGTGTGTGTAACCTGTTTCTTGCGTGTTCCTCAGAATGGAGTGGTGCTGGTCCACTGTAACGCTGGCGTTTCTCGCTCTGCTTCTGTTGTCATCGGGTTCCTCATGTGCCAGGAGAAGATGTCATTCGATGACGCCTTCAGTGCTGTGAAAGCCGCCAGGCCTTACATTCAACCAAACCCAGGCTTCATGAATCAGCTGAAGAAATATAATCCATGATGCCACACAAAGACTGATTTTGTAAACCAAAATGTTCTGTTTTTAACATTTAGATGTTGCTCAAACTGCTTGACAATTGCATATGTCAGATTTCACACAGCACCTGATGTGTTAATGAGCTGATGAGATAAAACAGGTGTGTTAGATATGTTAAACATCTGAAATGTTGTTTTTGTGGACCCCAGGACCAGGATTGAGGAGCTGTTTCAGTGCCAACATTTTATTTCATATGTAAATTTTATTACATATTTTTATGAATGTTTACGTGTACACTTGTTCCAAAAATAAAACATTTTAAACTCTTGCTGATTTATTAACGGTCTTTGTGGGAGACTTTTATTTTAAAATCCGTCATGACGGGAAACCGTTCAACCGAGCAGAGTCCACACACACGTCACAACACAGTAACTGAGGAGACTTTAACAAAACAAATAAATGAATGATATATGCACGTTTTATGGATTTTTGATGATATTTCACAGGTTTGTATAGAAGCATGTCGTGTGAGGGGGCTGTCCAGAAACAAGTGCTCTCAATAATGGACAGTTTAGTCACATCCATAGTGACAGAAATTTGTCAACTCGATTTTTTTCAGTCAAAGCGTCAAAATGGAAATCCAGACACTGATATTAAAATGGTAAGTTAGTTCAAATATATAATCATTTATTTTTTAACGTTACATTTACGTTTTAATGTTACGCTTTCACTCATGTTAACTTTCACTCAAATTACCCTAGTAAGCATGATTACTGGCAAAATGTACCATAATTAAGTTATTTTATTACTGTAAAATTCTGATACACTAAAATGGGATTTCACTAGCTTGAGTTACTTAATTGTACGTGTTGTTTTTATAATAAATCTTTAGTTCGATGATTGTTGGTTAATATCAAACTACCTCAGTTAATGTTTAAACACCCAGAAAAGAAAAAAAAAGATAACTGCTAATAATTTTTTACAGTAAATAAAAAAAAAAAAAAAAATACAGAAAACAAAACAAAACAAAACAAACAAACAAAAAAAAACCCGAATAAATAAATAAATAAATAAAAATAAAAGTTTTCATCGATGCACGTTAAAGAAACCGTAATGGGTATTTAAACTTTGTAATTTCTAGGTATTTAAACTTTATTATTAAATGTTGGAGCTTTCTACACATTACATGTGTAGAAACGTAATAAAGTTAACCTGTTGTATGCACCAGTTACAATACCAGTCAAAAGTTTTTGAACATAAAGGTTTGTAATGTCTTTTCTGCTCTCCAAGCCTGCATTTCTTTGATCAAAAGTACAGCAAAAACACTGACATTTTTAAATATTTTTACTATTTAAAATAACTGCTTTCTATGTAAATATATGTTAAAATGTAATTTATTCCTGTGATTTTAAAGCTTATTTTTTAGCATCATTACTCCAGTCACATGATCCTTTAGAAATCATTCTAAAATTTTTATTTGCTGCTCAAAAAACATTTACTATTATTATTATTATTATGCTGAAAACAGCTGAGTAGAATTTTTTTTCACATTTTTAATGAATAGTCAAAGGCTGTTTAAAGTTAAGAAAACCAGGATTCATTCATTATCAGTTTAAAACATTGTAAATGTATTTTTCATCGTTTTTGATCAATTTAAAGCATCCTTGCTAAATAAACATATTTATTTCTGTAACTTCTCTAATTTCTATAATTTTTCTGACTCCAAGCTTTTGAATGGTATAGTGTATAATGTTACAAAAGTTTTTTGTTTCAGATTATTGTTTATCTTTGTATCTTTCTATTCGTCAAATAATCCTAAAAAATGTACTCAACTGTTTTAAATATTGATAATAATAATAATAATAATAATAATACTACATGTTTCCTGAACAGCAAATCATCATTTTAGAGTGATTTCTGAAGGTTCATGTGACACTGAAGACTGATGCTGAAAATTCAGCTTTGATCACAGGAATAAAATACATTTTAAAATATTTTCACAATACTACTGATTTTACTGTATTTTGGATCTAAAAAATGCAGGCTTGGTGAACAGAAGATAATTTTAAAAAACATTAAAAATCCTTTCATAAACTTTTGACTGGTAGTGTAGGTAAGCAAGACTTTTTACTTTACCTCAACAGTTAAACTGATTTTTTTTCTTGTTTGATTCACAAGAATCTGACAGCTGCTATAAGGAAAATAACAAACTCAACAGCTGAACACATCTGCAGAATCCTTCATACAGCATCAAGTGGACCAAGAAAAGATCTTACACAACCAGATCAAATCAACCATATGGTAGAGCAACAGACTCATATCAAAGATGAGGAACATATCAAAGGTGGTTCTTCTCATAATTAAACCATGTATTAATGATACTGTAATAGATTAAATAAAACAAATGCATTGTTGTAGGAGGAGACCAGCAAGATTTCACCTCAGAAGTTGTGTCGGGAATCCAAGAAAGTTTAAATTGCATCTCATCTGGTGGACATCTTCTTCAGACTGTTGAAGTAACCCACATCCTGCTGTAATTTTTGTTTTTGAATATACAAATGCTTTAATTTGCTGTATAGCAAACTAACATAGTCCTGTCTTCATCTAGGAAGAGACTGAGTTTAGATTTGAAGAAGCATTTGGCCACGAAGAGGTGCAAGTAGAGTGTCAAACTCCTGCTGTAGATGGTACAGACTCTCTGACATTAATGCAATAGGATTAACATGGAATGATATACAATATCACATCTATAAACATGCCTTGTTCATGTTACAGAATCAACAGAGCCTAGTACAGAAGAAACTGAATTGGTAGATCATCAAATAGTAGAGCTGAGCACCATTGAACCAAACTCTAAGGATGAATCAAATGACATTTCAGAAGAATTAAATGCACTGGATCCACCTGACATTATCGAGACAGAATTGGACGTCCCAACAGAAGTGCAACTGGACACAAGCAATGAGCAAAACACATGCATAACCTGCGGAAAGACCTTCACCCACCTCAACAACCTCAGAAGACACGAGCAGAAGTTCCACAGCGGAGAAACACCTCACGCTTGCCACGAATGCGGAGAGCGTTTCGCCTCCAGACGCCTCCTCCAAATCCACCGCAGAGTCCACAAGGTGGAAAAACCTCACAAATGCACGCTCTGCGACAAGGTGTTTCGCTTACCCAACCACTTGAGGAATCACATGACAAGTCACGGTGACGAGAGACCGTTCGCCTGTTCCACATGTGGGAAGTGCTTCACGTTACTAAGCATCCTCAGAGCTCATGAGCGAACGCATGGAGGCGAGAAGAACTTTGTCTGCTTGCATTGCGGTTCCCGGTTCCTCACCAAGTCTTACTTGGACTATCACCAGCGAGTTCACACTGGAGAAAAGCCATACCTGTGCAAACACTGCGGCAAGAGCTTCGCCCAAAAGGGCAACCTCAAGGCGCACGAAAGGCTTCACACGGGCGAACAGCCCTTCAGATGCGATGAGTGCGGAAAAACCTTCGTACATGCCAACACCTTCAAATCCCACAAGCAGCTCCACACTGGAGTCAAAGCTTTTTGCTGTGAGCTTTGTGGAAAGGGATTTCGGCGAGGAACGCATCTCAAGACTCATCTACTAACACATTCTGGAGACAAACCATTTAGTTGTGATATATGTGGGAAGACTTTTGCACTCAAAGGATCTTTAAAGACACACAAGCTCACTCATACGGGACAGAAGAGTTACGCTTGTAACGTTTGTAATAAGCAGTTTACTCAGGCCAGCTCGCTGGCGAAACACAAGCGGGTTCACACCGGAGAAAAGCCACACCGCTGTGAAAGCTGCAATAAGTGTTTCTCTCAAAGCAGCCATCTTAACTACCACTCGAAGGTTTGCCAATCTGGGACAAAAAGTTCTGCAATCTCAAATGTGGAAGAGAACTAACTCATTCCAGTTGTGCCTTTCTTGAATAAACCCAACTGTGACCAAATATTTGAGACATTTCTTAGAAGATCTGCAAGATGTTTCCTCCTCAATTACTTGATATTATTGGGGCCAATCTAAGAACAGCGTTGGTCATTTTACACTGAAATAAAGCAATTATATTTTGCATAAATTAACAAAATGTGAGACCATTAAAATGTGTACATTAATGTTCAAGTAAAATGTCTCATAATCTGCAATAAATGAGTACATGCACATTTTAAATAAGATTTAAAATGTGAAATACTTTGCCATGTTTTCTGAACGTAATTTAGTATGTTGGTAGTCCAAGTAATGCAAAATAGTTTTATTTGTTCTTTTGATTTCAGGGTGAAATGTACAAAGCTCCCTATAGGGACCATGATTTTTTTTTTTTTTTTTAATTTACCTCTCTCACAAATGTTTGCATTTAAAGCATTTAAGTATTGTTTTTCCTCCCAATTAATATTACTTCCATCACAAAGGTTTTGGAAGCAAACAAACATATTAAATAAAAAAATAATATTTTTTTTCCATCTCAATTTTCCCCCCACCCCCATGTCCCTTTATGGGCTTTGTAGAAAAACTACTGTGCCCAAAACTCACTTTTTCCATCACAGACGAGAGGGAGACATTCATAATAAATAGTCAATTTTACTAATAAATGTTAAAAAAACACATTAGATACACTTTTACTGTACATCTACAGACAAATACTACAAAGCAATCAAAGTTTTACAGAGAATTCAATTTTTAAATTAAGACATGGTAACAAATAGTAAACATTAACTTAGACAAAAGAAACATTAGTTCTAGCATTCAGAGGAATGTAACAATTATTTGTATTTTTTCTTTTCTAAAGAAAGAGAGAGACGGAGAGAAACAAGTCCTGTCGACCGAGTTTATATACATAAGAGCAAAATATCACAGACCAAAACTGAATGAACGCTTTAAAAGGCTTTAAAAAGATTCAACAAATATAAATAAGTGGAATTCACCTGTATAACAGAGTTTTTGAAACCATAACTGAAATGTTCGTTCACAGATGAGTCTGCGTTCTTTGGTCTGTGACTGATCTGAGAACAGTCTTAAGCAAAATTATTGTTGTGTTCTAGCCGGGTGACTATGGTGGATACCAGCCTCTCCAGCTGCTCTGCCCTCTGTTTGCCCGTCTGCAAAACTTCCTCATGATTGGCCTTTTCCTCGCTGTCATAGTCCATCACCGCCTTATTAGTTATCAAAGACAGAGCGAAGACGCGCATACCGCAGTGCCGTGCCACGATCACCTCATGAACCGTACTCATGCCTAAAACAGATCAAGCCTGCTTAATAAACTAGTTTAAATAAAAAACCCTGTATATAAACAAATTTAAATTTCAGTGTTCTTTACATTTTATTTGTGTTTTTGAGAAGTTCCGCCTTACAAAAGTTACTCTGCCTTGCCTTCCAGTTACTTTGTTACAGCATCACTGTTCATTTGCATAGTCAAATTTTAAACATTAACATTTATGCATTTGGCAGGTGTTTTTATACAAAGAGACTTGTATTACATTTAAGGTATACATTTCATTACTTTTTGCATTCCCTGGGAATCGAACCTACAACCTACAGGAATACTAACTGTTGTCAGTACAAATGCCCTTTTCTTAGTCTGTCAGAGAACTGCATAATACTAAAAGAAGCTAGCAGCAGACAAGATTCTTACCGACAGCATCAGCTCCCAGCTTGTGCAGCATTCGACACTCCGCGATCGTCTCGAACGACGGTCCTCCTAGAACGCAGTACACGCCCTCTCGCAGGAAGTCGCTGAAACCGAGCTCTGAACCCACATCGAATGCCAGCTGCTGGAGCTCTCGATCGTATGCGTCAGACATGCAGGGGAAACGAACACCAAACCTAAAAAGGAAAAGTAAGGTTTATATAATGAGCAATGTCTACTTGGGCACATGTGGAATCTCTGCTTGTCAAAACAGCTCCGTGACGTGAGTGTAGTCCTTAAAGGACCTAAATAAACACACATAAACATGCCTTTCGTCATTGGGTCCAGCCAGAGGGTTGTTTCCAGCAAATCCAGGCATGTTGAGATGATCTTTAATGATCATGATGTCGCCTACTTTATAGTCCTGGTTCAAGCCACCAGCAGCGTTGGTGAGAATCACGGTCTCCACACCCAACAGTTTGAATATCCGCATAGGCATTGTGATCTAAAACAGAACAACAATCTTAGTTCGAGATGCTGTGAATCTCAAATCAGTTGCAGTTTACACCAGTTTTTTAATTGTTGGTCTTTCTACACGAGCATCAGTTGGAGATCTTGTTTCAAGTTTTAGATTTTAGCACAAAAATAACCTGTGTGAATGCCAAAAGTGTTCTGGTCTTTGCATTCCACTGGGTCAGAGAGTTTACGCTTCAATCACGCACACAACACAACCAGTTAAAACTAATTTAGTTTTCACTAAGGTCATGTGTGAACCAAATATGGCTCAATTAGTTAGTTAGTTCTTGGTTAAGGAGGATCTTTAGGTCAAAGTCATTCAAGTCAGTGCAACTTTAAATTTTTTTGTGCTATTAAATACATAGAAGTTCAGTTCTTTAAACCCTCAAGCTTGGATCAGGAAGCAAGACCATCTGGATCTTCAATCCAACAATACAGACAAAACGACCTCTCAGTTTAGCTGACAAAGAGCTGTATTGTTTACATGTTTTGGACTCAGCCAGAATGTGTGTATTATAGGGTCTTCGTACCTTTTGGATCGGATATCCCTCGTAGAGATGAAATCGTCCCTGCATGCAGACACACGGTCTGCCCTTCAAAGTGCCAAACACCAGCCGTCCTGCATGACCATGCACTACAGAAGAGAAAGAAACGCACAGATTCAGCACTGGCAAAGTAGAAGCTAAGGTAGTCAATATCCAAAATTCTAGAGAAACACTCACCTGTACTTTGGGGGAAGTTGGGAATGTCCCTGTAGTTGAAGGCCACCTGGTCTTTTAAGGCGTCAGCCAGTCCACCCAAACCAGATCCGCACACAATGCCCACCAGAGGACGCACTGCAGTCTGGGAAAGAAGCCAGTCCGCTGTGGCCTGGCAGTCCTCAAAACTGTACCTGAAAAAAAGAGTGGAAAATATGAGTTTATGAGCACACATGACTGTAACTAAAAGTGTTTCCAGCTCACAGAATTCACAGCACACACGTGCTCATTTCCCATTCAGAAGTCACGCTTTCCTGACAGACTTGTATACATAACATATAACATTTACACCACTGACATTTAAACAAAAGCATTTATATATGTATTATATCACTATTGTATATAAATTAGATGCTGAATACTGTAAAGTATTTGAATGTCTATAAAGCCTGCAGATACCAAATAAAAATATCTTGGCAGATCTGAAACATGAACCACTTTTTGACACATCACTACTGTAATCTGAGCAGCTGACTACCAAAATAAACTTTCTGTGACAGAGCATCTTTATGATTGGTACTATGGCCTTTACAGTTTGGAAAACGGTGACGGTTTATATCTAAAGGTTTAATTTAATTATAGGAAATGTATATTTACAATAAAACCAATTGTCGAAAATTTCATTCTCAAAATAACAAAAAAAAGTGAAAATGGCAAATGTCCAATAAAACAAAAGATTTTGTGTTTTTTTTTTGGGGTTATGAGTTTGGGTAAACCTGTCAAGCACTTTTCCAGTGGTGGACTGAAGGTATTACTGTAGTATTTTTAAAGTAATAGGCTAATACTGACCAATATTAATGACTAGTTAAAACATATTTAGAGAGTATGGTGTTAAATTATTTTGTGTGTGTATGTTGTATAAACTGTGTTTTGTGTATTTTACAGTTTTGTTACAAATGTACATTTCAACATAATTTCAATCAAAACAATTCAAAGTGAAAACAAAACTCAATTCTCCAAAATTACTACAAAAAAATAAAACTATTTAACGGGACGCTTTTCCAAAGAATTCATCATTCAAAGCGTTCCGTCTCGAATCCCGCGTTTAAAAAAAAACGTTATTTAAACGTAGCTTAAATAACGGTTCCGTTCGCTGGCAGCTGTTCAAGACACGCCAGCGCCCGCGGATCACCACGTGCTGCTAACTGCTACGATTCGGTTAAATGAAATTTCACACTGTTAATCAAAGAACGAATGGATGAATTATTATAGGTAAAGTTTAACCAACCAATCTGGTTGGTATACCATTATTCAGGTAAACTATATTCACCATCAAAATCAGAATTATAGAATTACTTAACCATATACTCTTACAAAATACAAAATACAGAAAGCAGAATTACAGAGTTTGATATGAAAAATTAAAAATCGTTTACCCAGTGCTGCTCTCAGGAAACATGATTGAAATCGCTGGTCAGATCCTTCAAGAATATGGAACGGAAATATCGATGTTTCTATAGCGACGGATGGTAAACACAAAAGTCCGACGAACTAAGTTACCGATGAAACAAACACCGGAGATACAAATAAAACAAAGCCACGTCGAACAAAACGCGAGAGTGAATAAAAGCTCTTTAAAATTCTTGTCGCTCACGTAGCCGGTATTCTTATAGACCCTCCGCTTCCGCCGCTCCTCCCCGCGTTCTGACGCAAATGAAAAACGGAACACACCTCCTGACGCAACACCCCGCCGGCCAGGGTGGGCCATGAAGGGCTTCTGGTCTGTTATCAGTAAAATCTGACTTTAACACTTGAGTAACAGCTGTCAAACTAAACACTTGATGACCTGGAAACTGGTTTTCCGGTATAAGATTTACGGTCGAACAACACAAACGCATGTGACTACGAGGCATCCGAATATAAACACTGTCATGTGTATTGTGATTGTTCAAACTAATTCACAATGATTTGTATAAAGAAATCACAAACGTTTACACACATAGCCTCAACTATCTTGTCTTTCCGACTTTGTATCACCAAACGTAAACAACGTATGTTACGTAATGCTAATATTAAACTTTAGCGTGTGTATTTAAAAACATTAAATATGTAAAACCTATTTTGTTGAGTTTCAAATTGCTTTGCTCTGGCTGTTCCTCAGTCAACATTGCAGAAATGCCTAAGAAAGTTTCATAAGTCAAAGAATTCAGTCTTTCAGCATTCCCCTCAGGCTAAATCAGGGGTGTCCAATACTGCTAAGTCCTAAATAAACACACCTAAACTAACGAAACAACGTCTTGACATTCTCTAGAAACTTCCACGCAAGCTGGTTGGAGGCAAACTTAGGCAAACAGGACGCTGGCCCTCCTGGAGCAGGAATGGACGCCCTTAATTGTACCCTGAATTTATCACAGAAGTTATTGCGGCATATGGATGCTTTATTTTAGACCTAACCTAAGTACAGGACCTACCAGGGAGCCTCAAGAACAAAGTTCACGACCCTTGTTGACCTATGACTTGTTTCAAACATATCACATTAGGTAGAAGTATCCTATTTCTATTAGCACCTCATATGACACAGTTCTCACACATGAACATGTCAGTCAAAACCATCTTAGGGTTATCAATGAAGAATGAAGTCAATATCACTTTCGATGACCTCTGTGACTACCAGTTTAATGCAAAATTTATCGTAATAGCATGGTTTTCGTACATCAGTTCTTTAAATTACTCAATGGCTCCTAAATACCGGCATCAGCGCAATTTGTGACATCATTATTGTTTGAAACTGCTTCTGCTTTTTGTGTCATATCCTGTTGTTGCGATCATCCGGTAGTTCAAGGTACCCACGCATGACTAAATGACAAACAGATAAGCATAATATTTACAGCCTCACCTCTAATATAAGGCCTGATAGGGGCCTCTGTTTTTGCCTCAGTCACAACTGAGGCTGTTTATAATCAACCTATGAACATATTTGTAGAGAAGAAATGGCTGTGCAGAGCTCAACCTGTATTGATGACGTGGTTTTTCTTTGAACAAGCTGACACGCCTGTATCCTGACCAATGGAGTGACCACTCGGCTCATGATGCCACAAAACAATTTAGCCTTTTCCTCAGAGGTTACAGCCTTGTAGGAATCAATAAAAATGTTCCCGAAGCCATCCCGCTGCCAACTTTGTTATGCAACAAGTCCTGCAGAACAAGGTCAGGAGGCCCTTAGAATTTCTCATCTTTATAATTTGAAGCTATTAAACATTACTTGAAAGCCTAGACTTCATAAGATATACTTCAACTACAGTTGACGTCAAAAGTTTACTTACACCTTGCAGAATCTGCAAAATGTTAATTATTTGACCAAAATAAGAAGGATCATAACACATTCATGTTATTGTTTATTTAGTACTGACCTGAATAAGATATTTCACATAAAAGATGTTTTCATAAAGCCCACACAAGAAAATAATAGTTGAATTTATAAAAATGACCTTGTTCAAAAGTTTACTTATGTTTGAATCTTAATACTGTGTTGTTACCTGAATAATCCACAGCTGTGTTTTTTTGTTTAGTGATAGTTGTTCATGAGTCCCTTCTTTGTTTTGAACAGTTAAACTGTCTGCTGTTCTTCAGAAAAATCTTTCAGGTCCCACAAATCTTTGGTTTTTCACCGTTTTTGTGTATTTGAAGCTTTTCTAACAATGATTGTATGAGTTTTAGATTAATTTATTTACACTGAGGACAACTGAGGGACTCATATGCAACTATTACAGAAGGTTCAAACCATAGACATACATAGAGAGTAGACGCGGCATCGACCAATACTCCCTACTGGGGCTGACGAGACGTGGGGCCGCCATCTTGGACCGGTCACCCGCTCCACTCAGTGTAATCTGTTTGGCAGGTGTAATGAGCTGTCAACGCATTTAATTAATCATACCTCACGGAATACCGAACTGATTTTCACGCGGTTTTTTTTTGCTGCAAAGGTCATAAATGTAGCTACTATTGTATCACACATGACACATGGTTTGGCGTATTTTAATATTGATAGTGAGCTTAACAGTAATATAATGAATATCTCCGTTCCTGTGATAGTATTGGGTCTTTTAAGAGGGTCTAAAGACTTACAACATGGACTTAGTTCATTAAGCACTTCTAATGCGTTATGGTTTGTATAGTTTTATTCTATTTTCATTTGGCTGTTTATTAATTTGACATTGTTGTTCATTACTGATATTCTCCTTAATGTAGTCTTACCATGCTGTTATTATATTTTGCTTGAATTGACATTGTTTATTATTGCTGTTTTCCCTCATTTTCATTGTTTATTTCATTATGCTATTGACTGAATTGACGTTGTTCATTTCTGCTATTCTCCTTATTAGCTATAATCTGACCAACATCTCAATCTGTTCCCTGTTAAATTTAAGCATTATATTGTTTTGTATTTATGTCACTTTGGACAAAAGCGCAACCATAACCATATGAGCTGTAGGCTATGATAGGAATTTTGCAAATCACACACTATAAATATGATAGAGAAGCAGAAACAGATAGTGACGGTAAAGGTATTTTAATAAGTTGAAGAAACACTATATGAATATTACGTTAGAGTCTACTTGGAGTATTTCATTCTCTCTCGCTCACACACACACACACACACACACACACACACACACACACTAAAAACCCTGAAAAAGGACTGTAATCCCCTGAGCCCTGCTTTCGATGGTCCGCCGATTGGAGCAGGAATATCCTACACAGTGTTCAGGCATGTTCTTTCACTTCTGCTGCTGCTACGCGATGTAATCAATTCCATAGTATGCCCGGTCCAAGATGGCGGCCACATTTCTCGTTTCCAGCAGCCAATGCGGCGTCTATGTCTATTATGTCTAAAACAATGCATTAAGGTGAAAATTTTTGAATTTGAAGATCAGGGTAAATTTTTGTCTTCTGGGAAACAATATCTTCAGTAGCTTCTGAAGGGCAGTACTAAATGAAAAATATGATATTTAGGGAAAATAAGAAAATGCACACATCCTCATTCTGTTCAAAAGTTTTCACCCCCAGCTCTTAATGCATTGTTTTTCCTTCTGGAGCATCAGTGAGCATTTGAACCTTCTGTTCATAGTTGCATATGAGTCCCTCAGTTGTCCTCAGTGTGAAAAGATGGATCTCAAAATCATACAGTCATTGTTGGAACGTGTTCAAATACACAAAAATCCTAAAAAACTAAAGTATTTGTGGGACCTGAAAGATTTTTCTGAAGAACAGCGGGCAGTTTAACTGTTTAGGACAAACAAGGAGCTGTATATCATTCAGGTAACAACTCAGTATTAGGAATCAAGCGTATGTAAACTTTTGAACAAGGTAATTTTTTACATTTTTCTCTTGTGGACTATATGTAAACATCTTTTATGTGAAATCTTATTCAGGTCAGTTCTAAATAAAAAATAACATGCATTTTGTATGATCCCTCTTATTTTGGTAAAATAATGAACATTTTGCCGATTCTGCAAGGTGTATAAACTTTTGACCTCAACTGTACATTACAAAATTCTTGCAACTGAGGGGGTTTCTTTTAGATTATAAAAGCTGTTTCTAATCAGCATGAGTCTTGAATGAACACATGAGACTTTACACAACAAACTGCATGCATAACATCTGGTAATATTGTTTTCCACGTCTGATAATTGCAAAGCATACTCACTTCAGACCAAGGGTGTGCATGAAAGTCACATGTCACAGGAAGTGAGCCTGCATGTCGTCATCATACATAGCGACTCCATTATTCAATATGATTGAGAGTGTGTGTGGAACGTGTGAAATTCCTGTGAGTTTAATGGGTTTAGCTTGACGTCTTTGAACCTGACGAGACAAGGATATGCAGTTTGGCTAATGCGTGCATCAGTCCTTTCATTTAGGCCTTATATTTATTGATTAGGAAGACCACAAGCTCAGCTGAGACGTGTTATGAGCAAAATCTAGCAGATCTAGAATTTTCCAGGCGTCAGTTTTGCTCAGTTCGATTAATATCTACAGACTGACACAGGAACGCGTGACTGAGAATCAGCTGAAACATTTGTCCTGCATTGAAACGCTTATATAAAGAGCAGGTTTTATGGTAGAATCAAGTGTAGTCAAAGTACCAAATGGGACACTTTTTGTGTGATCTTCATGAAAAGGGCCAGTCCAGTAAGAATCTTCTAGTCTAGTAGGACTGAGAAAACTTGTTGAATTAGGTCTATACTGTTACATAATAAATGTGTGGGTCAATCCGACTGCAGACATTCACTGCCAAACATATTTGGACTCAGACCAAAACAAATGTAGACTTTAACTCGTATTTTCTCTCACAGCCTTACATTAAACTTACTGTGCAGCAAACGCCGAGTTTAGTAAATATACAGACAGGTCCAAAAGTCAATCTTGAACTACTTCTATTTGGCATTTTTGCTGAATTAAAACAGAATTTTCAACGCCTTTTGAAGAGGAAGAACATTGAGAAACATGACAAAATGTTGGACAGTGATGCAATAGTGGGTTCAAACATGTAGACATCAAGTCTTGTCTTTCTTATTCAACTCTTTATAGTAAAGCTATAGTTAAGTCCAGATGAACTCATTGTGCTTTATCAGTCTTATGAAAAAATTATCACCAAGTCGTCTCGACTGTCACCTTATATTAGAATGTGGACATCGTGCCAACCTTCCCCTTCTAGAACATGCCATCAGTCTGTCTTTACATAATATCTCTCTTATCACCCTCATAAGCCAATAGTGGGATGAAAAGAGACAGTAAATAAGACAGGAAATGTGAGATAAGCCATGATAAGTTTTATCAACAAGGCATTCTTTTGTGTCCACCATAAAACAATTCCCATCACTTTAAGACTTTGTTAATAACAGAAACTTGCTGGAATTTACAGTTTTAACATGTCACAACAAACCCATTATGAAACTCACCCAGTCGCAAGAATACAGGCCTCATTTAACGTTATTAAATTCCAAATGGAGAAATTGGAAAAAAAAAAGCTGCAGATATTTTTTAGACAAACACTATTTATTTTACCAAATATGTAGGCCAAGGCCCTGTACAGGTCAGTTAACACATATTAGACACATGAAGTGAAGGAACCGCGGCACACCAGTGATTGGCGCGTACAGGAGGTGGTGCGATGATAGTGGCGTTTACTGTCATTTTGAGTATAGAAGTGAATGTCCTGTATGTCCCTCCCACAACTCTGAGTTTAACAGACTGTTTTTTTCAATTACCATTGCACAACACTTCATGCTTTTTGCAAGTCATTGTATGATAAGGCATCAGTTGGGTTGCTGATGTTATGAACAGGTTCAAAGACAAATATCACAGTGTTCTTTCCTAAAAGAGCTCATTCTCTGGCTGTTAAAGAATTCTGAAATAATTCACTTACTTAAAGCGATAGTTCACCCAAAAATGAAAACGATTAGTTGACTTCCAGAATAAAAATTTCCTGATAATTTACCCTTAAGTCATTCAAAATGTTCTTGTCTTTCTTTCTTTAGTTGAAAAGAAATTAGTTGGAGGATTTTTCTCCATATAGTGGACTTTGATGGAAGCCAACAGGATTAAAGGAGTGGTTCACTTCCAGAACAAAGATTTACAGATAATTTACTCACCCCCTTGTCATCTAAGATGTTTGTGTCTTTCTTTCTTCAGTCGTAAAGAAATCATGTTTCTTGAGGAAAACATTCCAGATTTTTTTTTTTCCATATAACGGACTTCTATGGTGCCCACAAGTTTGAACTTCCAAAATGCAGTTCCAAAATGATAAATGGGAAAATGAGATGGGAGTTTTCTGACCTACCCTAACTGTATTGACCCGGTGTTGTGCCAATTTTTGACCTCTGCCAAATTACTACCCCCCTCTCGTTGAAATCGCTACCTGATTTGCCTAATCCTAGCCCCTCCCCCACACCTAACGCTAAACCTACCAATACTAGGGGGGTATTTTTGAACCAAAGTATGAAGAACTATGCATGACTTTTCCAATGTGACTAAGTAATGCGTGAAGACACACATGTGCATTGCAGAGCTAGTGCAAGATGAGCATTTGTGGTTAAAAAAGTATATACATTTTATAGACCCTTATTCCTCTGTTGAGATCATGTAGAGCCCTTTGAAGCTGCAGTGAAACTGCAATTTAGACCTTCAACCCATTGGCCACCATTGAATATGGAGAAAAATCCTGGAATGTTTTCCTCAAAACCCTTCATTTCTTTTCGAATGAAGAAAGAAAGACATCTTGGATGACATGGGGAGAGTAAATCATCAGGAAATTTTTATTCTGAAAGTGAACTAATCCTTTGAAGGAGAAGTCCACTTCCAGAACAAAAATTGACAGATAATGTACTCACCCCTTGTCATCCAAGATGTTCATGTCTTTCTTTCTTCAGTTGTAAAGAAATAATGTTTTTTGAAGGAAACACTTGAGGATTTTTCTCCATATAATGGACTGATATGGTGCCCCAAGTTTGAACTTCCATAATGCAGTTTAAATGCGGCTTCAAACGATCCGAAATGTGGTTGTAAATGATTCCAGCCGAGGAAGAAGGGTCTTATCTAGCGAAATGATCGGTTATTTTCATAAATATAATACAATTTACATACTTTTTAATGTCAAACACTCGTCTCGTCTAACTCTGCCTGGACTGTTTTTTTTCTGGTTCCTGACAGTTGTCGAAAAACTTCCATCTCATGTTCTCCCTCAACTTCCAAATCATCTTATATTGCCGTTTTACCTTTTTTTTTAAGGGTGTTTGATCTTCTTTGCATGCTCACTTTGCAAAGACTGGGTCTGTACTTCTGCAGTGATGTAGGATGATTTTGAAATGATTTTTGAAGTTAAGTGAGAAAATTTTCGACATACCCTAAATGTTTTGAGCCAAAATACACAGAGTTCAGGGAGAGCAAGATAAGATGAGCATTTGAGATTAAAAAGTATTTCAAATGTATTTTTTAAAAGAAAATAACTGGTCTTTTCGCTAGAGCAGACCCTTCTTCCTCGGCTGTGATCGTTTACAATCGCATTTGGGATCGTTTGAAGCCGCATTTAAACTGCTTTTTGAAAGTTCAATATTGGGGCACCATATCAGTCCATTATATGGAGAAAAATCCTGAAATGTTTAACTCAAAGAAAAAAACATAATTTCTTTGCGGCTGAAGAAAAAAAGACATGAAACTCTTGTATGACAAGGGGGGTGAGTACATTATCTGTAAATTTTTGTTATGGAAGTGGACTTCTCCTTTAAGTACACACCCTTATGTTGTTCCAAACCCGTAGTTTGTTCATCTTCAGAACACAAATTAAGATATTTGTTATGAAATTCAAAAGCTTTTTAACCCTGCATAGACAGCAATGCAACTGACACGTTTAAGGGCCAAAAAAGTAGTAAGGACATCATTAAAATAGTCCATGTGACATCAGCTGTTCAACCTTTATTTCATGAAGGTATGAGAATACGTTTCGGGCGAAAAGAAGAAAAAAATAACGACTTTTTTCTTCAACACATGTTCACCAGAGTACTACGACGCATCCGAGTTCTACGTCAGAATGCCGGCTCCTGCGTCAGCATCACACTCATGCATTGTGGTACTCTTATGAATGAGCAGCTTGGCCAAACAAACATTGCAAAATCTCTTCTTTTGTGCTCTATGGGAAAAAAAAGTAAGTCATCACTGATAATGGAAAACTGTTCTTAACAATTACATAAAATTATAACATCGAGTTTTCTGACAGCAACAGGGCCATTGACTTTGGCTGTGGTTCTTGATGTCAGAGTTTTTTCTTATGCTCTCACTTTTCTCTCAACATAAATTAGATCTTTGTAGAACACAGTCGGTTATGTGAGAACATATCTGGAGAATCTCACTGCAGTGTCATGCGTGAAACCTGCGACATTTACTTTGGTCCTCACAAGAGTGATCTTGAAGGCCTTTATTGTTGTAAGTAACGTGCTCCTCCTGAAACTGAAAATTAGATGAGCTATTTGAAGGGACGTGCCGTTTCGTATTATGGCAAACGAGTTGAAATGCAAAAAGCAAACTTGCCCATGTCCTGCACGTGAAAGGGATAAAGACAATTAGAAAAACAGAAAGGGATGACTTCACTAGTTGACCCCAACGAATTAACTAATTACAGACCTATCTCGAATCTCCCATTTCTGTTGAAGATATTAGAAAAGGTTGTATCCTCACAGTTATCTTCCTTCCTACAGAAATATGATATCTGTGAGGATTTTCAGTCAGGTTTGAGACCGTACCATAGTACTGAGACTGCTCTTATTGGAGTTACAAATGATCTACTCTTGTCATCCGATCGTGGTTGTATCTCTCTGTTAGTGCTACTGGATCTTAGTGCTGCGTTTGATACTGTTGACCACAACATTCTCTTGAATAGACTTGAGAATTATGTTGGCATTAGTGGTAGTGCATTGGCATGGTTCAAATCGTATCTATCTGACCGCCATCAATTCGTGGCAGTAAATGAAGAGGTATCATATCAGAATCAGAATCAGAATCAGAATTCGCTTTATTCGACAAGTGTGCGCAAACACACAAGGAATTTGTTGTGGTTTTTTTAAGGTGCTCCTGGTACATACATACATACATACATACAACATTTAAATAAAATAAAAACTTAAAAATAAATAATAATGTATGAAACTTGAACAGATGATTTATGTACAGGTTTGTGCATTATTTTCTCTATATACAGCTATATAAATAAGAGATGTGCATGAGTACTTACATAATAATACTACAGAAGTTTACATAATACTACAGAAAGAGACAATAATTAGAAATGAAGGAAGAAATGCATAAATGAATTGTAGAACCCAGGTAATGTTCATGTTTATCTGTTGAAACTGGAGATGGCATTTGGGAAAAAGCTGTTTTTATGTCTAGATGTTTTAGTGCTCAGGGATCTGTAGCGTCTGCCTGAGGGGAGAAGTGCAAAGAGGTTGTGTCCGGGGTGAGAAGGGTCTTGGATGATGTTTCCTGCCCGTTTCTTCACTCTAGAGATGTACAAGTCCTGAAAGTTGGGCAGGTTCACACCAATGATTCTTTCTGCTGTCCTAACAGTCCGTTGCAGTCTTCTTATATCTGATTTACTGGCTGCCCCAAACCAGACAGTTATAGAAGAGCACAGAACTGACTCAATGACAGTGGAGTAAAACTGTGTCATCAGAGCCTGTGGTAGATTGAACTTTTTCAGTTGACGAAGAAAGTACAACCTCTGCTGGGCTTTTTTCACAATGAAGTCAATGTGAATGTCCCACTTCAGGTCCTGGGAGATGTTAGTTCCTAGGAACTTAAATGAGTCCACTGCAGCCACAGTGCTGTTCATGATGGTGAGAGGGGGGAGTGCAGGGGGCTTTCTCCGGAAGTCCACTGTCATCTCTACAGTTTTGAGCGTGTTGAGCTCCAGGTTGTTGCGACTGCACCAGAGAGACAGCTGCTCAACTTCCTGTCTGTAAGCAGATTCGTCGCCATCCCGGATGAGACCGATGACAGTGGTGTCATCTGCAAACTTCAGAAGTTTGACAGAGGGGTCTTTAGAAGTGCAGTCGTTTGTGTAGAGGGAGAAGAGCAGTGGCGAGAGAACGCAGCCCTGTGGAGCTCCAGTGCTGATGGTGCGGGTGCCGGATGTGAGTTTTCCCAGATCACAAGTGCAGTATGGAGTACCGCAAGGCTCAGTACTAGGGCCATTACTCTTTACGCTTTACATGTTACCCTTGGGTGATATCATCAGGAAATATGGTGTTAGCTTTCACTGCTATGCTGATGATACCCAGCTCTATATTTCTTCGCGGCCCGGCGAAACGTACCAATTTGAAAAACTAATGGATTGTGTAGTTGAGTTAAAAAATTGGATGACAAGTAATTTCTTACTGCTAAAATCTGAAAAAACAAAGGTGTTAATTATTGGGCCTAAAACCTCAGCGTGTAATAACCTACAACACTGTCTAATACTTGATGGCTCTTCTGTCAATTCTTCATCATCAGTTAGGAACCTAGGTGTGCTATTTGATGGAAATCTTTCCTTTGAAAACCACATCTCTAGTATTTGCAAAACTGCATTTTTCCATCTCAAAAATATATCTAAACTACGACCTATGCTATCAATGTCAAATGCTGAAACATTAATTCATGCATTTATGACCTCACGGTTAGATTATTGTAATGCTTTATTGGGTGGTTGTTCTGCTCGCTTAATAAACAAACTCCAGCTGGTCCAAAATGCAGCAGCTAGAGTTCTTACTAGAACCAAAAAGTATGATCATATTAGCCCGGTTCTGTCTACACTGCACTGGCTCCCTATTAAACATCGTATAGATTTTAAAATCTTGCTAATTACTTATAAAGCCCTGAATGGTTTAGCTCCTCAGTACCTGAGTGAGCTTCTATCACATTATAGTCCCTCACGTCCGCTGCGTTCTCAAAACTCTGGCAATTTGGTAATACCGAGAATATCAAAATCAACCGCGGGCGGAAGATCATTCTCTTATCTAGCACCCAAACTCTGGAACAATCTACCCAACACTGTTCGGGACGCAGACACACTCTGTCAGTTTAAATCTTGATTAAAGACCCATCTCTTTAACCTTGCTTACACATAACAAATCAACATATTCTTATCCGTTAAAGGATTGTTAGGCTGCACTAATTAGGTCAACCGGAACCGGGAACACTTCCCATAACACCCAATGTACTCAGTGCATCGTCAGAAGAATGGCATCTGCGCTAATATTAGTCTGTTTCTCTCTTATTCCGAGGTCACATTAACCACCAGATCCAGTCCGTATCCAGATCAGATGGTCACTGCAGTCCCCCGGACCTAGTCCGAACCCAGCCCAGATGGTGGATCAGCACCTAGAGACGACCTCTACAGCCCTGAATGTCAGCGGAGTCCACATCAACTAGATGAGCCCCAGAGACGGATCCACAGTGAAGACCACATCACCTAGACGGCTGTCGGCACAAGACCACGGGAACTTTGGCCAGAGGAGAACTGGCCCCCCGACTGAGCCTGGTTTCTCCCAAGGTTTTTTTCTCCATTTGTCACCGATGGAGTTTTGGTTCCTTGCCGCTGTCGCCTCTGGCTTGCTTAGTTGGGGACACTTTCTCTTAACACAATATTGCATTTTATTTTATTGTTTTTGATTAACTACCTTTACCTAAAAAGTGAGTGTTTACTGTTGCCTTTGGCATTGTTGATGTACTGTTTCCTATTTAATACTGTACAGTCGCCTTGTCACAATTCTGTATTGTTAAAGGCGGTATATAAATAAAGGTGACTTGACTTGACTAGTTAAAAAATAAAAGATCCTTAAATTCAATTACACACACACACACACAAACATGCCTATATTGTTTGTTACTTAAGTTTATAAAAAAAAAACCCCACAGAACAGAAATCATCTTGCTACCATTTCCTTTCTTGATCTTTCTTGATAATTAGATGAATGATCATGTGTCACCAGTAATGTGAGGAAAGACGTGGAGAAGAACAAACCTAAACACACAGACTGAATGTATTTGATGCGGTCCGGGACAGAAAAATATTGCAGAATTAGTATCTGAAATGGATACATGCAATAACATACAAATTACGTAATAGCATCTGTGAATGTACTGATAAATATATTAAGATAATAGATGACTTAAGACTTAAAGGAACAGATAAGGCTCTCAATCAAAGGTGTTTTTTACCTGATAAATACAATAAAAAGGCACAACAAACAAGAGTCCTTAAGGCTTTGCATGTGTTGGAGACTCTTAATTCTGAATGAAAACTGTCTTTATCAGAGGTCTCTGTGACAGCACTGTTCCAATATTCCAGCCTAACTCATGAATTATGTCATAACATTACAGCTTTCAGATGATGCATTTGTCATAATTTGGAATGGAATTAAAAGGTGTCAGTTTACTTACTTTATGTCGTTCCAAACATATATGAGGTGCTTTCCACTGAAGATAAAAGAAAATGTTCTGAAGAGGGATTTTCTTCTGAAATACAACAGTTGGCTGAAGAACAGCGAGAACTGAAGTCATCATTTTCTGAAAATATTCCCCTCCAATTTACTGGACTATGCACATTTTGCCTTCATTTTACAACTCTTTGACCACACTTCAGGCAAAAATGCTAGTATGAGTGAAACTCCTGTCATTCTGATCCTGCCCCATAAGCCCTTAAAAGCATGTAGGTTTAAAGATGCATGCAAGACCTGAGATGCAATTCTCCAGTTTATGAGACAGGGTTAACACACACACACACACACGTTTGTTTTTGTGAATTGTGGGGACTTTCCATAGACCTCTATAGTTTTTATACTGACAAAACAATATTGTCTATCCCCTAACCCAACCCTAACCCTAAACCTACCCCTTACAGAAAACATGTTTGCATCGTTACACTTTCAGATAAACATCATTTACTATTTTTAATCATTTTTTTACATTGTGGGGACCGCAGGCCAAAAACCACATGTCAAAAATTTCAGGTTTTACTATCCTTGTGGGGACATTTGGTCCCCACAACGTAGCAAGAACAAGTACACACATACACACACACACACACACATACACAAACACATGTTGTGTTTCCATGTGTTATGGGGACATTCCATAGGCGTAATGGTTTTTATACTGTACACACTGTATTTTCTATTGCCCTACACCTAAACCTAGCTCTCACAGGAGACTTTTACTTTCTGAATAAAACTCATTCTGCATGATTTATAAGCCTGTTTCCTCATAAGGACCTTAAAAAAAAACATAACGTCCCCATAACGTGATAAATACCAGGTACACACACACACACACACACACACACAATGTTATAAATGCTTATTATAGTTATTATATATTATACATCTTTTGTACATAAATCATGCTACAACTCACTACATTGCATGTTCAGTAAAGCAAACCACCACCATTTATTAGTTTGAAAAAATATGGTTATATTGCTTTTTTTTTTTTTTTCCATTTATTGATTTTGCTTTTCACCTTTTTTGTGTGTAAAAGTGTGTAAAACGTGTAAAACCAAAACAAGTTTTAGTTCATTCATTAAATCAAGGTTAGGTTAATTGTTCTAAGCAAATTACAAATT
This sequence comes from Labeo catla, assembly GCA_012976165.1. Classification (NCBI taxonomy): domain Eukaryota; kingdom Metazoa; phylum Chordata; class Actinopteri; order Cypriniformes; family Cyprinidae; genus Labeo; species Labeo catla. Next base: position 375,027 of record VONZ01000105.1, read on the forward strand.
TGCATGCTCTGCACTGTATATATAATATATATTGCAGAAATAGTAATTGGAGTTTGTTAGTGTGCCAATACAAACTTGCATACCCTGTTTGTCCCAGTGCTCTTCATTCGGTCCAAACTGGAGATGAATTGTGCAGCATCGCCCTCTGCTGGAGATATTCATTCATAGCTCATTTCTGAGCTTTTCAAAAGAGGTAGAGGATCTGGAAAGCTGCTTAAAGAGAAGAAACCCAAATCAGCCAGGTTTTATATGTATATGAATTTTTAAAGAGAAGAATACTTTAGGTGCTGTTATTGTTTCCCCATTATTCTGAAGTCACAAAATGCACACACAGTTATAAAAATATTACCAAAATGCTGTTTAAAACAGTTTTAGATGTACAGATGCCATGTCACACCACACAACATGTGTACTTCCTAAAACTATTAATGCCAAGTTGGCTAATATAAGAACAGAATGCACTAAAAAATAATAACTGAATAAAGTCTTTGTTTCATCTACCAGTTGGAATGGTCTTTTTAATAGCCACAGGAGGGCTCTAGAGTGAAGGGTTCCTAAGAGACCATGGATCTGATTGCAGGAATGGAGGAACATGGTGGAGAATCCCTTGGCTGAAGCATGAGGCCAGCTGTGAGTTACAGGAGTTAACACAGTCAGAGCACTGATTGCCCTAATAAAACTTCTCTTGCTGATTGTACAAATAAAACTTTTCTCACTGGGAAGGCATAAAACTTCGCGGAGCGGCTCCCTTGGACAGAAAATGGGCACTGCTATTCCAGACATAGTGGTAATGGTTTCCTCTTTCTCTTTGAATAAAAATCCTGAATGAAAGTCTCTGCTCAGTGTTTGTGTGTGTGTGTGTGTTGAAACTCACTATAATGTTCAGCTTAGCCTATAAAAAAGGTTGTAGTTAGACTGAACTGACAGAAAGGGTATGATACCAAATTGAATATCAACAGCTCAGGAGGGGACACTTGAGAGAGAAACAGAGAGAGAGGAACGGATGTTAAGTGGGAAAAGCAAGTAAACCATGTGTTCAGTAAACAAATGAAGTGTAATGCCAAGGAAAAGGGTCAACAAAGAGGGAACAGAAGAAAAAGTCTCTTCCGACAGAGTCGTCCAGCCAAAAAGAGTCCTGATCGACTTACTTACTTTGTGCCTCATCCTGTTCTCTTCCATCCATCCTTTCTTCTCTTGTGTCTCCACATCCTCTCATTTGCATCTTACATCACTGAGTGACATATTAACTAACTTTCCTTATTAGGTGACCTTTTTCTGATATTATTATTTTTTTAAGTTTAGTCAGATGCCATATTTAAGTCTCACAATTTTTCGTTCCTAAATTTAATCTTCAAAACAATTAAAAGCTTCTCCAACCTTGAGTTCTTCCGACCTAAGAAAATTGCGCGCTTTGGCAGGTGGGCGGGAATTCAAGATTGACGCGCGTGTGAAAAAAGCGGCGCACAAACAGGATTGTACCACCGTCCGCGCGAAGATTTATGTGTCTGGTCCGTCCAGGGGACGCGGTAAATTTAACTTCCGCCACAACAAGCGGTTTCACTTTGTTCAGCCTTCAGAAATAACCTTTAGAGTAAATAATTAAATCTCATTATTTTTGTATGACAGCCGTTTGTTAAATTTACGCCCGATAATTTAGACGCAAACGACCAACAACTGTGAATAAGACAAACCGAAATTAAAACACAACATGAGCTTTTAATATGTGAAAGATAACCTTGATTTACTAATGTAGGATAAATGTTGACTTTCTTCTTGTGAAATTAAAAATATCACCGACACACCCACAACTACTACCACAAAATTCAAATCAGCCGCGAAACGCCATATTGACCTTTTTGAGAAAGAAAAGCTGGAAAAAAACAGTCATGCAATCTGTTCAAAAGACCAACATTCCAGAATTCTGCTAATGCAACATTAAAATATATATTTTACACAAACAAATAAACATGGCTTTTAAAAAAAAATACTTTGGGCTGTGAAAAGACCTGAGAAGACTATTAAAATACACTGACGCTACAATACATTAAAATTTCTTAGTTCTTTACAGACGCATTTTTGCGAAAAAATGACATTTGTACCCCAAAAGGTACTTCTTTTTCAAAAACGATCTTTTCTAATTATGCTTAAATTAAATTATTAAACATTAGGACCGTTTGTTGTTTGTTTATTTATTAGATTTTTATTTGCATTTTGTTTTGTTTGCTAATTATTAACATTTATTTTTAGAAGTAGTAATAAATATCAGGGTTACATAATACGAATAGTAATCATAATACGGTATTTTTTCCCCTGTTCCCATCAGCGCCTCTTTCAAAGGTTTGCACCTGTTTTCTGCGCAGTTATTCAAACGGACATGGATCGACTTCAAAGTCATGTCACTCTGAAAGTCGCAAATTCCGCTTGGATAAAGAAACGAAAGAGGGAAAATCGCCACAGAACTACATCAACATCCGAGGTCGCATTTATAAATAATGTATGTGTCCTGCAAACAACAGCAACATACAGTTTCTTCATTTCGACATATTTAAATCAAGCAGAAAAGTTTACAAAGGCTGAAGAGCGGAGGAGCTCAACAAGGGCTCTATTTACAGACGGAGACACGGGGGGCGGGAGGAGGAGCGGAGGGTCGCTGAATTAATGAATTAAATAGTGCTGAGGCGCTGAAAGTACGTATTTTCATCAACAATGAAAGGCAGGACTGAGACGAGAGGAGAAAGTTTTCAGATAGAGCTGCTAACAAAACTTATTGAGGAGTCTCACTTAAGACAAGACAAGAATTAGAAAGAGAGCGTAGAGGAGGAGAGAGAGAGATAGAGATAGACAGGAGGGCATTACATAATAAATCGGTAACATTCGACCGGGACCGGCACTGACTGACACTTATTGCTAGGATCGAACCGATTATCCTATATATATATCTTTTTTTTTAACTTGGCTGATTTTGTATATTTGCACAAATATTTAGGTGTATACATTGTTTAAAATCGTATTACCTGTTTTAAATGTGTTTATCTGAATGATAAACATTATGCGACCTCCGCGGCTTGTCACTCTCCTGGCGCGGATGATGTTGACAAAGTTGTCAGAAACGCGCTTCTCTCCGTTCTGAACGCTTTCACAACTTTCGCCTCAGATTATCCTCTGATGTTTCCTGAAACTGGAAAACAGCAGTGATTGTTGTAAATTACAAAAAGAGAAAGCTCTTCTTTCAAGTCCTCAGTAAAAGGTAAGTGCTGAAGTAAACCTATAACATCCATGCTAAAGTCACTTGTGAGGCCTAGAGTTCAATGTGCTGAGATTGTGTTAATTTAACATGAAGGAGCTTTATGAAGACGCTTTATGAAGAAACTAAACCATAAGCATCATTCATGATACATCTGTGCAGTTTTGAATACAAGAAGTCTAATATGAGTAAAAACTGAACCTATGTGAGACAGCAAATACATTAGTGTTCAGACAGGTGCATCTCTTAATTGTAAAAACCTATATCACTGTTAAGCATTAGTAAATAAGCATTATAGTGCAGTAGGTTGTTCTGATGTGTAACCTGCAGACTAATTGCTCAAATGTTCTGTCACATGTTTAATTTGTTGTTTAATTAGCTAAAATGAATTAATAATAAGCACTTCTAACTGTTTGTCAATATTAGATTGCTCCAGCTTTATTAGGGTTTTGAATGTCAGTATGTGTAATATTTAATGCGACATAGAAAAAAAAGAAAAAGGAAAACAGAATGTTTACCATAAATCACGTTTTGTTTAATGAAAAATATGACCGCGAAAAGGTGTTTGTTTGTCAGGTACTGGTTTTGTTCTTATAGAATGCATTCGTCCGTAATAAATATCATGATAATTTATTATTAATTGTAACCCTGGACCACAAAAAATAGTAATTAGGGTTAATTTCAAGATTTATACATCATCTGAAAGTTGAATAAATAAGCCTTTAAAAATCTGGAACCTGAGGGTGCAAAACATTAAAAATACTGAGAAAATCACCTTTAAATTTGCCCAAGTGAAGTTCTTAGCAATGCATAATACTTATCAAAAATTAAGTTTTGATATATTTATAGTAGGAAATTTACAAAATATGTTCATGGAACATGATCTTTACTCAATATCCCTAATGATTTTTGGCATAAAAGAAAAATTATAATTTTGACCTATGCAAGGCATTTTTGGCTATTGCTACAAATATACCTGTGCTACTTTAGACTGGTTTTGTGGTCCAGGGTCACAATTATTTATTATTACTTTATAGTGTGTTTGAAGCTTGCTCTATTAAATAAGACTGCTTCAGTTTCACGCATGAGCTGTACAGAAATAATATTTACTGATGCAGAGATATAAAAGAGGAGGATTATCTGCTGCTATCAAAATAATTTCATAGACTTTGACTCAAACACAGCATCGCGTGGGTATTCTTTTCTTTTTTTTGTTCCTTTCAACCGATCTGATATGCTCCCCATGGCTCTTTCTGGCAAACAGCAGAACTGGCCAAGCTTTTGGATTTCCTTTTTGGACTTTTCCCTTGCTTTTTCCCCCTCCTTCATTTCAACCTGGTTATTTTGGAGATTTAAACCAAGCTAGCCAATGAAATAAAGGATCTGCTTATTAGAGGTTCAGGAAATGTTGATCTGTCATCAGTGATTTCCAGAGTATAGCAATGTCAAGTGCATTCGACTGCGGCTGTGAGAATTGCATTGGATCTGGTGAACAGAGGAAAGTGAAAGTTTGCACATCCACAGAATACTGATGAGAGAGTTTTAATATCGGCCTGTTTTCTGTCCATCTCTCCATGTCATTCCTTCCTTTCTCTCTCTCTCTCTCTCTCTGTCTCACTTACTCTCTCTCACTCACACACATGCAGTGTTGTATTTTTCAATGGTGGCTTTTGTCTCTTTCATCTTGTTTCTAAACAAAAGGATTCTTGTGTATACAGGACAGCGAGTGAGAAAGAAAGACATCGAGGGAGGACAGAAAGTGAGAGGAAAAGTGAGAAAAAAGACGAAGACAGTTTGTAAACTCTCGCAGTGAAACAACATGGCTTCATTTTTGGTGCTCTTAGTGAATTCATCTCAGCGTGCAACAATAAAGTCAGAAAATAACCAAGTAGTATTGAATGAGTTTACATGTATTCTTAGTCAAATATTCATGCGTGGGCACAATGTATATTTGTCTCCAAAGCTAATTTCATACATTTCAAGACTAAACCAAAAGGTCTTTGAGAGCATAAGAAACATACACTGAGTCAAGCACATCAACGTTTGTCTGCTGTATGTACTGTATCAGTGTGTACGTGTGTGGGTGCGTACTCGCCGGAGTTCAAAGGTCAGCTGTGTGTACACTCTGCTTATAACACGTGCCTCAGCGAGGAACCGCCTCCTCCCTCTCGGCCGGCGTTAGTATTCAGAGCACAGAGATCTAGACAGATACCTATTCATTCTCTCAGTGTGAGTCCAGAGAGAGAGAGAGCGAGGTCAGAGAGGGGAGAGCGTATCACATCACCCTGGTACTCATTCATTTCATTTATTTATTTTATTTGGTGCGGAAGGCAGAAGCTGAGTGAGACTAAACTACCACTTAGACATTTAAACAAGAATGCAGAGAGCGAGAGAAGAGGGTGAGATTGAACAGTGTGGATGAATGGAGACACCCTTGCAGTGATTCCTTGAGTAACATCTCTAAGATATTGGTTCTTAGTTACGTTTTGAAGTTGCTGTTTGTTCTAAAATTCACAAACAAGTCAAGCATGAGTTAAGTCAAATCAATATTGTTTCAAAGCAGCTTTACAGAAATTTTTATAATATCTTAATATCTTGTGTTTGGTTGATATATATCACTGTACATGAGTATAAGGAGTTGACTGATAATATATTTAGGGGCTTATGATTTCCATATCTCTGTGTAAATGAACACACACATACTGAAGCGCGCATATGTAACGCATGCTGTGTTTTCAGCGTCTGACACCTCAATATATGAGTACATGGACACATAAATAATCTCTAGAACTGAGAGTCACTTCATGGGCTTTTTAAGTTTCTGTTTGTATATTATTTGGCAATAGTTTTTCTCTAACCAAACGGTAAAGGAGAAGTCTGCTTCCAGAACAACAATTCACAAATAATTTACTCACCCCCTTGTCATCCAAGATGTTCATGTCTTTCTGTCTTTAGTCGTGAAGAAATTATGGTTTTTGAGGAAAGCATTTCAGGATTTTTTTCCATATAATGGACTTCATTGGTGCCCCGATTTTGAACTTCCAAAATGTAGTTTAAATGCAGCTTCAAAGGGCTCTAAACGATCCCAGTCGAGGAAGAAGGGTCTTATCTAGTGAAACGTCATTCGGGTTTTTGAGTCGTTCCTTCATCTTATGGGGCTGTCAAGTGATGAACGAATGACTCGAACCCGAAAACTCGAGAGATAAAGTAATCAATTCTCTTTCCGGCTCACACTGCATTGGTTGAGCTTATGGGGCTGTCACCTGATGAACAAACGACTCAAACCTGAAAACTTGTCAGATAAGAGGTGAGGTGAGCTAATCATAGGCTATAGACCCAGGTAAACAATGAATTTATCTTTTCTTATATCAGTACAGTTTTGTCTTGTTTGTAATGTGATCAACATTTGTGTAAGCAGTAGATGTGTTAGGGAAGTAACATGTAACATTTTAATTATATTTTGATAAAATGAACAAAATTAACGAAATTACTCGAAAAAAAAGATTTGTTAATTTTGCTGAACGAGACTCAAAGTTCTGAGACGGTAAAATGATCCGAACTTCCCATCACTACTACGAATCACGTCTAAGTTCATCGTCTGTGTACTCTGGCTCTAAAAGGTAGAATATGGCAAAAAACTCCATCTTACTTTCCTCCTACAACTTCAGAATTGTCCGAAATCATTGTACCTTTTTGTTTGTAAACAGCGTTTGACTTACTTGCACTTCCTTAGTCTTAGAGCGATCGCTTTGTAAACACTGGGTCTGTAGTTCCGGCTACGTTCCGTGTGACCTTTCGGCATGATTCAATAGTATGTAGCGTCGTGAACGCTGCATTTAAACTACATTTTGGAAGTTCAAAATTGGGGCACCAATGAAGTCCATTATATGGAGAAATATCCCGAAATGCTTTCCTCAAAAACCATAATTTCTTCACGACTGAAGACAGAAAGACATGATCATCTTGATGACAAGTGGGTGAATAAATTATTTGTGAATTGTTGTTCTGGAAGTGGACTTCTCCTTTAAAGGTCTTCACAGCATCCCGTAAATATAAAAGTAAAGTTTAACTTGAAGAAATGGTGACAGAAGAAAATATAATTTAATGTAATGATAGTTGTGACATTGTAAGAATCCTAAGATCCTGTGCCCCTCTCATACTAACTTGAAAAGATGCAGACATAACATAAGTCTAGTTTAGAAAATCATAAGACAGGTTGTACTTATATGGATGTGATGTTTGATCTTTCTATTTTTCTGCTGACAACTAATATTTTCACTTCCCTGTATCGACTATATATATATATATATATATAAAAATCGAAACTTCTTCTAAAAAAGTACCTTTAAGTGAATTGCACTTCTGTGTGTGGTCATTTCATTCACTGGTCCATGACCCTGACTTTGTGCTCCATTGCTCAACCAAACTGAATATCGGCAGTTGATTAGATATTATAATTCTAACAGTTGGGGGGGAATCTCCCTTTGAACCGGAAACACTGTCCCGAGATAGAGTGGGAAAGACACGCCGGGGATCAAGCAAGGGACTTTGATAAAAGGGGTAAGTGTTTTTGGATATTTTTTGAAGGAAATAAGGCGCTTGCCCCTTGTAGGTTCCTAATTAGTTAATCACTAGTCGTTAAAGGAAATTTTGTTCCATTGTTGTAGCACTTCGGCTGGGAGCAGTAATTTTCATTCATTATTAACGTGAAGAGTGATTAGATAATCATGAGAAACTAGTGGATTTTTTTTCCATTGTTGTACACTTCGGCTGGCAACGGTAGTTACTTGGTAACTGTTAGCGTGGAAAGTGATTGGATGTACAGTACTGATCACACTGTATTTCTTGGATCACAGTAGCGTAAAATTATATCGGAAATAAATAATAATAAATCACATTGTCAGGGTTTGGACTTTGGACTTTGTGTTCTGTGATTTACCCCCAGCCTTAGTTCCCGTTTCCTTTCATGGTCATGTTTCCTGTTCTTGTCTAGTTAATTTGATCCCAGGTGTGTCTTGTTAATTCCCTTGTTTGTAATGTATTTAAGCCCAGTGTTTCCAGTGTCCTGTGTTTGGGGTTATATGTCTTCCTGTGTTTTGCCACCCCTGTATTGACTTTTGGTTTTGTTTTATTAAAAGTATATTATTTTGTCAAGTTTACTCCTTCGTCTCCTCGTCCCTCTCTCCTCCACCTTGACACACCGTGACAGAATGCCGAACCAAACCAAAATGTTCTGGGCTGAGGAATTTCTTTTGGATATCCAGCAGGAGGGAAGGCCATTGGAGCAGTATGTGGAGGAATTTCTGAGTGTATTACATCCAGTGAGCTGAAGCGATTCTATGATTAACGCTTGCTTTCGGATGGGACTAAAAGATGATCGTTTGTTTTGTTTCTTGACTCCTGACGATTGCCGCAGACCCGTAGCGTACTTTATTAATTATGTCCTTGATCCAAGTAATGGACATGGCACTCTTCCTGCCCCAATCCTCTCTCCTTCGTCTCCTACGTCTCCGCTGGTCCCGTCCAGCCCTCCTTCGTCTCCTACACGTCCGCTGGTCCCATCCAGCCCTCCTGAGTCTCCTACATCTCTGCTGGTTCCGTCCAGCCCTCCAGTGTCTGCGCCCTCCAGAGCCCGCCATGGCTTCCCGAACTGTCTGCTCCGCCATGGCTCCCCGAGCTCCCTGACCCGCCCTGGAGAGAATTTTGAGAATTTGGTCAAAATAAAACGGTTCCGTTTGAGAAAAACTATTGTCATATCATATACAAATAGAAACGTAAAGGTCTTCACAGCAACCCGTGAATATAAAAGTTCAGTAACATTTTAATTATATTTTGCTAAAATGAACGAAATTAACGAAATGACTCTCAAAAAAGATTTAATTTTGCTGAACGAGACTCAAAGGTCCGAAAATATAATTTAATGTAATGATATTTGTGAGATTGTAAGAATCCTAACATCCTGTGCCCCTCTCATACTAATTTGAAAAGATGCAGACATAACATAAGTCTAGTTTAGAAAATCATAAGACATGTTGTACTTTCTTATATGGATGTGATGTTTGATCTTTCCATATTTCTGCTGACAACTAATATTTTCACTTCCCTGTATCGACTATATATATATATACATATATGAAAATCGAAACTTCTCTTAAAAAAGTACCTTTGAGTGAATTGCACTTCTGTGTGTGGTCATTTCATTCACTGGTCCATGACCCTGACTTTGTGCTCTGTTGCTCAACCAAACAGAATCTCGGCAGTTGATTAGATATTATAATTCTAACAGTTGGGGGGGAATTGAATCCCGAATCTCCCTACGAACCGGAAACACTGTGCCGAGATGGAGTGGGAAAGACACGCCGGGGGTCAGGCAAGGGCCTATGCTACAAGGGGTAAGTGTTTTTGGATATTTCTTGAAGGAAATAAGGCGCTTGCCCCTTGTAGGTTCCTAATTGGTTAATCACTAGTCATTAAAGGAACGTTTGTTCCATTGTTGTAGCACTTCGGCTGGGAACAGTAATTTTCATTCATTATTAACGTGAAGAGTGATTAGATAATCATGAGAAGCTAGTGGATTTTTTTTCCATTGTTGTACACTTCGGCTGGCAACGGTAGTTACGTGGTAACTGTTAGCGTGGAAAGTGATTGGATGTACAGTACTGATCACACTGTATTTCTTGGATCACAGTAGTGTAAAATTATATTGGAAATAAATAATAATAAATCACATTGCCAGGGTTTGGACTTTGGACTTTGTGTTCTGTGATTTACCCCCAGCCTTAGTTCCCGTTTCCTTTTATGGTCATGTTTCCTGTTCTTGTCTAGTTAATTTGATCCCAGGTGTGTCTTGTTAATTCCCTTGTTTGTAATGTATTTAAGCCCAGTGTTTCCAGTGTCCTGTGTTTGGGGTTATATGTCTTCCTGTGTTTTGCCACCCCTGTATTGACTTTTGGTTTTGTTTTATTAAAAGTATATTATTTTGTCACGTTTACTCCTTCGTCTCCTCGTCCCTCTCTCCTCCACCTTGACACACCGTGACAGAATGCCGAACCAAACCAAAATGTTCTGGGCTGAGGAATTTCTTTTGGATATCCAGCAGGAGGGAAGGCCATTGGAGCAGTATGTGGAGGAATTTCTGAGTGTATTACATCCGGTGAGCTGGAGCGATTCTATGATTAATGCTTGCTTTCGGATGGGACTAAAAGATGATCGTTTGTTTTGTTTCTTGACTCCTGACGATTGCCGCAGACCCGTAGCGTACTTTATTAATTATGTCCTTGATCCAAGTAATGGACATGGCACTCTTCCTGCCCCAATCCTCTCTCCTTCGTCTCCTACGTCTCCGCTGGTCCCGTCCAGCCCTCCTTCGTCTCCTACACGTCCGCTGGTCCCATCCAGCCCTCCTGAGTCTCCTACATCTCTGCTGGTTCCGTCCAGCCCTCCAGTGTCTGCGCCCTCCAGAGCCCGCCATGGCTTCCCGAACTGTCTGCTCCGCCATGGCTCCCCGAGCTCCCTGACCCGCCCTGGAGAGAATTTTGAGAATTTGGTCAAAATAAAACGGTTCCGTTTGAGAAAAACTATTGTCATATCATATACAAATAGAAACGTAAAGGTCTTCACAGCAACCCGTGAATATAAAAGTTCAGTAACATTTTAATTATATTTTGCTAAAATGAACGAAATTAACGAAATGACTCTCAAAAAAGATTTAATTTTGCTGAACGAGACTCAAAGGTCCGAAAATATAATTTAATGTAATGATATTTGTGAGATTGTAAGAATCCTAACATCCTGTGCCCCTCTCATACTAATTTGAAAAGATGCAGACATAACATAAGTCTAGTTTAGAAAATCATAAGACATGTTGTACTTTCTTATATGGATGTGATGTTTGATCTTTCCATATTTCTGCTGACAACTAATATTTTCACTTCCCTGTATCGACTATATATATATATACATATATGAAAATCGAAACTTCTCTTAAAAAAGTACCTTTGAGTGAATTGCACTTCTGTGTGTGGTCATTTCATTCACTGGTCCATGACCCTGACTTTGTGCTCTGTTGCTCAACCAAACAGAATCTCGGCAGTTGATTAGATATTATAATTCTAACAGTTGGGGGGGGATTGAATCCCGAATCTCCCTACGAACCGGAAACACTGTGCCGAGATGGAGTGGGAAAGACACGCCGGGGGTCAGGCAAGGGCCTATGCTACAAGGGGTAAGTGTTTTTGGATATTTCTTGAAGGAAATAAGGCGCTTGCCCCTTGTAGGTTCCTAATTGGTTAATCACTAGTCATTAAAGGAACGTTTGTTCCATTGTTGTAGCACTTCGGCTGGGAACAGTAATTTTCATTCATTATTAACGTGAAGAGTGATTAGATAATCATGAGAAGCTAGTGGATTTTTTTTCCATTGTTGTACACTTCGGCTGGCAACGGTAGTTACTTGGTAACTGTTAGCGTGGAAAGTGATTGGATGTACAGTACTGATCACACTGTATTTCTTGGATCACAGTAGCGTAAAATTATATTGGAAATAAATAATAATAAATCACATTGCCAGGGTTTGGACTTTGGACTTTGTGTTCTGTGATTTACCCCCAGCCTTAGTTCCCGTTTCCTTTTATGGTCATGTTTCCTGTTCTTGTCTAGTTAATTTGATCCCAGGTGTGTCTTGTTAATTCCCTTGTTTGTAATGTATTTAAGCCCAGTGTTTCCAGTGTCCTGTGTTTGGGGTTATATGTCTTCCTGTGTTTTGCCACCCCTGTATTGACTTTTGGTTTTGTTTTATTAAAAGTATATTATTTTGTCACGTTTACTCCTTCGTCTCCTCGTCCCTCTCTCCTCCACCTTGACACACCGTGACAGAATGCCGAACCAAACCAAAATGTTCTGGGCTGAGGAATTTCTTTTGGATATCCAGCAGGAGGGAAGGCCATTGGAGCAGTATGTGGAGGAATTTCTGAGTGTATTACATCCGGTGAGCTGGAGCGATTCTATGATTAATGCTTGCTTTCGGATGGGACTAAAAGATGATCGTTTGTTTTGTTTCTTGACTCCTGACGATTGCCGCAGACCCGTAGCGTACTTTATTAATTATGTCCTTGATCCAAGTAATGGACATGGCACTCTTCCTGCCTTAATCCTCTCTCCTTCGTCTCCTACGTCTCCGCTGGTCCCGTCCAGCCCTCCTTCGTCTCCTACACGTCCGCTGGTCCCATCCAGCCCTCCTGAGTCTCCTACATCTCTGCTGGTTCCGTCCAGCCCTCCAGTGTCTGCGCCCTCCAGAGCCCGCCATGGCTTCCCGAACTGTCTGCTCCGCCATGGCTCCCCGAGCTCCCTGACCCGCCCTGGAGAGAATTTTGAGAATTTGGTCAAAATAAAACGGTTCCGTTTGAGAAAAACTATTGTCATATCATATACAAATAGAAACGTAAAGGTCTTCACAGCAACCCGTGAATATAAAAGTTCAGTAACATTTTAATTATATTTTGCTAAAATGAACGAAATTAACGAAATGACTCTCAAAAAAGATTTAATTTTGCTGAACGAGACTCAAAGGTCCGAAAATATAATTTAATGTAATGATATTTGTGAGATTGTAAGAATCCTAACATCCTGTGCCCCTCTCATACTAATTTGAAAAGATGCAGACATAACATAAGTCTAGTTTAGAAAATCATAAGACATGTTGTACTTTCTTATATGGATGTGATGTTTGATCTTTCCATATTTCTGCTGACAACTAATATTTTCACTTCCCTGTATCGACTATATATATATATACATATATGAAAATCGAAACTTCTCTTAAAAAAGTACCTTTGAGTGAATTGCACTTCTGTGTGTGGTCATTTCATTCACTGGTCCATGACCCTGACTTTGTGCTCTGTTGCTCAACCAAACAGAATCTCGGCAGTTGATTAGATATTATAATTCTAACAGTTGGGGGGGGATTGAATCCCGAATCTCCCTACGAACCGGAAACACTGTGCCGAGATGGAGTGGGAAAGACACGCCGGGGGTCAGGCAAGGGCCTATGCTACAAGGGGTAAGTGTTTTTGGATATTTCTTGAAGGAAATAAGGCGCTTGCCCCTTGTAGGTTCCTAATTGGTTAATCACTAGTCATTAAAGGAACTTTTGTTCCATTGTTGTAGCACTTCGGCTGGGAACAGTAATTTTCATTCATTATTAACGTGAAGAGTGATTAGATAATCATGAGAAGCTAGTGGATTTTTTTTCCATTGTTGTACACTTCGGCTGGCAACAGTAGTTACTTGGTAACTGTTAGTGTGGAAAGTGATTGGATGTACAGTACTGATCACACTGTATTTCTTGGATCACAGTAGCGTAAAATTATATCGGAAATAAATAATAATAAATCACATTGTCAGGGTTTGGACTTTGGACTTTGTGTTCTGTGATTTACCCCCAGCCTTAGTTCCCGTTTCCTTTTATGGTCATGTTTCCTGTTCTTGTCTAGTTAACTTGATCCCAGGTGTGTCTTGTTAATTCCCTTGTTTGTAATGTATTTAAGCCCAGTGTTTCCAGTGTCCTGTGTTCAGTGTTATATGTCTTCCTGTGTTTTGCCACCCCCGTATTGACTTTTGGTTTTGTTTTATTAAAAGTATATTATTTTGTCAAGTTTACTCCTTCGTCTCCTCGTCCCTCTCTCCTCCACCTTGACACACCGTGACAGAATGCCGAACCAAACCAAAATGTTCTGGGCTGAGGAATTTCTTTTGGATATCCAGCAGGAGGGAAGGCCATTGGAGCAGTATGTGGAGGAATTTCTGAGTGTATTACATCTGGTGAGCTGGAGCGATTCTATGATTAACGCTTGCTTTCAGATGGGACTAAAAGATGATCGTTTGTTTTGTTTCTTGACTCCTGACGATTGCCGCAGACCCTTAGCGTACTTTATTAATTATGTCCTTGATCCAAGTAATGGACATGGCACTCTTCCTGCCCCAATCCTCTCTCCTTCGTCTCCTACATCTCCGCTGGTCCCATCCAGCCCTCCTTCGTCTCCTACACGTCCGCTGGTCCCATCCAGCCCTCCTGAGTCTCCTACGTCTCTGCTGGTTCCGTCCAGCCCTCCAGTGTCTGCACCCTCCAGAGCCCGCCATGGCTTCCCAAACTGTCTGCTCCGCCATGGCTCCCCGAGCTCCCTGACCCGCCCTGGAGAGAATTTTGAGAATTTGGTCAAAATAAACGGTTCTGTTTGAGAAAAACTATTGTCATATCATATACAAATAGAAACGTAAAGGTCTTCACAGCAACCCGTGAATATAAAAGTTCAGTAACATTTTAATTATATTTTGCTAAAATGAACGAAATTAACGAAATGACTCGAAAAAAAAGATTTGTTAATTTTGCTGAACGAGACTCAAAGTTCCGAAAATATAATTTAATGTAATGATAGTTGTGAGATTGTAAGAATCCTAACATCCTGTGCCCCTCTCATACTAATTTGAAAAGATGCAGACATAACATAAGTCTAGTTTAGAAAATCATAAGACATGTTGTACTTTCTTATATGGATGTGATGTTTGATCTTTCCATATTTCTGCTGACAACTAATATTTTCACTTCCCTGTATCGACTATATATATATATATATATAGATATAAAAATCGAAACTTCTCTTAAAAAAGTACCTTTGAGTGAATTGCACTTCTGTGTGTGGTCATTTCATTCACTGGTCCATGACCCTGACTTTGTGCTCCGTTGCTCAACCAAACTGAATCTCGGCAGTTGATTAAATATTATAATTCTAACAGTTGGGGGCTCATCCGTAAAGGGGGGAATTGAATCCCGAGCTCCCTATGAACCGGGAACACTGTCCCGAGATGGAGTGGGAAAGACACGCCGGGGATAAGGCAAGGGCCTATGCTAAAAGGGGTAAGTGTTTTGGATATTACCCCTTGTAGGTTCCTAATTGGTTAATCACTAGTCGTTAGTGGAACTTTTGTTCCATTGTTGTAACACTTCGGCTGACAACGGTAGTTACTTGGTAACTATTAGCGCGGAAAGTGATTGGATGTACAGTACTGATCACACTGTATTTCTTGGATCACGGCAGTGTAAAATTATTTAGGAAATAAATAACAATAATAAATCACATTTTCAGAGTTTGGACTTTGGACTTTGTGTTCCGTGTTTTACCCCCAGCCTTAGTTCCTGTTTCCTTTTATGGTCATGTTTCCTGTTCTTGTCTAGTTAATTTGATCCCACCTGTGTCTTGTTAATTCCCTTGTTTGTAGTGTATTTAAGCCCAGTGTTTCCAGTGTCCTGTGCTCGGCGTTATATGTCTTCCTGTGTTCCTTTGTGGTTTTGGCTCCTCTGTATTGACTTTTGGTTTTGTTTTATTAAAAGTATATTATTTTGTCAAGTTTACTCCTTTGTCTCCAAGTTTACTCCTTTACTCCCTCTCTCCTCCACCTCAACACACCTCTGTGACGGGTCTAGTGACAGATCCGGAGACGTTAGATCCATGTGCGACATCTTTAATGAACAATGAGAGTGGTACACCAGGCAGAGTTCAAAAGCCAGCAAACGGGAACAACAAAGGTAATCCAAGAATAACCGTAAATCCAGGCAGTAGGTCGGGGCAGGCAGCAAGAATCAAACACGATAACAAACAGTCCAGTCGGTAACAGGCAATCAGAAAAACAAGGGAAAACGCTCGGAATTGCTAGACAAACTAAACAATACTTCGCGAGGGAACCCGCCAGACTGACGGTCCTAAAATGGCCGCCAGAGGGGAAGTGAACCCGGGTGAACCGGGACCGGAAGCGGGGGATCCCAGGTACGGGGTTATGGGAAATGTAGTGAGTCAATAGTCCGGAGACGGTTCCCGCTGACGGCGGTTAGAGGGAGCCACAGAGACCGCTGTCGTAACAGAGCCCCCCCCCTGCGAGCGACTCCTGGCGCGAGGAGGTGCCCGACGCCGGGGTCTACCCCTCCTACGGGGAGCAGGTCGGTCCGGGTGCGCCGAGTGGAAGTCGAGTGTGAGAGAGGGGTCGAGGATATCCTCAGCCGCGACCCAGGACCTCTCTTCGGGGCCGAAGCCCTCCCAGTCTACCAGATACTGGAGGTGACCTCTGCGGCGTCGGGAGTCCAAGATTGCGTTGACCTGATAGGCCTCCTCGCCGTCGATGATTATGGGGGGAGGTCCCTGTGGTGCGGTCTCGTCTAGGTCCTCCGCTCCTCCCGGCTCGTCAGCAGGCTTCAACAGAGAGACATGGAAAGTGGGTGAGATACGATACTCAGGAGGTAGGTCTAATCTGAATGATACGGGTGTAATTTGTTTAGTTATTTTGAAGGGACCCACGTACCTGGGACTTAGTTTCTTGCAGGGAAGGCGGAGACGTAGGTCTCGGGTAGATAGCCATACCCATTGGCCCGGTTCGTAAGGGGGGTTAGGCCGACGCCTGCGGTTGGCCTGGGTCTGGGTACGGCGGACGGCTCTTTGTAGATGAACATGGGCGAGATCCCACGTCTGCTCGCTGTGCTGGAACCAGGAGTTGACTGCTGGTAGATCTGAGGGTTCGCCGGACCAGGGGAAGAGTGGCGGCTGGTAGCCCAGGATACATTGGAACGGGGTGAGTTGAGTGGCAGGTTTGAGTAGTGAGTTCTGGGCATATTCGGCCCAGAAGAGGTAGCGGCTCCAGTCCTCCTGTTGGTCATGGCAGTACGAACGGAGGAAGCGAGTCAACTCCTGGTTCAACCTCTCGACCTGGCCATTGGCCTGAGGGTGGTAGCCCGAGGTGAGGCTCACGTTAACTCCTAGGAAGCGGAAGAAGCAGGCCCAGAGACGAGAAGAGAACTGAGGTCCCCGGTCTGATACTATGTCCTCTGGCAGGCCGTAGAGTCTAAACACCCAGTTACAGAGAATTTCTGCTGTTTCCATGGCGGTGGGGAGTTTAGCGAGGGGAATGAGTCGGCAGCCTTTGGAGAACCAGTCAATAACAGAGAGGATGGCGGTGTAACCGTTGGAGGGAGGCAGATCCGTGATAAAGTCCACAGCGATGTGTGACCAGGGGCGTTGCGGTACGGGCAAGGGCTGGAGCAGCCCAGCGGGCAGACGGCGGGGAACCTTGGAAACATTGCAAGTCGTGCATCTCCTGATGAACTCTACGGTGTCTGCACGTTGAGTGGGCCACCAGAACTTGTTGGACAGCAGCTGTAGTGTGGCCTCGATCCCTGGGTGACCTGAGCTGGGGGTAGTATGCACCTCCGTAAGGATCCGGGGTCGAAGGGTGCGTGGAACATAAACGAGGTGGCCTGGACAATCGGCTGGTGTAGGGTCCAGAGCCTGGGCCTCTGTTATCTCACTCATGATATCCCAGGTTACCGGTGCGACGAGAACGGTGGGGGGTAGGATGGTCTCCGACGATTTGACTGGCTGGTCGGGCTCTTGCTGTCGGGAGAGCGCGTCTGCTTTGGTGTTCAAGGAGCCGGGACGATAAGTAACTTGAAAGTTGAAACGTGAGAAGAACAGAGCCCACCGAGCCTGGCGGTGGTTGAGCAGCCTGGCCGAGCGGAGGTATTCTAAGTTCTTATGGTCGGTTAGCACCGTGAAGGGGTGCTTAGCGCCCTCTAGCCAGTGCCGCCACTCCTCGAGGGCCAGCTTGATTGCCAGAAGCTCACGATTGCCCACATCATAATTTCTCTCGGCTGGACTCAACTTGTGCGAAAAATAGGCGCAGGGGAACATTTTCGGAGGTTCTCCTTGACGCTGGGAGAGCACAGCTCCAACACCCGTGCTAGAGGCGTCCACCTCCACGAGGAAAGGCCTTTCGGGGTCCGGATGATGGAGAATGGGTGCTGAGGTGAACCTCTGACGGAGGTCGTCGAAGGCCTGGAGTGCCGGTTCGGACCAGGTGAGACGTGTGGTTCCCTTTTTTACCATGGCCGTGAGTGGGGCTGCTACGGTACTGAAATGGCGGATGAAACGCCGGTAGAAGTTCGAGAACCCCAGGAAGCGTTGGAGTTCCTTGAGCGTGGCAGGGCGAGGCCAGTTCAGTACCGCGTTCACCTTCCGTTCGTCCATAGAAACCCCCTCGGGGCTGATGACATAGCCGAGAAAGGAGATCTTTTCCAAGTGGAACTCGCACTTCTCCTCCTTTGCGTAGAGCTGATGAGAAATGAGACGCTGCAGCACCGCCCGGACGTGAGTGACATGTTCCGAGAAGTTGTCCGAAAAAATGAGGATGTCGTCTATGTAGATGATCACCCAGCGGTTTAGCATGTCTCTGAACACCTCATTAACGAAAGCCTGGAAGAACGACGGACTGTTGGCTAGCCCGAAGGGCATCACCGTATATTCATAGTGGCCTGAGGTTGTGGAGAAGGCGGTCTTCCACTCATCCCCCGCACGAATACGAATGAGGTTGTAAGCGGATCGCAGGTCCAGCTTTGTGAAAACCTTGGCCTTGCGTAACTGTTCAAGGGAGGCGGGGACGAGCGGGAGTGGGTATCTATATTTGATGGTGATATCGTTGAGACCTCGATAATCGATGCACGGACGGAGGCCCCCGTCCTTCTTCTTGACAAAGAAGAACCCCGCCGAGGCGGGTGAGGTAGAAGGTCTTATGAAGCCCTTGACTAGTTCCTCCTGAATGTAGGTGTTCATTGCTGCTGTTTCCGCCTGAGACAATGGGAAGATGCGCCCCCTAGGTGGAGTAGTTCCGGGGATCAGGTCGATGGCGCAGTCCCCAGGCCGATGGGGAGGTAACTGAGTGGCCTTGATGCGGCTGAAGGCCTCGAGAAGATCCTGATACTCGAGGGGAACGGTTCTTCGGGATGGTTGAGGTGACGTCTCAGGCTGGAGACAGTGTTCCGTGCAGTAGGGTGACCAATTGGAGATGGAGCGATCCGCCCAGGTGATGGTAGGGCCATGACGGTCGAGCCAAGGGTATCCTAATATGACGGGTGAGTGAGGTGATGTGATGACGAAGAACCGAATTATTTCATGATGGTGGGGTCCGATCTGGAGGGTGAGGTCCTGAGTGGTGTGGTGGATCTTGCCGGAGCCTAGCGGTCGCCCGTCGAGGGCGGCCACTGTGACATGTGAGGAACAAGAGGAGACAGGGATTCGATTAGCAGTGACGAAAGCAGCATCAATGAAATTACCCGCAGCCCCAGAGTCAATCAAAGCAGTGGTCTTGAGAGTAACATTCCCCGCCCTCAGCATGACTGGTATCTCACAACGTTTGAGAGAAAGTTCCTCCGTACTCACCGAGGCTGGCTGGCGTGGCGGGCGCGTGGGGCAGTTGGCTCGGATGTGTCCTGGTTGTCCGCAATACAAGCAGAGATTACCGCGGAGACGCCTCTCTCTCTCCTCCAGTGATAGCTTTGTTGCGCCAATCTGCATAGGTTCGGGCGCCGCCTCGGCAACGGGCGCAGCCTGCGGGATGGGTACGAGCAGCCTACCAGGCCTGCGAGCCCGCATGACGTTATCCACCCTGATCGAGAGATCGATGTACTGTTCACAGGAGAGACCCTCGTCCCGACACGCCAACTCCACCTGCAGATCCGGATTGAGTCCCCTTCGATAGTGCAGCTTCAAAGGGCCATCGTTCCAGCCGCTCTGGGCCGCGAGGGTTCGGAAACTCAGGGCGTAATCTGCTGCGGTTCTCCGGCCCTGTCGCAGCGTCAGGATCTGCTCCCCCGCCTCTCCATCCTCCGTGCACGGCTGAAAGACCTCCTTGAAGCGTTGCAGGAAAGCGGAGAACGAAGGGAAGGTAGGCTGGTCTAAGCGCCACACCGCCGTGGCCCACTCCAGTGCTCTTCCTATGAGCAGCGAACACACAAACGCGATTTTACTCTCGTCGGTGGGGTAGAGATGTGGCTGTTGACCAACGAAGAGGGAGCATTGGAGAAGGAAGCCCTTACATTTCGTGGGGGACCCGTCGAATTTCTCGGGAAACGCCAGGCGAGGGCTGGCGGCGGCCGGTGGTGCCGTCGGAGGTGATGTTGGGGGCGCTGGTGGTGAGAACGCTGGCGGAATCAGCTGGAGTCCCTGCAACGCTTGCACGAGCTGTCCTGTCAGGTCGGTCAGACGGTCCAGCTGTTGTTGGTGTACTTGCAACGTTGAGGCTTGAGCGGACAATTCCGTAGCGATCTGTTGTACCGCCGTGGGGTTCACGGGTGACGTTGTCGGAGAAGTCGCTGGATCCTGAGGTGGCGAAGTATTCTGTGACGGGTCTAGTGACAGATCCGGAGACGTTAGATCCATGTGCGACATCTTTAATGAACAATGAGAGTGGTACACCAGGCAGAGTTCAAAAGCCAGCAAACGGGAACAACAAAGGTAATCCAAGAATAACCGTAAATCCAGGCAGTAGGTCGGGGCAGGCAGCAAGAATCAAACACGATAACAAACAGTCCAGTCGGTAACAGGCAATCAGAAAAACAAGGGAAAACGCTCGGAATTGCTAGACAAACTAAACAATACTTCGCGAGGGAACCCGCCAAACTGACGGTCCTAAAATGGCCGCCAGAGGGGAAGTGAACCCGGGTGAACCGGAACCGGAAGCGGGGGATCCCAGGTACGGGGTTATGGGAAATGTAGTGAGTCAATAGTCCGGAGATGGTTCCCGCTGACGGCGGTTAGAGGGAGCCACAGAGACCGCTGTCGTAACAACCTTGACACACATATTTGTGATTTTTTTTTTTTTTAAATTGTTACTGCAGTACTACTAATAAAGTTATCATCAAAACATTATTTTTTTAAAAAGAATGTTTACCAGATTTATTTAAAAATCTAAAAACAGCATTTCTAAAAAAATAAAATAAAATAACAATTATTAATTTTCATAAAAACGATCAATTAGAGATGCTTTTGATTATTACAATTTTAATTAAACCATTCAAATGGAATCCAGAAAATTAAATGGGAAGCACAGAATTTGGTCAAAATAAAACGGTTTAGTTTGGGAAAAAACTATTGTCATATCATATACAAATAGAAACGTAAAGGTCTTCATGGCAACCCGTGAATATAAAAGTTCAGCTTAACTTGAAGAAATGGTGACAGAAAAAATATAATTTAATGTAATGATAGTACTACTACTAATAAAGTTAGAGATGCTTTTGATTATTACAATTTTAATGAAACCATTAAAATGGAATCCAGAAAATTAATGAAAAGCACAGAATTTCAATATTAGAATATAATATCTTTAATATAGAATTTATTTAAACAAAAATGTTTTAAAACAATGAAAAAAAAAATTGTATTTTAAAAAACAAACAAAAAAACAATCAATTAGAGATGCTTGAAACCATAATGAAACCATTAAAATGAAATCCAGAAAATTAATGGAAAGCACAGAATTTGGTCAAAATAAAACTGTTTTGTTTGAGAAAAGCTATTGTCATATCATACACAAACATAAACTTGAAAGGTCTTCACAGCAACACGTCAGAAGAAAAGTTCGGTTTAAAAAATAATGTAATTTAACATAATGATAGTACTACTACTAATAAAGTTATTATTAAAACATTATTTTCTAAGGAATATTTATCAGAATTTATTTACCAGAAAAATGTAAAAACACTATTTCTGAAATAAATAAAATAAAAAGTAATTTATTTTTTTATAAAAACAATCAATTACAGATGCTTTTGATTATTAAAAATTTAATGAAACCATTAAAATGAAATCCAGAAAATTAACGGAAAACACAGAAAAGTAATTAAATTATAATGGTTTGAGTCACTGTTAAAATCTCTTCTGAAACACATGAGATTACTGGCGTATTAGGAGAAAAACTTGTATTCATTTCTGTCTACATTCTGTCTACAGCTGGTGTTTTGGTGATTTTTAGTGGATGTATGAAGTCAGTTCTCCTCAGTTTTACAGGGGAACTACAAGTGTAGATAGAGAATCACATCAACTAGCAGTATGATTCACCATCCACAAACAAGTCACTATAATACTCCTTATTTTCAACACTACATCTATTGTTATGACTGTAGAAACGGTTTCTTTTGACAAATGTTATGCTTGAAAATTGTGTTTGCTATACCTTCCTGTAATGGAACTATATATAACATTTAACGTGTTTTAAATTATTGATTGTATTTATAATGAAATGACATTGACACTTCTAATGAATGCTCTACCATTGATTTATACCTAGACTACCTTGTAAATATAAATAATTCTGTCATCATTTACTACAACTACTAACTTCTTTCTTTTTCTTTCTTTCTTTCTTTTTTAAAATTATCTTCTTTTTTGTTCCACTGGAGAAAGTAATTTCCAAATGTTTTGCTTAAAAAGTTTGTTTATGCATTCTTTTTTATTTTATTTTATTCTTCTTTTTTTTTTGAAAAACTGACATGTAATGATATTCAGACATTTTACACATATCCAAATACTTTTAGGGCCACTGTAGGTGGATTTCAAAAGATTGAGAAAAGAAAGTTGTGTGAGGAGCTTAAAAAAAGTTTGTCTTTGACATCAGACAGTAAAACCATTCTTGAATAGATTATGATTGTGTTGTGAGGTTTTATTCCAGGACAATTTGGGATCAGCAATGTCAGAATAAAGAGTTTTGATGCATGATGTTTATTCTGTTTCTAGATAATGTGTGGTTTGCATACACAAAAACGTTTGAGCTAAAATCATAGGAAAAGTGAGTGAACTAGTAATTGGAAAAACTGTCCAAGCAGCATCTATGAAACAGAGGTGAAGGGTTAAGATACGTCATCCTCAGTGTAACACAGGAATGCAGAGAATATGGAAAACATTGTGGTGGCCTTTTCATCTCTGATTCCTTCCTGCGGTTTTGTGTTTTTGGATGGTGAATAAGTCACCCTTTTCACCGCTTGCCCGGGCCAGCAGAGCACGGCATGTGAGTTGGTCAGCGTTGACGACTAGCCTTTAAATGAGAAAGGGCAGCTGCTTCCACTGTGTGAATGAGGGGCATTTAATGCGCTTGGGCAGCTGGAGAGTCTGAATGTAGATTAAAAAAAAAAGAGTAACAGACCACCAGGGTCGCCCCCAAACCCGGCCCTGTACCCCCTTCCTGGCACACATAAACCTCGGGAGAGAAAGATGCGCTCACGTGTCTGCGATAAAGATCGCCGTGAAAGCTACTTTGCCCGTTTCAGCTCTTTGAGAAGTTGTTTTTAGATTCTGCCGAGAGTCGCTAATGTGTCCCTAATGTGGCTCTCTTTATTTGGATGATGCACGTCTTTCAGATAGAGCTCAGATCAAGATAGAGCCCTCTCTCTTCCCATGTGCCATTTCTTCTAAAATGCTACGAGACGACCTAGATTTTACAGACGGTGATAAGGTGACAGGTTTCTCACACAGAAGCCTAACTGCTGGATCAGTTATTTCATTAAGAAGACCTTTTTATGTCAGAGTAACAAGATACTAGTAGTTTCTGTAATCTAAACTGGTGCGAATGAGTCCCATCTGATAACAGCCACTTCTGGCCAGAAAACGTAAGTGGGGTTATTAGCAAAAAATTAAACTGTAATTGTGAGAGAGTCACTTCTATGTGGGACAGTATTAGCTGTTGATCATTGTCTGAGTGGTTATAATTGAACATTAACCCAATTACAATCTGTATCTTTTCTGTTTAACAACCAGCCTACTGTGTGTAAAGCTTTAGCAGTCTTTAACTAAAGTTTTGAATGAAGAAAGTCTTGTTATGTGTGCACTTAGAAACTGCTTTTGTTTGCAGGTTGAACACAAATACGTCAGTGGATGAATTTTAATGCAGAAATGATTTATGAAGCTCTTTGTTCTAAACCCCTGGTTGAAGTTCAGATCTAACCTCAGAAATACCTACAGTTTCATTGTTATCAGTCAATAATTGCTAAACTATATACTTAAGACTCTTTTAAATTTACCATGACTAGTGAACATGCACATTTTAAACCAGGGATAGTCAACCCTGCAACCCTGGAACTCAAGTCTGCAGGAAGTGAGAAGAAATCACACTATTGATTTTAAACAATCTCTCTCTTCCCTCCTAGCTATGACCTCAGCCACACCCCCTTCCTCACGTAGCCCCTCCCCACAAAAGGTCTGCCACTCTCAAACACAGACAGACGTTCTAAAGCCACTCCTAGGTGGGGGAGGCGGGGCTTCGACAGGAAACGGACCTGCGGCATTGAGACGTCGTCGACGGGTGCTATCTAAAGATGGGCGGAGCAACGTACGCATCGAACATGTCAGCGGCCGAGGGACGCTTTACCTGCGTGACCTGTGGACGACCTTTCTGGACATGCAGTGGCGCTATAAGCTTTTTCTCTTTTCCGCTACCTTTGCTGGCACCTGGTTTGTCTTCGGAGTGCTGTGGTACTTGGTGGCACTTGTGCATGGAGATTTGCTAGGTGAGAAGGGAAGATGGTGAAGGTTTATTTACGTAAATATTAATATGATATTGCAACCCTGTTATTTCCATCTCTGTTTCATGTCCTTTCTCACCAGAGTTTGACCCTCCGTCCAACCACACGCCGTGTGTGATGCAAGTCCAAACCCTGACTGGAGCATTCCTTTTCTCCCTGGAATCACAAACTACGATCGGTTATGGCTTTCGCTGCATCACTGAGGAATGCCCACTTGCTATAATCCTGCTTATTGTCCAGCTTGTCATCACCATGGTGATGGAGATCTTCATCACTGGAACCTTCCTTGCCAAGGTAGAACTAAAAAATTGTGTGAAAAGTTGCTTAGTTTTCATTGTGAATGTACTTTGGCACAATTTGGGGGGAAAAAAATCTGATCACATTATTAAGAGCTAAAAGGGAACCCTGGGTATTAAGACTTGATATAATTAGACTTGATGTCTCTTACTAAAATATGTAGTAGAATTCACATTATTTTATACATATTTAAGACTATAGGGGGAGCCATTATTTCGATCATGTAAAACGGTTGCACTCCATGAGCTACTGGCACTATCTGCTCATATTTTAACACAACTTGAAATAAGCTACTTGGAAAATAAAATATAGAAACGATGCCACATTATGTAGCTTTTGGTTGTAATTTTCAGTCGAAGGGAAACAAGAGAAGCGATGCAAGTCTTCACTGCTTTCCTAGCGATAAGAGGAGGAGAAAATAATGGGAAGATGCTTATGGATGAATAAAACGAACTAGAAACCCACGTCTTTGTTCTCTCCACTTTAGCCCTAAAGCCTTTGAGGCTTTTAGTAGACCAGGGGTGCTCAACCCTGGTCCTGGAGATCGACCTTCCTGCAGAGTTCAGCTCCAACCCTGACCAAACACACCTGAACCAGCTAATTAGGATCTGAAGGAGCACTTGATAATAACAGACAGGTGTGTTTGATTAGGGTTGGAACTGAACTCTGCAGGAAGGTCAATCTCCAGGAACAGGTCTGGGCACCCCTGTAGTAGACCATAGCTACTGAAAGAGCTTACAAACAATGTAAACATGCCAATGCTTGTCATAATGCCATAGCCACTGAAGGTGTTTTCTTAGTGCAGATTTCATGCAATATCCAGGGACGTTTAGACTCTTTGTGGCCTACGTTTATATCAGTCGGCACCTATAAGCTCTTTTAGTGGCTGTTGTCATCCTATCAGTATTTTATTTGTTGCAGTAAAAAATAGCCAGTAGCTCACCAAGTGCAACTATTTTACATAATCAAAATAATGGCAACCCCCATAGTCCGAAATATGTATGTAACGATGTGGCTTTTTTAAATAACGTAAATATTTCTTGGTTTTCTACTACATCTTTCAGTAAGGGACATCATTTACATTATATAAAGCCATACAATTCTTAATACCCATGATTCACTTTAAGCTTTTTCTTAAGCTTCCCTTTTGTTGACATTAGCCAGTCAATAATGCTTCTCATTACAAGTTTAGGAAGAAGGCTGGCAAATGTTGAGTTCCCAAATGTATAAGTCACCCAAACGCACAGCAAATACAGAGATGGAGTTTGTGTGGAGCAGCATTTGCTGCGAACTGCTCTGCGACACTGAAAACACTAGATGATCCATCCTGAGCTGCCCACGTGTTAATGAACACAGTGCCGAGCTTCACTGTAAAACACAGTGCATATTTTTATTTAAATAAATGTAGCCATTGCAGGTTGATAATCATACTAAGCGATTAAACTTGGATTGAACTGAAACAAAATATGATTAAAAATATTTTGGTGACCTGTATAGTTCTCTAAGATCTAATAAGGTGTTTATATTTTCATCTGGGGTATGTAGGTAGCACGACCGAAGAAACGTGGTGAGACGGTGAAGTTCAGTCAGCATGCTGTGGTTGCCAATCATGAGGGCCGACCTTGTCTTATGATCCGTGTCGCTAACATGCGTAAGAGCCTCCTTTTGGGCTGCCAGGTAAACACATCTGATAAAATAACGTTGAATATCCATATCCATTTCCATCGTAACATATGTGCAACTTATCACATGTCCAATTTCTGGGTTTCCTCAGGTAACAGGTAAGCTTCTGCAGACGTCGCTGACTAAAGAGGGTGAGACGGTGCGTCTGGACCAGAGGAATGTAGCCTTCCAAGTGGACACGTCCAGTGACAGTCCTTTCCTCATCCTGCCCCTCACTTTCTACCACGTGATAGACGACAACAGCCCACTGCGGGCCTGGGCTGCCAAAGGTACACAAGCCTAGGAGAACTACATGGGTTACTGGAACAATGAAATGTCATGTCGAGATGCTGGATTCCAAAATCCTAAGCCTAGAACTGTCCCATTCAAAAAATGCATTCATTACTTTCTAGCGTAATTTGAACTGGTATCATTGTAGCTCAACTGGAAGAGCTTGGCACCAGCTATGCCAAGGTCTTGGGTCAAGCATCTGCCAAATGGATAAATGTAAAACAGGACAGGCACAGTTTCAGCTGGTATTACCTTAGGTGTCTTGCTCTGTTGGTTCATAGACTCTTTGTTTTGGGGAATGAACCAGCAAACATCTGGTTACAAGTCTTGAGCTTGAATTACTGGACATCACTACTTTATTTTCTCACACATGTACAATTCAAACCCATCAAAGGAATTTTGCAATTTCTGCTTAAATAGTAGAGCATAGCACTAGCAAAGCCATGGTGATGGGTTCGACCTGATGAACTGATGCATTCCTTGGGAATGGAACCCATGACCATGTGTACCACTTAAAATGCAAGTTGTTTTTGATAAAAGCATGTGCCAAAGGCATGATGTTCAAATGCAATGATGTGTTTGAGTATATATTAAGCTAAACAAAACTGAACACCACCACAATGTTGCAATTGTGAGTGGTAAAAACTTGGGAATGGGATTTTCTTTGAGCCTAAGTTTCGGATGTGGGAATGTGTATTCCACTCATTGTCTTTAAACTAGTGGAGGATAGCTGTTGTCCCACCAGTCCTTGGTTCAGTTTGAGTTATAATAATACCAAGTAGCATCAGAAATGTTCAGCTAAGCAATAGCTAATGCAGCTTGCTTTTCAATGCTTCTGTAATTATTTGTTGAGGTACCTTCAAATTCAGTGATAATGAGACTAATTGTAAACAGATCTCCCTCCATCAAAAGCTAGTTTGGTTTTGTGCAGGTTTCAGTGTCAAAACCAGAACCATGCTGGGAAACCCTGTTAAAAAATCCAGCATATACTGGTTAGGTATGTTTTGAAGCATGGCTGCTGGTTTAGGTTGGTTCTTAGCTGGTCATGTGCTGGTCCTAAGCAACTAGCTCCTGCTCTGGACCAGCTTAGGACCAGCACATGACCAGCTTAAACCAGCAGCCATGCTTCAAGACATACCTAACCAGCATATGCTGGATTTTTCAACAGGGAAAACAGACCAGCCAAGACACCAAGCCACAAGGCTGGTTTGTTTTTGTGGTTTTAAGGGATTTTGAGTGCTTGACAGTGTGGTGGCAGATGAAGACTGTCAGTAGGATACACCTGAGAACAGGGACAGCGCGGTTGGGCACCGACCACCCGTGGCTCCAGCCGAGTTGCTCTGAGGATAGAGAGCTACATGAGGGAAACGTGAAACAGCAGTGTGGGGAGAGGTGTCAAAGACACCGGAGAAGCTCCGTTTCAGTGCAGAGGTCATGCTGCAGGCAGAAGGTTCAGGGAGTTCTGGCACTTTGAGCACATGCCGGTGCCCTGTTTCCACTGACACTTCACACCTGAATCAAGTGCGCGTGACAGGCCAAAGTGGCTCAATTTATGTTTCCATTTTGCCTCTGCTTGATTAATCATGAGGATAAACGTGAGCTAGATTTGTACATTTACTGTTTATCTGCGTAAAACTTGCTACCATGATTCTAGGGTGTTTGGGTAGGTTGTTAGGGCATTGCTACGCAGTTGTTAGAGGGCTCTGGGTGGTTTTTAGAGAATTGCTAGTGGTTACTAGTGTTCTAGGTTGTTGCTTGCTGGTCCACAACAAAATGTAATGATGTGTTTGAGTATCTATAAGTTAAACGCAAATGAACACCACCACAATGTTGTAATTATGAGTGGAAAAACTTGGGAATGGGATTTTATTCAAGCCCTAAGTTTCGGATGTGGGATTGTGTCTTCTACTCATTGTCTGTGGATTTGTGGAGGAGAGATGTTGGCCCACCAATCCTTGCTTTAGTTTGAGCAATAATAATAGCAAATAGCATCAGAAGTGATCAGCCAAGCAACAATGCAGCTTGCTTTTCAATGCTTCTGTAATTATCTGATGAGGTACCTCCAAATTCAATGATACTGAGACAAAATGTAAAAAGATCTCCCTCCTTCAAGCACTAATTTGGTTTTTGCAGGTTTAAGTGTCAAAATTGGAACCATCCTGGGAAAAACAAGCCATTAGGACAAGCCTTTAGGCCACAAGGCTGGTCTGTTTTGGTGGCTTTAAGGGAGTTTGAGTGCTTGACGGCTGGAAAACCAGCTTAAACCAGCTAAGACTACGTTTTTCAGCAAGGACCTTTGATGTCAGGATTGGCATTTAGGAATTATAGAAATCCTTTGTGGGAAAGACTGCAAAAGTTTAATTGAATATTGGGAGGTTAAAGGACAAAAGTGGATTTCACATTCTCCATGCAGTGAAACAAAGTTTTAGTGTGAATTGTAGAAAATTTAATAATGAATTGGGTGAGGGGGAGCATGTTTACAGGAACTTGGGGTTTCTATTATTGGCAGATGAGCTGCATTTATTGTCTTCTTCCTCTCTCCGTCTAATTTTCTCTCTGTCGTCCCACATTCACTTTGTGTGTAGATGTAGCTTTCCCTCTTTCTTTTATACATTCTGTCTCTTTGGCTGGAATGCGTGTATGAGAGCGTGCCAGAGCATCTCATTAGAGGCACAAAGCAGCCCAGTTCCTGGTGCTGACACGCAGGTTGTGGATCCAGTTACGGCCCCAGTCTCTACCCCATCGAGGGCCCAAGCTATCAGACCCTCCGGTCCCCACTTTTGCACTTTATTCACTGAATGTGACTCTCATCTGAGCTTTTCCTATACGTGCATCTCCTCGTGTATGTGTTTATGGTTTCTGTTGTGCATTTTCTCTCGTCTCAATGCTTCTTTTGCATCGTGTTTGTAGTCTAGCCAGATCGCCCTGCGTAATTGACTGTAGTCGGATTATACGGTATAGGGTTATATTTAATAGACCCCACTTACGCCTAATGCTACCTGATCCAAATTAACTTCTCGAAGACTTCCCCATTTCATTGTATCCTCCTAGAAACAACTCTGCTGAGCGGTAAATTTTTCTTTGAAAACCTGAATATGAAGTAGAAATAGCTATTCAGAATGCTCCAATAGAAGCACATTTGCATATGAATGAAAAAACTGGCACCGGTTTTAAAAACGTGTCCGAAAGCGTGCCACTGCATTACAGTGTAAATCTGTGAGTGCATGAGTGGCTGTGTGTAAACGTACGTGTATGGATGTGCGCCCACAGTGCACCAGTGTGTGTGAATCTATAGTTAAAAAAAAAAAAAAAACTAAATACACTGTGTGCCAGTCTGCTGAATGTGGCATTGTGTTTGTGTAAAAGGCTGAGGAGAAGAGACACGGGCCTCTGCAGGAGCCCAGAGACAATTTAGCATAAAGCTATATGAACCACAAGATGTTCACAGAGATTGTGTTTAACTTGTGGTGTCAAACTAGGCCTGCATGATATATCAAAATAAAATATTGGAATGCGATAATCACGAAGGGTGCGATTTAAATTTAATAGAAACAGAGTTTCAGCATCTTAGGTGCTCTGAGACACTGAAACACTGTATTATAATATGCACACATGTAAATGAACATGTAAAATGCAAATATTAGTACTGAAAATTTTGCTTTGTATTATACAGTAAATGTTAATTTTTGTTTTGTTTAATATTTTTATTTAGCAATCATAATGAACATAATATTAATAGTTTAAAGTCCAATTAAATGTGTCAAAAACATGTGGCCTGTGAAAATTCAAATGGAAAAAGATTTTTATTTCAAGTTCACTTTTTTGGTTACTAAAAGAGATTTGTTTTTGTTTTTTTTTGCACTTAGATTTCTATTTAAAAATTATTGTTATACTTCACAACAAAATGACCCCAGGCAATCTGGGATGATTAATTCTTTCCAAATAGAGCTATTGAAGTCATATGAAAAAAAAAAACAAAACAAAACAAAAAAAACCACAAAAAACACATTGAAAATTATTGATATAATAAAATATATACCTTAATAAATAGAGCTTTTGATGTTAGAAATTAGTGTAGCACCCAGAGACATTACAGAAATTACATTAATTAACCCCCTCCTGTTTACATACAGTACATAAAAAAAGCCAATAAAAAACGTTAACAAAAATGTACCGGACAGTAGGAATGACCCATATATAAGTATCTCTTTTCCTCAAATGTATTAAAAACACAGTGAGAGGCCACATCAGATCTGCCTGCTAGTAAACACTGACGTCCCCTGAGGGTCTTTCCACTGAGTTCGGCCATGATCAGCGTGTGAACAACACTAAAGGATATCTTTATACGCTGCTAGTGAAAGCATGTCAATGTATTTGCTTTAATTATCCAGTATGTTTTACATTTATGAGAATTTATTATGTTTACTCTGACCCTAAATCGTTTTGAATGCTTAATTCCATTCTTACTGTCTGAATGTCATTGCCTTAGAAAATATCACCATTTGTCATTTGTTGTTTAGCATTAACTATAAAACAATACAAACCATACATATTTCTTCCTATAAAATAAATGATACTAAACATAATATTGTATAATGTAATGCAATGATAATTATAAGTGTGACTAAAGTGTCCAGATACTTTATTTTGTGAGCATGATGAAGTGATCTTGTGTGTTTGTGGGTTATGAAACTTCATGTTTTTTGCTCCCAGAATGCAGAACTGGCTCTGGGTTAAATGAGAGACTGTTTTCACAGATGACGGTCTCTTGCTCTGAATGTGGGATGTTGATGCAGGTGTGTGTGCGATTGTAAGTGTGTGTGTGTGTGTGTGTCTGTGTCAGTGGGTGAATGGCATGTTTACAAGTGAAGGCATTTGTATTTCAGTTGGTATGAGCCATACATATCTTTATGTACCATCACATATTGTGAATTTTTACACAGTTTGTTGATTGTTTACTGTCTGAATTGTGTTAAGCAATCTGTTTAAATGTGTACATTGTGCCAAATTGTATTGTAGGGGAATCTGTGTACATGTTTTAAGAGTTTTGTAAATGTCTTTCTTAATTTTAGAATCAAAATGTGCTTTATTTGCAAAACTGTGGTTTCCGAAACCCCACTTACATTCATAGAATAGATTACACTGTCTGAATTTCTGGCGTTTGTTTCACCATTTATTTCTCTTTCTAAGGTGGCGGGTGGACAGATCCAGAGCTGGCTGATTTTGAGCTGCTTGTAATCATGAGCGCTACCGTGGAGCCGACCTCGGCCACCTGCCAAGTGCGCACCTCCTACCTGCCAGACGAGATCCTGTGGGGCTACGAATTTCCTCCTGTCGTCTCTCTCTCTCCCTCCGGAAAGTATGTAGCTGATTTTGCCTTCTTCGACAAGGTTGCCAAGACCAAGACCCCGCCCCTTTTTAAACAAGCCCCGCCCCCAAACACCCAGTCGCCGCAGCATCAAGGCAATGGCGGTGGAGAGCAAGGGGCGGATATGGAGAAGATGCGATTGGAGGAGAGTTACCGGGAGGAAAGGGGGCGGGACAGGGGGCGTGTCCGAGACCAGCTTAGCGTCCGCATTAGTAACGTCTAGAGAGTGAAAAACAGAGATGAATGATTGAATGGGGGATCAGATGGGGATAAATTGCTTGAGTACTTGTTTGATTCAGCGGTAGCCAACTTTTTTTTTTTTTTGCGATGCCACTGAGCTTACCTGTTTTTCAAGGTAGCATGCCAGTACAGTTGGCTAGCGCTGAAATACACTGGCATACAAGCATGAAATGGAGAAGATAAAGAGAGAGTGGCTATGTTCGGAATAGCACACTAGGATACTACACTTGCTGTTTCTGCAGTACATAGTACATATACTGTGCATAGCATTCAAGTTTTCTGTATGAACAGAACACACGGATGACCCACAATGTAAACATGTAAATCATGATACTGAGTCTTTAATTGCCTACATAGCCTAATAAGCGCTGAAGCGCATGCAAAAAAAGCTTGCCACAGCGCACCGGCAGATAAAATAATTATAAATGTGTCTGGGAAAAACAGCAAAGAGACTACATTAACGTTTTAAATTTATTGATAAACTAGTGTTTTCTTTATTTTCGGCATAAGAGATTAAGTCAGCGACACTGACTTGTCATCTCCGCAGTAGCGATGCGCCTGTATGCATGTTTCATACAGATGACATAATCTGAGAATATTTGTTTTTTATTTAAATTGGTTCATTTGAAAGTAGACATTTCACTCTCATCAGACAAATATATACGGAGATAATTTCAGAGACCAAGACGGCAGAAAGCGCATCCTGTTTGCTTGAATTATTTTACAAAAGCACAATGTTTTGTTGTTATTGTGAGAGCACACAAATAAATGTCTTTACAGATCAAAAAGATATATTACCAAAATGACGGCGTATTTTAGGTGCCTCCATCTGTCATAAAGTGAGCGTGCTACTATTCAGCTTCATTGTTCCGGATCGGAAATGTCCAAGTATCTTACCACGTAAATTATCGTATTTGGAAGAAAATTATCGTACACAAGTACAGAGTACAGCTATTTATCTAGACCAATAACTTTTTGACACAACCTGCAAATTTCCACAATAGATAAATAACTAGGCTATCTTAGTGGGAAAGTCAAAACTCCACTTCTGAGTCGCAGTCATCAGAAGCCTGCATGTTGCCAGATATTGAGAAAACGGTAGATGTATGATCCACAGCTAAATCAAACAGTAAAGCCCTACGATTTGAAGTGTCACAAAATTCTGAAAATATCATACATTATGGGATTTTTTTCAATACTGATCGTACATCGTACAGAGGTCAAAATTATCGTACAAATACAATAATTATCATACATCGGCCAACACTGTTAAGCTTCCAGATTTGACGACTATTAGTTAGTTGACTACTGGGGGGCAGCCCTAAACATTACCAGATTCATGTTCATCCATTTTGGAAAATGGACATTCATTTCCAAACAGCCGTGATATGTGCAACAACCAACTCAGTAAAATGTTTGCAAGAATCACGTTCATCCATTTCGATTGAACTGTACACTTTATTAGTGCCACTCAGTGGTCATTTCAAGTATCCCACAATGCAGTGCACTCAATATTATGATTTCAGAACTTGAAGCAATATCAGCCACGATTTTATCTTTTATCAGGTACTGCTTACAGTGCATTCAAACTGTATTTTTCTATAGCAGGGGTGTCCAGTTCTGTTCCTGGAGGGCTGTGTCCTGCAGAGTTCAGCTCCAACCCCAATTAAACTCACCTGAACAAGCTAATTAGTGTATAACTAGGCATACTAGAAACTTCCAGGCAGGTGTGCTGAGGTACATTGGAGCTAAACTCTGCAGTAGCCTTCAGATACCGAATTTGGACAATTCATTTTCTTTTTAGCTAGTAATTTGTACGGTTTAGCATACTACTATTTAATGCATGTTGTTTCACACGAGACTAAAAATCGTATGCTACATATATAGTTAGTATGCTAGTGTTCCATTCCGAACATGGTGAGAAATACTGTAAACTACTAAACTATTAGACCATGTGGAATCAAATGGTGATTCAACATAGATCTGCTGCTTTATACATGAGAAAACAGAAACAGACGCTCATGTGATGGACCTGCTCACTGGGAAGGACTAGTTCACCACCTTGTGGCCAAGAAAAGCAGTGCCACAGATTTGAGACACTTTGAGAAGGACAACTATTCTGTAAACTCTGATGGACAATACCTGATTTTATAAACACATGAATAATGATCTATTTTTTCAGAAGGATTATGGAGTACAATGGACTGGAGGGTTGAATGGCATAGACTGGAAAAAAATCATAATATTTAAACCACTGTACTGTAGTTATTGATAGAGCAAAGGTACAACATTTAGGGTGAATAACTTGTGCGTGTCTTATTGAGAGACTGTATCGGATGCGATTTGTATCTATATTTTGTGTCTAACAGTGCCAGTATAGAACTATTTTGGGTAAAGATCTAGTTTTTTTCCCCATAGTTGATCTTTTGTCACTGGAATAAACAATGATGTTTGTTAACAATACTAAAAGCACTTTAACTCAAGGAGGAGGCTTTATTTTTGATATCTCATTTGGATCCAACTTAACTGTACATGGTCTTTTATATTGAAGATGATGACTAAGAGTGAAAGAATGTATTATGAATTATAGTCATTGTCAAGTCAACGTGCCTATGAATGAACAACAACAACAACAACAACTATAATAATAATAATAATAATAATAATAATTTAGAGCGGTTTACTAAGTCAAGAACCACTGTTGTAAATTACTATTGTTCATGCATTGTGTTATTTTTAGTGAAGAAACTGTCCATTATACAGGTTGTTGAGGTGAAATGTAATTAGTTTTATAAAATCATTTTTTATGTGAGATCAGATACTGTATAAGCTTTTCAACTTGCAGGTAATACAAACAAAATATGTCACATTATTATTATTATTATTATTATTATTATTATTCAAATGGTTTATGTTGTTGAGAAAGAATGATTTTGGTTTAATCTTTAGCACATTTTGCCTGTCTTAAACTGCGGCTGTAAGGAAACATCTGTTTCATGAATTTCCTTTTGTGTTTAGTCACTTTCAGAACTGGCCTTTCATCACTTTAACTGCTAATGATCTCAAATGACTGTTTTTAATAAATGAGAAGTTTTGAAACAGTTGCACTGTGATTTAATCAGTGTGTTCAATAAACAGTGTTAGTTTCATAACACCTAGTGTGATTCTGAGGTGAGTGTTACAAACACTGGCGTTTATTCCCTAAAATTCCCAGCATCATGAAAATGAAACACTAAATTGTGATGCAGATGTGGTAAATTCATATGAAGTCACCCTACAGTATGTTTTTTTTGTGTGTGTCACTGTATACAGTCACATATACACACAAGGGAATCAAAATACCCAAGATTGTTAAGAAGGGTCTGGTTACAGACATGCACTTGCATTTTCAGACCTGCACTCTCAGACAACTGCACTTCCGCAAGTGACGTCACTTGCGGTCTATTTTTTTTTTCATTTTATTGTATTTATTTATTACTTTTTTTTATTGAATCTCTCAACAATGTCACTCACAATCGCCACTTGCACTCTCTGCTACCTGCGACATCACTTGCAATCCACACAAATGGTGTGTGTTGCCAATGGAGACAAAACACTGTGGTGGTTAAACGATTAAAGCTAATTTAAGTGATGTTTTATTAACAAAGTTCAGGAGAAGCTCGCACAGATAATTATCACGGCCAATTCGCCATCAGCAATCACACTCCCTATCCAAGCACCACAAGAGAGAATCCCTATAAATAGCCAAGCAGTCCTACCTCCATTATCTCTAATCTTTTCGGCATCCCTCCTCCACCCCGTCTCCTCACCTTCAGCCCATTGGGGAGCACTTGTTAGGTTCGGGCCAAGTGCTGAGCTCGGACCCCTCTTCCCGGGCAGGGGGAGTGCACCGGGCTCGGGGATGATTACCGAGCCCGGAGCCCTCTCCCGGACAGCACGCCAAATTCGCATAACCTTTACTCAGTTTATTATCTGTGGGCGCGAACTCGTGAATAGCATAATGTACAGGGTCTTGCAAGTCATCTGTAAGAGATAAAGACAAGACCAAATCTGTGGCCACAGGACAGCAGAATATGAACGCAATGCATAAAGTCTCTTGTAGAAAACTATTAACACTTGATATGGCTTAATGCCTTAAGATACATTAAGTGCCATTAAAAGATCAAATTTGTTATACAGTTTATTAATTTAATGTGCTTTAAGGTAAGCATATGGCCACTTTTATACTTGCCCAGCAAACTCTCAATGTGGCCAAATGGACTAAGATGATAAAGATCAAATTCAGTATAAACCTTATTGTTGACAAACTACATATGAACACGCAATAAGAAATGCATTATGTGATATTAAAAGGACCAACTCCGTATGGGCAAGCAGACGAGCCCAGAACGCAGTGCATTAAATAGATGTTTTCCTCCCGTAGAAAATCTACATAAATAAAAAACAATGATACAAAAGGGCTGTAGAGATTATTCTATATGGGAAACCACAAATATACGCGGAGTTGCATTTATTCTGGGCTCACATGCTTGTCTGTAGTTGTTTTAATAATGAATAGTAGCATATTGAATTTAGTCTTTAAATTCGTTTTAAGTTTTTAACCACCACAGCGTCTCGTCTCCATTGGCAAAACGTCCCATTTGCTTGGATTGCAAGTGACGTCGCAGGTAGCTGAGAGTGCAAATGGCGATTGCGAGTGACATTGTAACTAATTTAGTTTCTGTTTTCTTGTCTTCACCACCTGGCTACTGTTGTAAAATGTTGAGAGATTCAATTAAAAAAATAATAATAATAAAATAAAGTAAAATGAAAAAAAAAGACTTCAAGTGACGTCACTTGTGGAAGTGCAGGCGTCTGAGAGTGCAGATCTGTAAATGGAAGTGCCATACCCTATTGAGATTGTTAGTTGCGACTTTAGTTATCAACTTTTTTACTGTCCTGGCAGTGCTTACTGAAGTATGTTATTGATGGGATATAAGCAGTTTTAAAACCCACTGCTACTGAACAGTTACACTGCATGAATGATTTTGTATTTTTACTCTTTTAGAAAAAAAGTTACAAAACTGTTACTGGGATGTACGTGTTCAAAAGATACTAATATGTACACTTTAGGGTCCTAATAAGGTAATATTTATTTTTAATGTACCAATATGTACTTTTTAGGTTTTGTACTTTAGGGTACTTGCCCCAGCGATGCCCCTTGATAGATGAGTGTTATAGTACATTGTGACGCATTAATCATAGTACAGTCAAAGTTTCCATATGACATCACTCTCATAAAGTGGGGCGGAAACAGCACTAAAAGCGAGTCACGTGTTTGAAACAAACGAACAGGAAGAATTTACTTTTGAGAATTGAAGCCATTGTGTCTCATTCGGTTTAAAACATTTACAACAAAAGACATTGCAGGTAAGAGCTTTATGCTCTAGTTAAGTGATCGAATTCATGTAAAGAGTGAAATGTGAATGCATGCATATTAGGTTTCGTTTCAATTCAAAGTGAAATATGAGCTGCAGCATGTGCATGACAGTTTCTGAATGTACATTGTCCACAATTCTGGATTTAACACAAGTAATATGCACTTTTGACAACATGCCAGTTGTTTGTTTTGAAATGACTGGATAAAGCAAGCATTCTCTGCAGGTTTAGCTGTTTGTGTAGGTGAGTAGGAGAGACTTTGACATTTTTGTGAATTATTTTTATGATTGAACACTTTGCTGACATTTACTTTCTCTTTTCTGTTTCCGGCCTGCAGCCTTCAGTTTTCAAAGTCGTTGACAGCTATGAAACTCATTCTGAGATGGATTTTTTGCTTCAGTTTAGGTGCGTATCTACTTTATGAAGAATTTACCAGCTCAAAACAGTCAAAGGATTACCCTCACAGGTTCTGGTTAAACTTACTCATTGAAGGAATAGTTTCCACAAAACACCCTTGTGTTGTTCCAAAACCATGACTACACAAAAAAGATTTGTATGAATCTACAGCCTCATTTTTCTTTACAATGAAAGCATACAGCATCAGAAGTACGTTCTCAGAAAAGCTGTCACTTGGCGGTATCCTTTCAAAAGCTACTAATATGTACATTTTAGAAACTAGTATGTATGTTTACGCTACAAAAGGTGGACCTTTTGCAAACGTTCTTCACCAGTGGCAGCTTTATTTGCTTTTTTTCTGATTGTAGCCTATATATTGTAGTCCGTACAGCTTGTGCACTATATTGAGCAATTTTACATATCTTGTTTATATGTTTATATTTTTCTTCTGTTCTATGTTCTTATGTTCAAAGATTTGAGATCAGTAGGACTTTATTTCAACAATTATGCATTAAATTGATTAAAAGTAACAGTAAAGTTATTTATAATCATACAAAAGACTTCAAATAAATGCTGTTATTTTGAATATCTCTATTCATCAAAAAATCCTGAAATAATGCATCACAGTTTAGACAAAAATATGAAGCATTTTGGTAAATTTTCAGAATTTCTATCATTAATTATGAAACATTGGTTTATTAGATACGTTTTTTTGTACTAATTTTGAATGTTTTTAAAATACATTTTGCTTTTGCACGTTGGGAACATTGCCAGCATGGGCCACTGCTCCCCTACCCATTATCCAATTCCCTTTCCTCATTGTCAAATCTTACTGTTTTGTATGTCAGTGTGGTGTGCCTTATTATTTCGATATGTTCCCCGTCTTGCACTGTACATGTCAAAAGACATTAATAATGTTAACAAACATTTCCATGTTTAAATAATTTCAAATAATTCACATTTTTATTTTCCATTTCATATTTATATGTCAATCTTTCTGTTCACATAAAAATAAAATATAACAGCTATAATAAATAAAAAATAAAAATAAATAAATAATAATAATAATAATAATAATAATAAATGAATAATAATAATTTTTTCTAAAGGACCATGTGACACTGAAGACTGTAGTAATGGAGCTTTAGCATGACAGGAAAAATATAATTAAAATATATTCGAAGAAAGTTCTTTAAATTGTATATTTACTGTTTTTACTGTATTTTTGATTTTAAGAAAAAAAAAATGCAGCCTTGGTGAGCTGAAGAGATTTCCACCAAAAAAAAATTAATATATAAGACGTCAAATTCCACAAGACATTCATGACATTTAATCTGACTGAAATTGAAATAACATCAGAGTGTTAAACTCTTTAGAAATTTGGCATTTAAACCAAACACAGCTAATAAGCAATTGACCTTTCATATTAATTTTTCCAAACAAGAGTAAGAAAAAAGCATATTGTGCTTTATTGTGTTTGAATGCTAGCTGTTGTTTTGCGTTACAGAAAGCTGAGCAAACGCTAGAGTAAAGAGTCATAGCTACGGAAGTAATATGGCATTGGCAAAGGCGTTGTTGCGATCGCAAAAATCACGTTCAGTGGGTGGGGGGAATTGTCGCGATCGCGAATTCATGTTCGGGGGTGGAAAGCGGTTTCGCAATTGCGGCTCCCAAAGACCTATGGGCCCTATGCATTCTGTCACCCTTTTACCCCCACTAGCGATGCCCATACCATACATCAATGGAAAGCTCATTAAAAAAAAAAAACTGACCCTTATGCCTGGTTTTGTGGTCCAGGGTCACATATTAGAATGATTTCTGAAGGATCATGTGACACTGAAGACTGGAGTAATGATGCTGAAGATTCAGCTTTGCATCACAAGAGGATACTTATAAATTAATTTTAAAATATATTAGAAATATAATATATAATACATTATAATATTAATATAATAGAAAAACGCAATTTTAATTTGCAATAATTTTTAGTTTTTACTGTATTTTTAATCAAAGAAATGCCTTAGTGAGCAAAAGAGACATCTTTCAGAAACAAAACAAAACAAAACAAAACAAAACAAAACAAACAAAGAAAAAAATTTTTTACAGACCCCAAGCTTTTGAACTGTAGTGTATATATAGGTTAATTACTGCAAAGTTGCAACAAACTTGAGTTTTTATTTCAATTAATTTCAGGGAGTTTTAAGTCTTCAGTTTCTCTCCATAGCTTTATTATAGTAGTAAAATCCTGATCCTCAATATACTAAATGGTTAAACAACCACTGTAGATGACTCAAGCATAAATTATATTTTCATCCATGCAGGTTTTGTTGCTGATTGCCATCGTTATGGTTTGAAAGGAAGCTCAGTCAGTCTGAGCATCAGTCCCAGAAATCAGTCACATCAGCTAAATAATGTCAAATGGCGACGATTCAACAGGAAAGACTATCTTGGAGACAAAGACGGAGTTCCCCCTAACTTTAAGAAAAGAATAAGCTTAAACCACTCAGACTGGTCTTTGACCATACACAACCTTGAAGAAAATGACAGTGGACTATATGAGGCCCTTTCACATTTTGAGGATGAAACTCTGGCTGCATTCACACTTACAGTGGAGAGTAAGATCTATCCATCCATTTCATATACATTGTATACTAACAACATGATACACTCTTAGAAAAAAAAAGGTACACAACTGTAAGCTTTACTGGTGGTACCCTGAAGGGTACAATTTTGTATGTCTAGTTGTACACTGTAAAAAACAATTTGTTGAGTCAACTTAAAATAATTTGTAACCTGGCTGCCTTAATTTTAAATTCAGTCAACTCAAAAAAAGTTTATTCAACTTGAAGTGTTAAATTATACTAAGTGACAACTTAGATATGAGTTGAATCAACTTAAAATTTTAAGGCAGCTGGGTTACTTACCCATCTGTTAAGTTCAGCAAACACAAATATCTAAGTTGTTACTTAGTACAACTTAACATTTCAAGTTGACTAAACCTATTTTAGTTGACTGAAC
Organism: Labeo catla; assembly: GCA_012976165.1. Classification (NCBI taxonomy): domain Eukaryota; kingdom Metazoa; phylum Chordata; class Actinopteri; order Cypriniformes; family Cyprinidae; genus Labeo; species Labeo catla. Next base: position 416,348 of record VONZ01000105.1, read on the forward strand.
TTAAAATTTTAAGGCAGCAGGGTAAAAAATTATTTTAAGCTGACTCAACAAATCGTGTTTTTTATTTTTTTACAGTGTACCTTTAAAGGTACCATCATATGTTTTGTTTCCCTAGGAACAAAATTTTACCTCTGCAGTACCCTTTTTCCTGACATTTTATATACTTCAGTATCTCAGCTCAGATGTTGCTGATAACTTATCTGTGGTGTTTTTCAAGATCCTGTCTCTCAGCCTGTAATCGAAGTGAGTCAATATGATATTAATTCATCTGCTGAAGTGTGTCGGGCCACAGTAAACTGTTCGGCTGATGGCAGCTGGGCCACGTTTGACTGTGACCAAAGTCTCTGTGTGATGACACAAGCCTCTCAATTCTCCATTAACATCAATGTCACTGCACTGGACAGCGACATCCAGTGCCACGTCAACAACCATGTGAGCAAGAGTTATTCTAAAGCTTCCAACATTATGTGTAACCATTTCTGTCTAACAATGCCAGTATAACACCACTTTGGTTAAAGATAATTTTTTTCCCCTCCATAGTTGATCTTTTGTCACTAGAATAAACAATGATGTTTGCTAACAATGCCAAAAACACTTTAATTCGAGGAGGAGGCGTTATTTTACATGTTTTATATGTAAAGATAATGACAAAAAAGTGAATGTATTTTGAATTGCAGTAAATGTAATTAGTTTTATGAGAGATCAGATATAAGCTTTTCAATTTGAAGGTGATATAAACCGCCCATGTCACATTTATTATTATTATTAGGGGCCAAGCATCGCATCCATTGTATCTTCTGCTCTTGAGTCTATAGCAGCCCATAAAACCATTTGCGGGAAAGTTGTGAAATTTGGCACACTGATAGAAGACAGTCTCAACATTAACCACAGCAAGTTTGGAGTCTCTAACTCAAACTCTCTAGCGCCACCACTTGTCCAAAAATGTAACTTAATTTATGCTAATAACTTTTGAACTGTAAGGTCCAGAAGGAAAATTATTAAAGTATTAAAATTATTAAATTATTTAAATATGCACTTCAGGGTGCTATAATATTTACTTTTAAAGGTACTATGCACAAGTACTAATATGCACTTTAGGGAAAAATTCTTTTTTCTTCAGATCGTAAGGTTTAGTTTTTTTGCCATTATTAATAGTTCATAAAACCTACTTTTTCGAACTCGTCCTAGACGGTTTGTCTGATTTTCACCAAAATTGGCTCAGATCATCTTCAGACCATGCTGGCAAAAAGTCATGGAATTCAAGTTGATTAGTCAAACTGTTCTCGAATAACACACACACGAATCTGACGAAAAGCATGCAAAAATGGATGTGAGGCTCCGGGACAGTTTGGCGTATTGAGAGCAAGCTTGGTGTGTGTTATAACAAGTATGACCTATCTGCAGTGTTTTGGTGCTACACCACCTACTGGTCAGAAGATATGGAAGATGGCTATATTTGCTTATAACTTGTGAATGGTTTGGCCAAAAATCACAACACTGGTCTCTTTAGATTTGGAGGAGCATGCCAAATTAAAGCATATCCAATTTTCCCATGTCAGCCATTTTGGGTGCCAACCATTTTGGACTTTGTTATAAAATGCTATATTTTCAAATGGATTGTCGTATCATTACGACTGCCCTGATGGCACTGAAAAAGTTTTGGGGCAGCTCCACCTTGTGACCAAAAGTTATAAAGAAATTACAAAAAAATGCTAATAACATTTGATTAAATTGGCCGATGGTAATGAAAGTTATCTTAATATATTCCTTGGTTCGAGAACATTGATACCAATTATGCTAAAATTGGGTAAACTTTCTGTCTGACATTTTGATTCATGTTGAAAAGCTACTTTTTCGAACTCCTCCTAGACCGTTGGTCCGATTTTCACCAAATTTGACTTCAGACTATGCTGGAAAAAAAGTTATGGAATTGTGTCGATATATGAAACTGTTTTCATTTAACACATCAACAAATTTGCTGGAAAGATGCCAAACTGCATCTAAGGCTGTATCTCTGCAAAGCTTTGACATATTTACACCAAACTTTGTATGTGCTATTGTCACCTCACACTGATCACGCCACATCAATTTGGTAACAGCGCCACCTATTGGTCGAGAGTGATAAACCATTAATTAACCATTAACTATGAAATTTCCAAAAATGCTAATAACTTTTGATTGCATTAGCCTATTGTAATGAAACTGGTCTCATAATATTCCTTGGGTGAGGCCAGCAACATACATACTGGTTATGCCATAGTTGGCAAAACTTCCTGTCCGCCATTTTGATTTGTGTTGAAAGCCTACTTTTTCAAACTTGTCCTAGACCATTTATCCAATATTCACCACAATTTGTCTGTGCGGACACAAAGTTATAGATTTCATGTTGATAGATGAACCCGTATTTTTACAGTGCCATAACAAATGTGAGGCGTGAAGCGTGCAAAACTTTGACAATGACACTAAACTATATTTGTGTCATTGTCACCTCACACAGAACACACCACATCAATTTTGTAACAGCGCCACCTATTGGTCAAAAGTGATAACCTATTAAATCATATTACTAGTGGTTAAAATCATCTTAAAATGGCTTCAGTTATTCATTGCTTCAGTTGCTCTTATGCATGCTGCCTTGCTTGGCCCTGTAATTGCAGTTTATGTTGTTAAAAAGAATGATTTTAGTTTCATCTTTAGGAAATGTTGCCTGTCTTAAACTGAGGTTGTAAGAAAACATCTGTTTCATGAATTTCCTTCTGTGTTTAGTCACTTTCAGAACTGGACTTTCATAACTTTAACTACTATTGATCTCAACTGACTGTTTTTAATAAATGGAAAGTTTTGAAGCAGTTGCACTGTGATTTAATCAGTGTGTTCAATGAACAGTGTAAAATCAGTTTCGTAACACCTGGTGCGATTCTGAGGTGAGCGTTAAAAACACCGGCGTGTATTCCCTAGAATTCCCAGCATCATGAAAATGAAAAATTGAAGTGTGATGCAGATGCATCTGTGGTAAATTCAGCCTTCACCTGAAGTCACTCTACAGTATGTAGAGTATTTTCTTTTTTTTTTTTTTCTGCTTGAGCAACTGTATGTACTCACACAGGGAATCAAAACACTTAAGACTTTAGTTGTGGTTCTCTACTCAATATTTATTTATAATTTAAATATGTACTTTAGAGTGCTAATATTTAATTTATATGTGCAAAGTACTAATATGCACTTTAGGGTAGTAATATGTACACTTTAGGCACTAATATGTACCGTTTAGGGAAAAATAAGGTACAAAGTACCTTTTAGCATTTGGGTACCTCAGTGACAGCTTTATAGATAGATAGATGCATAGATAAATGGATAACGGTTACAGTACATTGTGATGTATTAATCATAGTTTCCGTATTACATCACTTTCATATTAGGTCAGAAATAGACTAAACCGGTGTTGCTTCTTTTAAACATGCAAATGAACAGGAAGACTTTACTTTTGAGTCTGAGAGTGAAAACTGTTGCGTCTCATCCTGTTCAAGACATTTACTACGAACGATCTTACAGGTAAGAACTTATGCTCCAGATATGTGATCAGTTACTTGCTTTTATGCATTTGACATGTAATGAGTGACATGTAATTAGTAAAATATAAAATGCATGCATTTTCAGTTTCATTTTTATTCATAATGAGTTGCTTCATAACTGTGCAGCGTGTGCACAGCTGTTACTGAACGTAAAATTTCTGCAGCTCTGCAATTCTGGATCTAACACAAGTAATTTCAACTTTAATATGAGCACAAGTGCATAACCAGTTGTTTTTTTGTTTACATTAAAATTAAAATGACTAGTTACAGCAAGTGTTCCCTGGCTATGCAGGTTTAGCTGTTTGTGACATAACATTATTTCTGTGTAAACATTTGCTTGACTTAGAGCACAAATATCTGATATAAACTTTAGCATTTAATTTAAAATCTATAATATCTGCTTGTGGAGTAAACGGAGTAGGCGAGACTTGAACTATGAAGTTCCATTTGAATTAATTTTATAATTGTGTGTCAAAGTGTGTGTTGGTGGAGATGACCTTTGCTTCTGTTGTGACTCATTGTGAAAAAAAAACACTGAAAAATCTAAAGCTCAGAGGAGTTTCAAACTTTCCACCAGACTTAGTAAAACCGATATGCTCTACCAGCTGCATAACTAAACTGACACACACCCTCAAACACCCACATACACTTACAGTAATTGCTTATTTTCTATTTTGTTGAGCTTTACAGAAGTACGGATGTCTGAGAATATTGAAATAAGAAGTTATTAGTGGAAATAAGAAAGTTTAGGTAGTATTCACTCATTTAATAAGTTCATTTAATAATTGCTTTGGTGCTCTGTATCGAAAGGTTGTTTTGCTGAAAACTTTGCTTACGTTCAGTTTTCTGTTTCCTGCCTGCAGGTGCTCAACAGGAAATCTGGTGTCTTATTTTCAGTCTTCAAAGTTTAGCTGACAACTATGAAACTCATTCTGCGGTGGATTTTTTGCTTTAGTTTTGGTGCGTATCTGCTTCATGACGAATTTCCCAGCTCAAAATGGAGCGAAAAAGATACCCCTCACAGATTCTTGTTAAACTGAATTATAAGGAATAGTTCCCAACAAAATACCTTTGCGTTGTTTCAAACCTAAATGACTTTCTTTCATCTGTAGAACACAAAAATGATATTTGTAAGAATTTACAGCCTCATTTTTTTTCTTTACAATAAAAGCATACAGCATCAGAGACCAGTATGCGCCCTTCAGAATTAAATATGGTACAAAGATGCACCTTTAGTGACAGCTTTTATACCTTTGTTTCTGAGAGTGTAGCCCATATAGTGCAAAAAGTAGTCCATAGCTTGTGCACTACTAAGTCTTCTGAAGTCATATGATAGCTTTGTATGAAACATAGATCCAAAAGTAAGAATACTTTTCACTTTTCTTAGGACTTGCTTTTCTTACACTTACCATTTGGCATTTTATTTCATATATTATTATTTCTTCATATGTTCTATCATTTAAAAGTTTGGGGTCAGTAAGACTTTTTAAAAGAAATTAATATTCAGCAACGATGCATTAAACTGACCAAAAGTGACAGTAAACACATTAATATTCTTACAAAGGTTTCAAATAAATGCTGCTCTTTTTAACTTTTCTATTCTATTGTATCACAGATTCTAGAGGTCGACCGATGCATCGGTTTTGCCTATTAATCGGCACCGATAGTTGATTGGCGGAACTATCGGTTATCGGCAGAAATCCATGCTGATAGTTTTTTCCGGGTTGGGTCCGTTGCTGGAGCGGCTGAGAAGGTCGTCATTATACAGCAAAGTCCCTATAGTCTTTGTTATACAGCATGAAAGCAGCCTCTAGTGGCAAAAATCACTGACAGCACGTGTCATTTGTTTAGACACCTGACACTGCACAGAGCGGGACACTTCAAAAGCGGATTTAAAACATCGACAACGAAACAGTGTGTACAGTGTACTGTAGTGCATGTTTTTATGTCATTAGTAAGCCATGAATTTGTTGACTAGATGCTGCATTGGTGGAGAAAGGACAGCAGTATACTTTTGCCCATTTGGTGATCAAATAAAGTCTTGTAGACCGCCGCTTGAATTGAACGCGACGCGTTCAGTCTGTGATACCGGATAGCTGCGAGTTCTTCTAGAGGTGGCACTGCACGTTTGCCCGTTGTGTGACTAACATATTTTTATATTTTGATTAGATAACCACAAATGTTCTAGAATAGAAGCAGCTAAATTGTTAAAGTACACAATATCCATACGTATGCAATTTCAATACTGTGGCCTTCGTGTAGATATTTAGAGATGGTCATCTTTAGCTTGACTGTTGATGTAATGGTAACACTTTACAATATGAGTCCATTTGTAACATTAAGATTGATAAAAGCTGTAGAATAGAAGTACTGTTGCTCGTTAGAGTGTGTTAATTTCAGCATTTACTGATATATTTAAAAATTTTTAGTTGCTTTTGTTAACATTAATGAACAGTGAACTAACTGTAATGATCAATATATCGGTATCGGCCAGTGTGGTCCAACCTCGTTATCTGTAAAATCCAATATCGGTCGACCTCTAACAGATTCCATAAAAGGATGAAGCAGCACAACTGTTTTCAACACTGATAATAATCAGAAATGTTTCTTGAGCAGCAAATCAGAATGTAACCCTAGATCACAAAACCAGACTTAAGTAGCATATTTGTAGCAGTGGCCAAAAATACACTGTGTGGGTCAAAATGATAATTTTCTCTTTTTTAATGCCTTTTAAGTAAAGGTCATGTTCCATGAAGATATTTAGCAAATTTCCAACCGTAAATATATCAAAACTTAATTTTTAATTAGTAATATGCATTGCTAGGAACTTCATTTGAACAACTTTAAAGACAATTTTCTCAATATTAAGATTTCTTTTGCAAAACATAATGGAAAGCTAATTTATTCAGCTTTCAGATGTACTTCAGACACATTTTAAAAAACGGACTGAAGATTCAGCTTTTCATCACAAGAGTACTTATAAATTAATTTGAAAATATATTAAAATAAAAAACAGTCATTTTAATTTGCAATAATATTTGACAGTATTACTGTTTGTACTCTATTTTTGATTAAATAAATGCAGCCTTGGTGAGCAAAAGAGATGACTTTCAGAAACATAAAAAAAAATAAAATAAAATAAATAAATTATAGACCCCAAGCTTTTGAACTGTAGTGTATATATAGGTTAATTACTGCAAAGCTGCAACAAACTTGAGTTTTTACTTCAATGAAATTTCAGGGAGTTTTAAGTCTTCGGTTTCTCTCCAAAGCTTCATTTTGATTGTAGTAAAATTCTGATCCTCAATATACTGAACGGTTATACAACCATTGTAGATGACTCTGTCATAAATTACATTTTCATTCATGCAGGTTTTGTTGCTGACTGCCGAGAGAATCGTTATGGTTTGAAAGGAAGCTCAGTCAGTCTGAGCATCAGTCCCAGAAATCAGTCACATCAGCTAAATAATGTCAAATGGCGACGATTCGACAGGAAAGACTATCTTGGAGACAAAGACGGAGTTCCCCCTAACTTTAAGAAAAAAGTAAGCTTAAACCACTCAGACTGGTCTTTGACCATATACAACCTGCAGGAAAATGACAGTGGACTATATGAGGCCCTTTCACATTTTGAGGATGAAACTCTGGCTGCATTCACACTTACAGTGGAGAGTAAGATCTATCCATCCATCTCATATACATTGTATGCTTACAACATGATACACTCTCATTTTATATACTTCTGTATCTCAGCTCAGATGTTGCTGATAACTTATTTATGGTGTTTTTCCAGACATTGTCTCTCAGCCTGTAATCAAACTGAGCCCATTTGACTTTAATTCATCTGCTGGAGTGTGTCGGGCCACAGTAAACTGTTCGGCTGATGGCAGCTGGGCCATGTTTGACTGTGACCAAAGTCTCTGTGTGAAGACACAAGCCTCTCAATTCTCCATTAACATCAGTGTCACTGCACTGGACAGAGGCATCCAATGCCATGTAAACAACCACATGAGCAAGAATCATTCTAAAGCTTCCAACATTATGTGTAAGCATAAATTTTATTCAATACTCATCTTGTGTCATGTTTCACACTGTCTGTACTTCACACTGTAATAATTCATACTTAATTAGGTTTGGGATTTCACACTGTAAATTCATAAACACTGAGTTAATGTTCTCATTTGCTATTTGTGAGATTAACAATGTTAACTGGATGAGTACAGCATGCAACGAGCATGTATTTTATTAGCTGCCACATCTGTGGATATGTGGTCATGAAAATCCCCTCTGGTTTCTTATGAAAGAAAATCAGAAGGAAAAAACAGAGGGGTGTTTACGTCACTTTTTGAAGTTTAGAGTCGTTTCCTCCAGACAATGATATTCAACAGCATATGCATTATGTGGGTTTAGGTGCATGAATAGTAGGTGACCAGATGTTCCCGTTTTCCATTTTTGGTGACCTGTCCCTAACTGGAGCTGTCCCTGGAAAATGTCCCCGTTTTACAGCACGTTCAAAACAACCCGCAAATATCACAGCCATTCAGAAGTGCACCAGTGCACCATACTCCCAACGAAATGGACAAGTTTATAATCTAATTCATAAATATTAAACCTTTTTAACTATATTAAAAAAATTTGTCATGGAAAAGACTTGCTGGTTCCTTTTGATTTCGCAGTTTTCGGCTATATGTTTGCTTACATTAGATCTGAGGTGCCTTCAGTATGGCTATGTCATGCAATATGATATTCAAACTCACATTAGTCACTTTTATCATTGAATAAAGCACATAATTAGTACCTGAGATTATAACTGTCATAGCTGTTGTTCCAGCCACAATGTCGCAGAAATAGACACCATTTCAAAAATAGAAATTTTGTGTGTCGCCATCGTGGCTAGTTAGGACAAAAACTCAAAAAGATACCTTTTATACCATTTGAAAATAATATATTTGTTAAATAGTTTTATTTATCACATGTTCTCATATTTACTGTTTTATTTTTAATGTGTTTTTCTAAAGCCATAATTTTGTTATAATGCTACTGTTTCGATATGTTTGCTATTTGCAATAGTTACTATTTACTACAGTATTTAAAATCTACGGTAGGTTTGATCCTCAAACATCACTGAAATGACAATTAAGATATTAATATATGGAAGCCACAGCAATTAAAACATTTTGTCCCCGTTTTTTAATTTGCATAATCACAAGTGAGATTTCAGTGATATTTTGACCACTGAACTAGGAAATGTCCCAGTTTAGGGGGCGCTAATGAAAAAAAAGAACGTAGGTACAACTTCCGGTGAGGTGGCGGACGTAGTATACCAATGGTACTTTGTGTGCTAAGAGGCTAAGTGTTTTTTAGACCATTGTTTACTTTGTAAAGATTTGCACACCTTTCTCATGGACAACATATGCTTTTCGAATTTGTGTTATTAGCAAGTTTGGATCTCTAAATTTTGCATGACTGTCAACTAGTGAAATGACATTTGAACCGAGACTTAAGAGCTTGTGTTAAAGGGCATCCCAAATGAAGCCTCGATTCGAGGCTTGTTAACGTAGAAATCACTTTCGTAGAAGCCTCCATTCATGTGCGCCATTCACTTTGCGTGTCCCAATGTTCGACCCCCAGATCTTACTTTGCAAGTACATTTTCATTGGGAACTAATTAATAATTAAATTTTTAAATACCCAGTAATACAAGTAATATTTAGAATACAAATTATTTCAGGAAAATTAGATATATGCCATATGCAATTAATATATGTGTACATTGTTCTTATATTGCACAATACTGATATTCATACTGGCATTTAATGGCACTATTCAAAGGGTAAATTACACTGTAAAAAACAATTTGTTGTGTCAATTTAAAATAATTTGTAACCTGGCTGCCTTTTTAAGTTCAGCCAACTCAAAAAAACTTTATTCAACTTGAAATGTTAAATTACACTAAGTGACAACTTAGATATTTGAGTTGAATCAACCTAAAGTTTTCTCATGGGGCGTAGGAAACTTGTGGATATTAAAATATGTATTATTTGGCGTTTAGAACATGAGTCTTCAGAGAGATCTGTGGATTTTGACAATAATAAGGGGCTAAACACACCAAAGTAGCTACTCACCAGTTGCAGATTACATGAGGACAATATGTCTGTTGTTTTCTTCTGCGGTATTCTGAGGTGTGTCTGAAGTCCGTGGTCTTTTGCTTCATATTTAACAGTGCTCCATGTCCATTATGATCGCTGTTGGTGAGGAGCTTAATATAATGGCTATTTGCTAATTAGCGCCTTATTGTGGCCTAATGGACTCCTCCCCCCTTCAGAAACATTGTTTATACATAAGCACAATGGACCTTCAAATTTTATTATACTTTATTTTATTTTTAAATAAAACAATAAAATAACAAAGAAAATCTAGTGTAAATGTAACAGAGACTATTTTGTTGTTGTTTCTTTTTCAAAAATGTGTTGTGATATTTGTCTTTATCCTCAGGCCTTGAAAAGCAGCAAAGTGAGTCGCCCTCTTCACCGTCACTGGTCTTTTGGATCATGGTCACCACTGGTGGTGGCATTTTGTTGAGTCTGATTTTGGGTTTGATTGTAATAGTTTTCAGGAGAAGAAAGTGTTCAAAAATTCATCCACAGGTACTTTTTCAGTCAAATTCTCTCTTAAAACATTTGTCATGACTTTTTTAAATCCGTTCTTTCTCTCTGTATTAGTCCAGTCGTGTTGTGATTGAACAGCATCATGAAACAATTTATAGCACGGTGGACAAGCCGGCTGCATCTCAGATTTCTCCAGAAAACAATACTGTCAGCGACAAAGTAGAAACCATTTACGACACTCCATCACGACACGTATGTAATATCTTGCTGACTCGCGAGATTGTAATTTAAATCAATGTCTTTTTTTGGATTATGTTTCACCTGTTTAATTGTTGGTTTGTGTCTTTCTCAGACCAAGGCCTGTCAAGTAGACAGCGTGGAAGTGAGGAGTGACAACCAGGAACAACAGCAATCTCACGACAGAACTATTCAAGTAAAAGCTACAGTTCACCAGGCAGCAGAAGCCGATTCAGAGCCAATAAACACGGTTTACTGCAAACTGGGAGAGATCTGAGACATACACATACTGTTCATGTCTGAGATGTGAGTGGAGATTTAAACCACACCAGATATTTGTGAAGAAGATAGAAATTGTACTTTAATGTTAATTTTGTGTGTTTTCACTAGTGAATAGGTGGGTTTAAGCGTCATTGATACATGGATATAATATACACTGTAAGCTGCCTGCTATTTTGTGAAACAGTATATGCAATACACGCTTGAAAATAACAGTTCAAAAAGGATGTTTTGGTAGCAGTGCAGTGGAAGAACCATTTTTGTTTCCCCAAAGAACCCTTCAGTTCTTAGTACAGAGAGTATTTAAATAATCTGAAGAACCTTTTGTGGAATGGAAAGATTCTGCACAGAACCATCAATGGCAATAAAGAAGCTTTATTTTTATGAGTGTATGCAATGATATACATTTCAAACAGTCCTGTATTTTAACCTTATTGTGTAGCATGTTTAATTCATCAAGTATTGTTTTGAGTTGAGTTGTTAACTATTTTGTTGATCCTATTTTGTTCACAAATATCATTATTTAAAATAATCACAGCACATAATAGTCTCTAGTTCATTACTTACACTGAAAATGAAAAGTCAGGTTGAGTCCACTTACATGATTGTAGCATCCTTTATTCCATGTAGTATCATGTGTTTGCACATTTTGGCAAATACAATACAAATCAAATAAATAAAATTAATTGCATACTGTACACAGTATACATACAGGAAAAATTGTGATGGTATGCTATTCTGAACATAATCGTCTGCTATATTACACATTCTCTTGATCATACTGATGATAATTATAATTTATATTTCGGTGCTCAAATTATTTTCATTTGCTCATTACGCTATATGGATATAAACTGACAACTCTTAGTTAGGAATGGAGATGAAACGTAACGTAATACTAAACAGTTTTATTTTTGTACAATAAAGGCAATTGAAAAATACTTGTTTTATTCCTCTGTTATTTATGTACTGCACTCATTCCATTTTATTTAGGTCATAATGAAGATAAACTGACATATTCAGGTTGAAAACATTAGAATCTAGGTTATAATCTTTTTCGCTGAAGGAGAACATGATTAACATTTTCTGCATATATATGTGGTTTTTACTGGCAGCACAAACAGGAAGTTCACAGTTATCTTTGGTGAACGAAATACCACTCAAAATACGTTGTAAAACAAACACAGCAAATGTTTTTGCTGTGAAGAAATTGCTTAGTATTGCTTGATGATGAAGACATAATCATCAAACAATGACCTTACTAAGATGTCCAGATTTTCTGATCGTCATAACTCTGCTAAATCTCTGAGAAACTGTATTATCATAAGGTTCAATCAATTACATTAAAGTAAACATCACCCGCATAATAAGACTGTTACCTGAATGTGATAAGTGAATAAGATCACCACATGATGACTATATCATCATCAATATACAGTATAACCACCAGCATTTCATTTTAAATTATGTTTCTTTTAGCTTTTCTTGCTATAACAAATCTATCTTATAAACACAGTTATTGCAGCCAGAAAAAAATAACACACAATATCTAGGGTCGTATATATATATATATATATATATAGTGTATTAAATAAAGGAATGATAGTAAATCCACATATAGGTTGTCCTTCTTTTTGCCAAAGGGGATTGGCCCATCCAGACTGCTTAAGTCAAAATCATTTTAATTTATTTATTTACTTGTATTGAAAATGCATTTTATTAACATACATGATGAAAGTACAAACAGTGGAGGCATGACTAACACACAGTAAATACCAAAAGAAGACACAAGTGCAAAAACTACCACACAATAAAATCTGGATGAAACATCCAAATTGTCTCTATGATGACATCTAGTGGACAACAAGAGAATAGATCATTACATAGACATAAGCCTTTTGATACAGTATTTCCTTTTAAAAGTCATAATTCCATAATACATGTTAGTAATGTAACAGTTATGTAAGATTAATGCATATGATCCCAGCGGTACAGTATCAGCGGTTAGAAAATTTAGAAGAATTATGTGTTGTGGTGAATGTCATGGATTACGAATATTTGCATGGTTTGATCAATGACTTAAACACTACGTTTAATAATTAGGGTAATATATTCAATTCACCAACTTTTGACTAGATGCAGCAACAGCACCTGAAATTATACAAATTGATTCACAAGTATAAAATGTGTAGTTTTGTACATGCATTAAATTGTGATATTCTGCATTGTTTTTAGTTTATCTCACCTTAACCGGTTTACATCCTCAGAGTGGAGTAAACAGTGTTAGAATTCTCATTTCCTAAAAGACAACAAGAGTTGATCATATCTTTACAGCTGAGGTCAAATTCTTACATACACCTGGCAGAAACTGCAAAATGTTAATTATTTTACCAAATTAAGAGGGATCATACAAAATGCATTTTATTTTTTTTATTTAGTACTGACCTGAATAAGTTATTTCACATGAAAGACGTTTACATATAGTCCACCAGAGAAAATAATAGTTGAACTTATAAAAGTGAACCCATTCAAAAGTTTCATACAACTGTGTTGTTACCTGAATGATCCACAGCTGTGTTTTTTGTTTAGTGATAGTTGTTCATGAGTCCCTTGTTTGTCCTGAACAGTTAAACTGCCTGCTGTACTTCAGAGAAATCCTCTAGGTCCCACAAATTCTTTGGTTTTTCAGCATTTTTGTGTATTTGAACCCTTTCCAACAATGACTGTATGGTTTTGAGATCCATCATTTCACACTGAGCACAACTGAGGGACTCATATGCAACTACTACAGAAGGTTCAAACACTCACTGATGCTTCAGAAGGAAACACAATGCATTAAGAGCCAAGGGGTGAAAACTTTTACATTTGAAGATGAGGGTAAATTTAACTTATTTTGTCTTCTGTAAGTATCTTCTGTAGCTTCTGAAGGGAAGTACTAAATGGAAAAAAATGATTTGAAGGCCAAAAACAAAAAAAAAACCCCAAAAATGAATACATCTTCATTATGTTCAAAAGTTTTCACCCCCAATTCTTAATGCATATTTTTTCCTTCAAAGCATCAGTGAGAGTTTGAACCTTCTGTAATAGTTGGATATGAGTCTTTCAGTTGTCCTCAGTGTGAAAAGATGGATCTCAAAATCATACAGTCGGAAAGGGTGTTGGAAAGGGTTCATACAGTCGGAAAGGGTGTTGGAAAGGGTTCAAATACACAAAAATGCTGAAAAACCAATGAATTTGTGGGACCTGAAGGATTTTTCTGAAGTACAGCAGGCAGTTGAACTGATCAGGACAAACAAGGGACTCATGAACAACTATCACTAAACAAAAAAACAGTTGTGGATCATTCAGGTAACAACACAATATTAAACATCAAGCGTATGTAAACTTATGAACAAGGTCATTTTTATAAATTCAACTGTTCATTCATTTTCTCTTGTGGACTAAACATCTTTTATGTGAAATATCTTATTCAGGTCAGCACTAAATAAAATGTATTATTTTGGTAAAATAATTAACATTTTGCAGATTCTGCAAGCTATATGTAATTTGTTTCCTCAAATGTATGCATTTATTTTACAATTATTTTATTATACATGCATTTATTTTACTGTGATATGTTTCAACGAACAACCGCAACAGACACCTCAGTAGGTCTGTTGTCATACCTTTATTTTCTCTCTGTTTCTTCTTCATTTCCTTCAGGTCAATCTTAACATAAGTCACATCAGAATGACCTATTACGATATCTGGATTTTTTTTTTTTAAAAAAAGGAATGAATGAGTAAGATATTTTCTTTTGTTTTTCTGGTTTTAGTCTTTCAGTTGTTTGTAGTTAATAAGTTTATTTTTTGTTCAGAACTGATGATGGCCACTATTTTGTTGTCAATGATCAAATTAAATCAATTAAACCAAACTACATCTAATCACACATTAATATTTCATATTTCATATATTTCATATTTCATATATTAAAATATTTCATATTTTCATAAACAAAAATATCACTGCAATTAATGTAAAGATATTGTGAGTGGGACTGACCTGAGTGCAGTGGTGTTTGTCTGCTTTTCTTCGGATGTTGTGATGTCTGACTGATGTTTTGCAGCTGATGGTCAGTAGCGGGAGACAGAGATCCTCCACCTACTCAAACAAAGAAACTTCAGGAATGATTTACAAATGGCTTTCCTGCCCTCAGTTTATGACAGGTATTTATATAAAATGATCTTTAACCACCATAAAATGCTTCCAAAGATCAGTATAGTTAAGATTGTGTGTATGAGTAGGCTGTTTATTTGAAGAGAATGGATGAACCTTTGTTGCGTTTGCAGCAGAACAGCAGTACCAGTAAGAAAGTGAGCAGAAATGCGACACTCAGTCCTGCAATCACTCCAATTAACAGAGCATGAAACAGAGTCTCTGAAAAATCTGATTCTGTTTTAAAATAAAAGGTCAGCAGGTCAAATTAATCAAGTCTATTGCTCATTCTCTTTTAACATGTTGGTTAAAGTTTCTTATTTCTTATTTCCAGAAGTTTTTTTCTGACTCATGAGGTCAGAGTGATGTGAATAGATATAAAGGCACTCACCTGATACTGCCAGTGTAACTTTATCACTGGTGTGTGAGTATCGTGATCCTTGCGTCTCGTTTCCAGTACAGCTGTAATTACCTGTGTGAGATTCATTAAAAGAACTGATTTGGTATACCTGTGATTGACTGACATTAATCACTGAATCATCTTTTGTCCAGCTGTAGTTCCAGCTGGTCACATCTGTCTCTTGTATGTCACATGTAAGAGTGACTGTCTGTCCTTTGAGCACTCGTCCATCAGGATGAACACGCACTACAGGTTTGGGTCTCTCTGTGAAAAATTGACTGAAGTTTAATTAACTGACAGTACATGCTACTGTTGATGGGTGACATTAATCTGTATAATATTATTGTAAACTCAAACTCAGATTGCCTTGTAAAAGTAGCACTGACCTCTTACTGTTAGCAAGACTGCTTGGCTTTGTATGGTCTCTCTTAGTACAGAACACGCATATTTTCCTCCAACATTCACATTTCTTAGTGTTTTGGTTTCATTATCAGTTTTTATTTTCTTGGAGTTTCTATACCAGAAAATGGTCTGCCTAGTTGAATGTCCTACATCACAGCTCAGAGTTACTGTGTCTCCAGTGAACACTGAACTCTGGGGCTTTACAATTACTTTGGGGTTGTCTGTAAATATTTCACAATACAATCCTGAGTTAATAAATAGTCTTCAGTCATCATCTATAGCTAGATTTGCTTATGATTTCTGTTACTTATATTAAATGTTTCTTATTTTTGTCTCACCCTTTAGCTTATTTCCTTTGTCACTGAGTAATGTACTTCTGTGTTCCTCTGAAGCTTCTTGCCCTGCATGATGAGAACAAGAAACCTACTTTATTTACAACCACCTTGTTATTATACCTCTGAGCATATTGTATACTATGCAGTGAAGATCATCAGACTCACGTGATATAGCCAGTGTAACAGCATCACTGATCTCTGATTTCTTTCCATCAGTTTTTCTTTCTCCTATACAGGTGATGTTACTGCTACTGTCAGATTCACCAGATTTGATGCTGAATTCTCTGTCAGAGGTAAAGGGACGAGATGATCCCTCCACAAACCAGCTGTATGTCCAGTCATCTTCAGGTCCTGATATTTCACATCTGACAGTGAGGGATTCATTTTTTTCATACTCTGTAATCACTGCAGCCTTTGGTTTCCCTATAATATCACATAAAACACTGTATTTTAAATATTAGTAATATTAGATATGTTAATTTCATACAGAGCTCTCTATATTATTTAGAATCTAGTAAATTACATAAACAACAAACAAAAAACAATGTACACAACACACACTTTCTCTTTCTGTTCCACTGTTGTGTGTGTGATGATTTGAAGAAATATATAAATCACCTTGAGTGTGTCCAGGTTGGATGTTTGAAATCAGCACTAAAAACCAAAAAGATACAATTACATTGATTGATTAATTAATAGATTTTGTTGCTTCTATAATTATATGAATATCTTTCAAAACTTCTGAGAGACATTATATTTCTTTATAGAAAACAACCTCAAAATATAGCAAAAGAGAAGCTGTGGAAATTGTATTTTGATGCACTTGATTGTGGACTAATTTTATATTATTGAACAGAATTGCTCAACTCAGCCCAACTCTTTCTATCATCTATATTTTATTAAATCTACTCAATCCATCTCTGTTCTTTCAGATCTATTAATAGTGAAGAGAATCAATAACGATGGAGTGTAAAAGAGGAAGTGAAGACAAAATCTATGTGCATTGCTAAGAATATCTAGATGCTGCATGATGCAACTGAAACATTTACATTTACATTTACATTTATTCATTTAGCAGACGCTTTTATCCAAAGCGACTTACAGGTGGGGGATACATCAAGCGATTTGTCCTAAAGAGGCAAAACAACCTACGAAGTGCTCAAATTACCATATAACAGGCATTGTTCAAATAAGTACAAGCTAGAAAGGGAAAAGAGTAGAATTTTTTTTTTTTTTTTAAGTCAAGTAGTGTCGAAAGAGATGGGTTTTCAGCAGTCGTTTGAAACAACAAAAGGAAGCTCACAACACTGGATTGGAGATCTTATTTTGCATGCTATCAGTGCTTTATATGGGAAGTGGCATCACTGTGGTCAGTAGCGTCACCACATCACACCACAAGTAAAGACTATACATAGATGGAGTAACTGGTAGTGCACATCTAGAAAGAAAACAACCTTCAAAAAATGACAAAACATGATAAATGATAAATACACTGATCTCACTGCAGCTACATGCAACACAATTGAGTATATTTCACTTTCACACACAGATATCATAAACGGCAGATGGATTTGATACTAAGATTATTAGCAGCATGAATAAAAACATAAATGAAATACATAAGATGATAAAATACAGATGAACACTGATTGAATTAATGCAGAAATAAGAAAATTATACTCACAGAGCATTATGGGAAGTAGACTGAGCTCCATACTGGTCTATTAATGACACACGGTCAAACACACAGGCTGCTTTATAGACTCAACACTTCCTGTACAAACACATAAGGAAGAAGGTGACACCCCCATAAATTGTCATCCTGTCTTTTGTGGTAATTTTTGAGAATTTGGAAGATTCTTCATGGACAAATGATTTCATTTAGTTTAATTTATTACCGAATTTAATAATCTTACACACACACACACACACACACACACACACACAAAGTATAATTTGACAAAAGCATGATTATGGTTATTATGACTTTTTATCCTTAATACCCCTGACTGTTTCAGTCTATATTTTGTTCATAAATTGAATTTTGTACATGATCAATAGGCTCAACAACGATTTATTTTTTCTGTGTAAATGATAAGAACATACAAAACTCTCATTGGACATGTTCATACATGTACTTTATAATGATGATTTGTTCAGACATTATTTCTATGGTATTTCTAATTCTGGGCTTTGCAGGTTGTTTTAAACCAAATATCATGAGTTATTGTCAGACTGGTCAAATAAGGTAGTTTTGCCAAATGTTGACTGTCTTGGAGTGTGAGAAAAGGGAAGTATGAAGGCATACATGTTAAAATTCTGGGTAATTTTGCAATGAACTGTTTAAGGGTAATTGAATCATATCTGGTCCACAGCCACTTTAACCATTTCATACATAAAAACAAATGTGTGTTATTATTGGGTTTTAAATCAATTCTGGGGTTTTCAGTCCCATGAAAATGCAAGGGCGGTTTCACCACAGTGCTTCAGGCTGTAGGATTGCAGAATGACTAAGCAATTTTATTAGCATGATGGTATAAAATCTTAAATAACCACCCACTGCTACTAATACCAATAATGCATACAGAATAGCAAAATATGTGGGAGAGCATTGCTATTGTGTGACTGTTTTGCAACATCTTCAGAAATTCCAAATGGAAGATGGGTTTGGGACACAAAAACAAAAGTCTTTGCTATACAACTTTAAAAAAACAGTATTCTGACTGTCAAAACCATAGAATAAATCTTATTTTGAAACTTGATTAGAGTCTGAATGTGTTAAACCCACAGAGCAACAGTGGAAAAGAGGACGAAGTACAACTGACAGACATTTTTTTCTGCTCTTAGGCCTCTAACAGACGCTTTGGGTGACGACATTGGTTGATGTGGGCCTTAAATAGAGAAATGACATGATGATTTCTTAGAATCAGGATGTAACGTGATAAAAACATTTCTCCTAAATTTGGTCATATTAGTTCATATCAACTGTTTAAACAACATGAATAAAATATATACGGCAGATCATGTAAATTGCAACTTTTTTTGATAATGTCATGCTTGCTGCCTTCTTGTGTGATTTGACTGTGATGCTGTTTGATTATGAATGTTTATAATCAACAGTGGGACATCATTCTGAAACATATACAGCGGTGGCCAAAATTATTAGAACAGTAGTATTTTCACCAGGTAAAAATGATTTTAAGTCAGTTATTTCTATCTTTTGCTGTAGTGTGTCAGTAGGAAATAGCAGTTTAAATTTCCAAATATTCATTTTGCCATTAAATGTAATAATCCAGTGAGCTGATCTCATCATCCAGTCTGTCTAGAATAAGATGAAGAGACAGAATAAACTCAGATGGACCAAATCCAGAAGAACTGTGGCAATGTCTAAAAGAAACCTACCTGCAGAGCAGCACTGTTAAAAATTTTAGGCCCTTGTGTAAAAATGCTGTAAAATGAGGATGCTGTCAAAAATAATGTCAAATATAGATTTTTTTTAATCAATTAACTTCTGTTAACTAAATTAAATCAACATTTCATTATGTTTAAAGCAGCTTTTTCCCTAGGTGCACTTGCGCATAGTTTTAGATAGTTTTGAAGGTAGGTCTCTTGATGCATCTTGGAGACGTTGCCACAGTTCTTCTGGATTTAGTCCATCTCAGTTTGTTCTGTTTCTTCATGTCATTCCAGACAGACTGGATGATGATGAGATCAGATCTCTGTGTGGAGCACTGGCTGTTCTTGTGCAAACAAAAATCTCACTGGATTATTACAATTAATGGCAAAATTAATGTTTGGAAATTTAAACTGATATTTCCTACTGACACACTACAGCAACAGCAAAACCAACTGACTTAAAACCATTTTTAGCTGGTGAAATACTAGTGTTCCAATAATTTTGGCCACCACTGTAATCGGAGGTCAACTACAGGCTGTTTGTATAAGCTATTTGACACATATAGTCAGTTCACGAGTTCACGCTTACATATAATTAGCCGGAGTATAGTAATGCATATTTGGCGTGCTGTCCAGGGAAGGGCTCCGAGCTCGGGAATGGCCCGAACACAGAGAAACCCCCTAGGTGTAGTGAGAACTCATGTGAGGAGTGAGGAGATGGGGTGGTGGTGGGATGCTGATAAACCATCAAATGGACAGAGTTAAGTTCGGCTGTATTTAAATTGTAGCGTTGATTAACTTGAGTGAGCTCCTCTTGTGATAATTAGGCTGGGTATCTGATGCGCTCCTCCCGAACCTTGTTAATAAAACATCATAAAATGTCTCAAGATAAAGAAGATTGACATACAAGAGATGTTTAATTACTGGTTTCAAACTCCTTCATTCAATA
Source organism: Labeo catla (assembly GCA_012976165.1). Taxonomy (NCBI): domain Eukaryota; kingdom Metazoa; phylum Chordata; class Actinopteri; order Cypriniformes; family Cyprinidae; genus Labeo; species Labeo catla. The sequence continues at coordinate 436,719 of VONZ01000105.1, forward strand.
CAGCATTCTGACTTAAGTAATGAAGTAATAATAATAATAATAATAATAATAATAATAATATATCCTCCAAAATCTGAACATTTGTAAGTATGTCTGTGAAGTACATTTCCTAAAGAGGCAGCAACTTACTGGGGCAGTCATGGCCTAATGGTTAGACAACAACATAATATTATATTGATGCTGTTGTTACATAGGTCTATGTCTAATCATGTCATCTGTGGTTAATTTTAATACCAATAAAGCATTAGTTTATATGAAATAATTCATTTGCATTACCCTTACAACCAATAAATTACCTGTGATACTAATAAAGCAATGATCTGCTTCCATTATGTTAGATAGCCTACTGTAACAAACGCTTACACAACCAATTTTATTTATCAGTTCATACAAAAACTTGGCTAAAAAACCCCTCTGCAATAACATATGCGATTAGGTGCTGAGTTTGAGCCTTAATCGGGGGTTTAGTATCAATAAAGCAGCGAAACGTGGGAAGCAGCAGTGACCGGAGATGAAGGACAGACAGATGTGTCTTGTGCTTCAAGCTGACTAAAACAACGTCTGAATAAAACACTCCACAAGTCCCTCAGCGATGTTTTTTGCATTAAAGACATTGTCATAGTGTTTGCTAAAAACACATATTGCACGTTCAAATATTTACCGCTGTTAATACACAAAATTACATCAAAAATACACGCAACCTTGTCCATTGCTGTGTACACGCCGTGCATTTGATCTGACGGTATTAAAATAAATGTTCAGCTGTAGCACTCTTTAGTCTGTATATAAAGTTCAGTACCTCTACTCGATGTTTGCGTTGTTTTTATCGCTTTAAACTGTTTTGCAACTCCAATTTTATTCAAAATATGAGAGAAGAAAACACAAGCACCGGTCGCTCGTGGAGAAGCACAGGCACTGAGCAGAGCAGGTTGAGTCTACACGGTTCTCATACTGTGGTTAAATGCGCAGCGCCGCCCAGCAGCGAATTATTGTTGATCGGTTTGTGTTCCAGTTTAGGTTCGTTCAGCGAGATCATGGCAGAAACCGCTCCAACCGCTGCCGCGACTAAAGCGGCCAAAAAGAAGTCAGCAGCGAAACGCAAGAAAACGGGCCCAGGCGTCGGCGAGCTCATCGTCAAGGCTGTGTCCGCATCTAAGGAGAGGAGCGGCGTGTCCCTCGCCGCCCTGAAGAAAGCTCTCGCTGCCGGTGGCTACGATGTAGAGAAGAACAACTCTCGCGTCAAGATCGCCGTTAAGAGTCTGGTGACCAAAGGCGTCTTGGTCCAGACCAAAGGAACCGGCGCCTCGGGCTCGTTCAAGCTCAACAAGAAACAAACCGAGCCCAAGACAAAACCCATTAAGAAACCTGCTCCTAAAGCCAAGAAGCCCGCAGCCAAGAAACCTGCCGCCGCGAAGAAACCCAAAACCGCAGCAGCAAAGAAGCCGGCCGCTAAGAAATCACCGAAGAAGGTCAAGAAACCCGCTGCTAAAAAGGCAACGAAGAGTCCTAAAAAGGCAACGAAGAGTCCTAAAAAGGCAACAAAGAGTCCTAAGAAAGCAGCGACTCCTAAGAAAGCAGTCAAGAGCCCCAAAAAGGCCAAAACAGCCAAACCCAAAACGGCCAAACCTAAAAAGACAGCAGCCAAAAAGAAATAAACTTCGCTTTTTTGTTTGATCAAAACGGCTCTTTTAAGAGCCACCCACAAATTCATAGAAAAGAGCATTTCTTTGGTTATCTGCTAAATGAGAGAGCAATGGTCTTAACAATATTAAAGCACAAATACTGTGAATGTTACATTACTTAGAAAAATACTACTTAGACTTCAGAACTATTTAGACTTTCCCAGCTTTTAATCACATTGTTTTTATTATCATTATTAAAGACAAGGCAAATTTATATAGCAGTTTATATTGGTAGAAGTTTTCTTCATAAGTACATGAGGCAAATTAGATCAATTATTATTAATCAAAAATACATATAAAAATAAACTCAAATAACATTGGTATACAGTAGTTAACATTTGAAGTGGATCAAAACCTTTCATCCAAGTTATCCTAAAACCAAAACAACACCCATTCTTGTTTTAGGACAACTTTAATGAACTTTTTTTTATCCACTTCAAATGTTGACTACTGTATATGATCAAATAAAAAAAAATCTTAAGAGTGCTTGAAAATTGTCTGTAGCAGAAAGGGGGTTGGGTGTTGAGTTTGGAGAGAGATTCACTGATTTGCTTGAAACGTGTTTAGACTTAAACAAATTGGAGACGGGCACCCTTTCATTTAAAAGCCACGTCGCATTCACAGTTTTCTGTATTGTTGTTGTGTCTTTGAGTTGAGTTGTAACAGTTGCAATTAAAATGAGTGGAAGAGGCAAAACCGGTGGAAAAGCCCGCGCTAAAGCTAAGAGTCGCTCTTCCAGGGCTGGATTGCAGTTTCCCGTCGGTCGTGTTCACAGGCTTCTTCGCAAAGGCAACTACGGCGAGCGCGTTGGTGCTGGTGCTCCAGTTTATTTGGCCGCTGTGCTCGAGTATCTCACTGCTGAGATTCTGGAGTTGGCTGGAAACGCCGCTCGGGACAACAAGAAAACCCGTATTATTCCCCGCCATCTGCAGCTGGCGGTGCGTAATGATGAAGAGCTGAACAAGCTTCTGGGTGGCGTGACCATCGCTCAGGGCGGTGTGTTGCCCAGCATTCAGGCTGTGCTGTTGCCCAAGAAAACCGACAAGCTAGCCAAAAGCAAGTAAACCCATACAAGTTTCCCTTACAACAAAAGGCTCTTTTAAGAGCCACTCATTTTTTTCCACGTGAGAGCGATTTCTTTTAGCTAATTATTTGTTCTTATATAAATACTTGTGGTTTCAAATAAGTGCAAACACGTTCATGTTTTTTGTATTGTACAATGCCGTAAATCTGGTAAATGCACAAACCGAAACTATCTTAACAGAAGCAACCGTATTAGATTTTTCCAATTGCATTGCCGTGTTAAAACTGTAAAGCATAGCGATATGTATAGCTTCATGGCATGGCTAAAAAAAAATACAACATATGATGCATATACATAATACAACGAACTAAAAACAAAAATGCGTTGTGTAGTGTAGGTCTATTTTTGTAATTTCGTCTTCTGGTGTTTTCTTGGAGGTTTTGGCAAACCAACGTAAAAGGTGCATTACCGCCACCTACTGAACTGGAGTGTGGCGTGAACAGATTTGGTAAAAAAAAGAAAGGGAAGAGGGGGGAGAAAAAACACCTAATTACTACAAAATTACATTCTTTCCATATTTCCTGACTTTTTTAAATAATTGAACAATTCCTCATTAATTCTTGATTGTATTTGTCTATTCCCTAATAGGGTCTTGAGTGACACTTTGTCATATCCCATCAATCCTAATTTTTGATTAAGTTTATATCTTTCTCTCTCATAAGCTTCACATTCTATTAAAACATGCTTTGCTGTTTCTGGAATCGCACATTTATCACAGCTGCCAGTTTAATGTGTAGTAGTTTCGTTTACCAAAGCGAAAACAGAATATTGGACAACTGGGCGGGAACCACAAACTGTTAGAAAACATAAGACTCGCAGTTATTGGTCTGCTGTTCTTTAGACGCGGCAGAAAATAACCAATCAAATGACTTGAAGCTACAACGTCAAATGATCGCATGGCAGCCCTGTGCTTAAATAAGCCTGTTTTGCCACTAGAGCTTTATTTCTTGTTGCTGTTGTTAGAAGTAATAGTGATTGTTGTTTTACGGCAATGGCAAGAACCAAGCAAACCGCTCGTAAATCCACCGGAGGTAAAGCTCCGAGGAAGCAACTGGCTACTAAAGCCGCTCGTAAGAGCGCACCCGCCACCGGTGGCGTTAAGAAGCCTCATCGTTACAGGCCCGGTACTGTGGCTTTGAGAGAAATTCGCCGTTATCAGAAGTCTACTGAACTGTTGATTCGCAAACTGCCCTTTCAACGCCTGGTGAGGGAAATCGCCCAAGATTTCAAAACGGATCTGCGTTTCCAGAGCTCTGCTGTCATGGCTCTGCAGGAGGCTAGCGAGGCCTATTTGGTCGGTCTGTTTGAAGACACCAACTTGTGCGCCATCCACGCCAAGAGAGTGACCATCATGCCCAAAGATATTCAGCTGGCCCGCCGCATTCGCGGAGAACGCGCTTAAATCAATCTCTGTGTCAACCTTATAAACCCCAAAGGCTCTTTTAAGAGCCACCTTAATCTTTCTATGAGAGACGGTTTTCTTTAATCAGCTGTTAAAAACGTGAAGGGTTTTGACAGGTCTGAAGTATTAAAACCTATAATATGTTCGGTAGTGAGTGTTCTAGGTTGTTGTAGTTGCTTCAAAAGATACAAGACATATTTGTAAAACTGATCGGAATAAACGATTTAAATAGACAAATAATTTCAGTGTCGCGCTGTTATGCATTTCATTTAAAAATAAATTAATATACTTAAACCCAGTTTATTTCTGCAATGTAACATGGGAAGGTAGAAGACGACTTAGACGTAACGGGCATGACGTTTATTAGAACCGCCCACGTGTGGTTTCACCTAGGTCCTTTAGCGAAGTATAACAACCCTTTCTTCATTTTCTGAGATATACTTTGTAAGTCTGAGCTGAAGAGCAGCTGTTGATATGTCTGGAAGAGGAAAAGGTGGTAAAGGTCTTGGTAAAGGAGGCGCTAAGCGCCACCGAAAAGTTCTTCGCGATAACATCCAGGGAATTACTAAACCCGCAATTCGTCGTCTTGCTCGCCGTGGTGGCGTCAAGCGTATTTCCGGACTGATCTATGAGGAGACCCGCGGTGTGTTGAAGGTGTTTCTGGAGAACGTTATTCGTGATGCTGTGACTTACACTGAACACGCTAAAAGAAAGACCGTTACCGCCATGGATGTTGTGTATGCTCTGAAACGACAGGGACGCACTCTGTATGGTTTCGGAGGTTAAAATATTTGTAAACAAAACAAAACCCCAACGGCTCTTTTAAGAGCCACCCACCTTTTCACACAAAGAGCGAGTTCCTGAATGGTAAAACAATTTTTTTTTTATAACTATAGGCTGTTTGGAATGGTTGACTAAAAAAAAAACTATTTATTTGTTTCATAAACGAAGACTTCTATCGTTTTTTTTTTTTTTTGTGGTCGTTGTTCAAACGTAGTGATGTAACTAACGTTTCGACGATTATTAGTATAATTTTTTAATTCTAATAAAATGTTGAAATAAAATGTAATAATCAGCTCCGTAGTTATTATATTGTAATGATATATTGGACCAAACCTGTTCACAAATAGTTCAGTCATTATAGGTCTAAGTAAAAATGCGGGAAAATTAAACAAAAGAACGTAAACGGATGGGGGATGACAGTTGTCGAAGCATGAGGCGATGGGAGGGATTTACATTTTAAAGCTTCTGATTGGCTTCAATATGGCCAATAAATTCATTCTGTGGGTTGGTCCATGGAGATACAGCAATCACAGACCACCGTTTTCCCTTTTCAAATTAACATAGGGTAGTGTATAAAAGGCCATGTGTCTCGAAAATAATTATGTATTTTTTGTGAGAGATCGTGAAGGGGATAATCATGCCTGAGCCAGCGAAATCAGCGCCCAAGAAGGGTTCAAAGAAGGCCGTTACCAAGACCGCCGGCAAAGGAGGAAAGAAGCGCAAGAGATCCAGGAAGGAGAGTTATGCTATCTACGTGTACAAAGTTCTGAAGCAGGTTCATCCTGACACTGGAATTTCTTCCAAGGCGATGGGAATCATGAATTCTTTCGTCAACGACATTTTCGAGCGCATCGCCGGTGAATCGTCTCGTCTCGCTCACTACAACAAGCGCTCCACCATCACATCGAGAGAGATCCAGACCGCCGTGCGTCTGCTGCTGCCCGGTGAACTGGCCAAACACGCCGTGTCTGAGGGTACAAAAGCTGTGACCAAATACACCAGCTCAAAGTAAAGTCTCATCTTATGTGATCAGCGAACCCAAAGGCTCTTTTAAGAGCCACCCATGTTGTCTTTAAAAGAGCTAGATACTTATTTTTTTCCATAAATGAAAAGCGTTATTAGCTGTTGCGGTTAGTTTCTTTTAAATGGTAGTCCGTTTGGCACAATCCAGCTCTAGTGACTGTCCTCTTCCTGTTTTATAATAAGAACCTCTCATGTGTTTTTAAGGCAGTAATAACGTCAGGTTGATGTCTTCGTTTCATACCAACACGTTCAATTTCATGTTAATTAATATGTATTTCACAATGTAATGTTTTCTATTTTTTTTTCGGGTATTTACATTTGCAGTCATGGAATATTTTATCAAATACTCGATGCAGCAATGTCTGTAATGTTTAATGAAAGTTATGTACAGACAGGAAAAGGCATTTAAATGAAATTAAGAAACTGTTAGATGCTGAAAAAAAAAACTATAGTAAAAAAAACAAAAAAATAGGACGAGATAATATCTAGACTATATGGCTTGTAGACACAGTAGAACATGTATGATTGAAAGGTACGTGAGAAGAGAAAGCACATACCCCATAAAACTGAAAATTATGAAATTGTAGATTTTTTTTTAAACATTGATAGTTTTTAAAATTTTTGGTAATCTAAAAAAAACAACAAAAAATCATGATTTTTATTTATTTTGTTTCTTATTTAATACATCAGGCTTTTATGGCTCATATAATGTGATATATTGAGATTCTGAAGCTCAAATATGCGATTTGGTGAAGATGATGATGTTCATATGGATAAAATTGAGATAAACATCAGTTGTCACTCTTGGTCTCCTATTGTCTAATATTCATTAATCACAGTAATTTTTGTTTGAATAAACTGTCATAAGCTCTTTTTTAAAAACACTTTTCTCATAAACTGCAGCAAATAGCAGTGGTTTAGCCGTGAGGACTAAAATAATAATAATAGACAAATAATAATAATAATTCATTATAACGCTTTTCTAAGCACTCAAAGCACTTCACATTGTGAGGGGATATCCTCATGGATGATGTGATGGCAGCCATATTACACCAGAATGCCCACCACACACCAGCTTACTGGTGGAGAGGAGACAGAGAGATGAATCAATCAGTAGACATGGAGATGGTTATGAGACCATGATGGTCAGAGGCCAATAGGCAAAATTTGACAAGATGGCCCATTGGGCACCACAGAAGTCCACTACATGGAGATAATTCCTGAAATGTTTTCCTCAAAAAAACAATTTCTTTACAGCTGAAGAAAGAAGTTCATGAACATCCTGGATGACAATGGGTTGAGTATATTGTCTGTAAATTTTTGTTCTGGAAGTGAACTACTTTATTGGCCACTAACTCTGTGGCCAATAAAGTAGTTCACTTCCAGAACAAAAATTTACAGACAATATACTCAACCCATTGTCATCCAGGATGTTCATGAACTTCTTTGAACTTCTGAGACCTCTGTTTAACGTCTCAGCCGAAGGGCAAATGATTGTGTGTAAAGATGAATGACAGCAAAATATAGACATAAATTATCAGCAAAGAGACAAATGTGGGATCCTCATGTGATCCATGTAGACAAATAAACTAGAACACAATTCAGACAAATCAAATGTCTTGCAGTACTGCACAGTACCTTGAGTGATTCCAAAGTGGATGAAGGATATCAACACTAACAGCAGAAGAAACACAAATATGAAACATTTCCATTCATTCAAAACATTGCAAATCACTGAAACATGTCTGAGTTTCAACTGAAAGTGTTTTTCTGTGTTTTGTTGCTCATTCACGAGAACCGATGGTGGAGATTCTCCATCATTTAACATCAACACATTCAGTGACGTCACAGGACTATCAACCAATGTGACACCAGACAGTAAATTTCTTTAGTTATAACATAGCAGAACACGATATTTACAAGCATTTTTTAAAAGGTCGGCCATTTTTGACCTAGAACACTAAGTGCTATATGGGTTTCAACACAGCACAAGGGTTAATTCTGACATTATAGTGGCTATGAAAAGAATAAAGTACATATTTTATTAATACATATTTTAAATCAGTGGTGGGAAACGTTGATCCTCAAGGATCTACGGATCAAGGTTCCCAACTCCTGTTTTAAACGAAACATATCCAAACAGCCAACAAACAGCAGAATCATTATTTTATCTACAGCTGAACACTTTATTAAAAACAGAATCACAAAATAGAATACAGAGCAGAATACAATAAAATAGTTACAGAGTATGGGAGGCAGTGCACAGAGATAAAAAGTAGTCTACAACATAAGTTGTTATAGTCATAAACACTTGTCACAACATTCAAGACTGGAGCAGGGCCATCAAAAAGTGATTGCCTCAGGTACTGCGCTTGTTTAACTATCAATATGGGTGAACAAGAACTGGAAGAAGCCTCTCACCTACTTTCTTTACCAGTAGGTACTATTGATGCTTTATTGTCAGATAAAATATAAGAAAACAGAGACTCATAAATTTGATATTAGACAGGGTTTTAAAGAAGTGGAAATAAATGAAAATGACATGCACATGTTGCTGTGAATCTTTTGCTCTTGTGGTAGTAGTTTGAGGTTTAAGGTTAAAGATGCAGAATAAGAATAACTCTCTTCCCCACTCTGGTTTAAACCAGAGAGCAGAGGTCAAACCACAACCATCAGCTTAACTTGTTTATTAGGCCTCTTAACACTTCTGTAATTTTCTCACTACAAGCAGCTTCTAAAGTCAGCAATGCACAAATAACAATGTGTCTTCAACAATGAGCTGAAAGAAGCCTAAGCCTAGCCTGCTGTAACTCTTAATTTTTATTTTTATTGATTTAGTGAAAAATACTAGAAGTGTGCAGAAAATAGCACAGCAAGTCAAACAAGCAGATGGGTCTACAAACTCAAATTCATAATCTCACAGCAAAAAATCAATTCGTGATGTCTGAATTTCATCCTGCAGCTATAAAGCAGTGACCCGAGAACACACCGACCGACAGTGTCTTGTGCTTCAAGCTGCCCAAAACATCATCTGAATGAAACACTCCACAATTTCATCAGCGATGTTTCTTTCTTTAAAGCCATTGTCAAAGTGCTTATTTAACACATGGAGGAAAATCCCAGTCATTTACCATGATTATTAAATAAAAATCATATGAAATATAGACACAATCTTATCCACTCCCGTGTGCACGCCGTGGATTTGAACTGACAGTGGTAAAATAAATGTTCACTTATCACGTGTTGTGGGCCGTAAATAACGTTCAGTGCCTTTACTCAGTGTGTACGGTGTTTTTACTCCACTAAACAATTTTACCACTTCAATTTTGTTCCAAATATAAGAGGAGAAAACACACGCACGAACGGCTCGTGCAGGAGCACAGACACTGAACAGAGTGATTGAGTCTACGCGGCTCTCATGCTGTTGTTAAATGCACAGCGCCGCCCAGCAGCGATTCATTATTAATCAATAGGTTGTGTTCGAGTGCAGATTCGCTCAGAGAGATCATGGCAGAAACCGCTCCAGCAGCTGCTGCGACCAAAGCGGCCAAGAAGAAACCAGCAGTTAAACGCAAGACAACGGGGCCAAGCGTTGGCGAGCTTATCGTCAAGGCTGTGTCCGCATCTAAAGAGAGGAGTGGTGTGTCCCTCGCCGCCTTAAAGAAAGCGCTTGCTGCCGGTGGCTACGATGTGGAGAAGAACAACTCCCGCGTCAAAATCGCTGTTAAGAGCCTGGTAACTAAAGGCACTTTGGTCCAGACCAAAGGAACCGGCGCCTCGGGCTCGTTCAAGCTCAACAAGAAACAAGCCGAGACCAAGACAAAACCCGCCAAGAAAACTGCTCCTAAAGCCAAGAAGCCCGCAGCCAAGAAACCTGCCGCCGCTAAGAAACCCAAAACCGCAGCAGCAAAGAAGCCGGCCGCTAAGAAATCCCCGAAAAAGGCCAAGAAACCTGTTGCTAAAAAGGTAACGAAGAGTCCTAAAAAGGCAACAAAGAGTCTTAAAAAAGCAGCGACTCCTAAGAAAACATCCAAGAGCCCTAAAAAGGTCAAAGCAGCCAAACTCAAAACGGCGAAACCCAAAGCGGTGAAACCCAAAGCTGCCAAGCCTAAAAAGACAGCAGCCAAAAAGAAATAAACTCGGCTTTTTGGTGTTTTTATCAAAACGGCTCTTTTAAGAGCCACCCACTAATTCAAAGTAGAGAGCATATTTTTTTCGGTTATCTGTCCAGTGATCTTTCGTCGCGTAATATTACATTTGGGTATTGAAGAATGTGAATATTCTGCTTTAGGGGGAGGCTGCAGACCTGGAGCAAGGCAGATCTACGCCCCAGACAGTTTTACGCCCCTGTTGTTCCTGATGCATCCAGTAGGGGGTAACAGTAAATGAGCCATCAGAACCCTATACCTATGCGGGGATGAAAAGAAGTTTGTTTGCCAACCGCCATAAGCAAGAAGAAGATGAAGAAGAGGTATGTTAAATACTCGTTAAAGTTACTATTGTTCTATAAAACAAAGGTCGCAAAAATTCGTTTCAATATGTGAAGAGACATCTTTATTTATATGCAAAGACAATATTGACAGTCAGGTTGATGGTTTGTCTGGCTCAATTTTAGCTAACCACGTGAAAGTTTAGCTGCCCCATATTTTATGTAGTCCTACTTACTCTGTCCCACTTATTTATTTATTTATTTATTTATTTTTATTTATCTCTAGCTTGCGTGAGATGGCCTTTTCTGGTAAGATATTCTTCTAACCGTTTCTTTTCACACTCCACATGTGTTTTGAAGTAACATTAGTGTACATGTTGGATATGAACATACAAAAGACAGATTTATAATAGGCATGTATGTATGTATGTAAATCTCTAAGTAAGGAGAATTTAACTGCACACTGAAGTATTTTTATTACAGCAAACAAAAGACTACTTCTTAAGGTTATTTTAAGAAAACGAATTATTCACTATCAATAATTGAGCACCAACAATCACAAACATGATAAATCCCACATTAAAAACTTTAGTCCCATATGTTTTGAATGTAAAAATTTGGTTTGAGTTGTTTCTTTTGTAAATTAGATTAATATCTAATCTAAGTTTATTTGAACTCAATGTGGTTTTATCATGTTTGGCACTCAATTATGGTGTATATTTTTTTATTAATATAAGAGTATTTTAATTGTTTGCTGGCTAATTATTATATGTTAATTGTGATGTTGTTGATATCACATGTGATTAATTGTTGATTCTATTTGTGGTGCTCTCCATTTTATAGTAAGCTGTATCTTGACAAAGGCTGCTTGCCTTCCAAAATTTTGGAAATAATAAAAATACTTAAGTGAGTGAGCAGTTATACTCTTTCTTCATGTACTCTTTAACTTGCATCTCACAAAGGTGTGTGGTTTCTCTAGGAAATGTAAATCTCTCAACTTGAATAAACTATAAACACCCCTCTACTATTTCTCTTTTCATCTAATGTAAATTGTTTTATCTCTTTAGGTGTTAAAATTCCATCAATACAAAGAGGTGTTGAATTACCCACCCTTAACAAATGCACCTCCTGCTCTTCCCTGTACCACTGTCCTTTCCGAGGAGGCAAGGTGCCTGTGTGAAGGGACAGTACGACCACTCTACAGGGGTTTTCCAGGGCTAACCCATGACTTGCCACAACATGTTGTTGCCCAGAGTAACCGAATCTCATCCAGCCAGGCACTGGTGGACTTCACTGTGGCAAAAAAAGGAACAGATTACCACATTCAAGTATGTGCATCAAGAGTGCATTTCAAACCAATAGCTTCTCAAATATATAAAAGACTTGAATAGACCTATATGGCAATGTTTTTAATGTCATTCTCAATTTTGTCTACACAGTCCATCATCAGAGGCCAAAAGAAATCAAATTGGCTTGACACTTTTTCGAAGTGTTCTGTTAAGATGGTTCCTGTGCCAGTGTACATTGAGGATCAGGAGCAAATTGATCTAATTTACTCTCACCTGTCTTCAATTCTGGACAGCACAACCACACACACCCACAGTGATGAGATCAAGTTCATCATGCATGTCCTTTTTCCAGAGGTAGGTCTTGTGTTAGCTGTGCTCTGCATGGTCAGATTCACTTTGTTTTTAATGTTGAATAGTTTATCCATAATATAGAAAGGAAAGGATGTGCTGTGTGGTCAAGTATGGTGAACCATACATGGAATTTGTGCTCTGCTTTTAACCCATCCAAGTATACACAGTAGTGAGAAGTGAACAGAGACACACACACACACACACACACACCCAGAGCAATATGAGACCATTACTCTAAAAAATAATTGTTTTTTTTGTTAAAAAAAAAATTAACTAAACATGCAAAATAATACTTAGTTTGTTCAGGGTGTGATCAATGTCAATTCTTTCTCTGATAGTCCATCATCTGTGCCCTTGCTTTTGTTGAAAATTTGTCTGTCCTGGAGGCTGAGGAGAAATTTCTGACAGGACCTGCCATCGACATAAGGTATTGCAGGGATAATATTAAGGAAAAATTATCAAACATGAAATCCTTACATTATTTACAATTAACCATTTTCCTTACAACTGTCCAACCTTTTTTTCATCAGTGAGGGGGAGCATTTTGACAGGAGGATAGAACAGCAATTAAAGAAGATCAGCAAGCCCTAGGGTCATCGCAGTGTCATTAATAAATCGTGTTAATAATAATAAAAAAAAAATTGTTGTTCACAAATTTGTCTTTTTCTTCTCAAATTTTAGAAGGGGGTGAATTCTTTTTGTCTTCATAAAGTTCTGTAGCTGTATCACAACCAGTAGTGAATACAACAGATATTTTATCAAAAGGACATATCACTGTGTGTATGATGTGATAACTATGGTTATCTGAATGTAACTTTATCACACAATCTCTCTATATGAAAACCTACATTAACTAGGTTACAGCTGATCACATTACATTGTTCATCTGATCCAACTGTGTATTAATTTTACAATTCATAAAAACATTAGCCTACATTCAATTGCAATTCTGTTGTCCTTTGTGGGCTATGTATGAATACCAACAGTGAAAATCATATCTATATCTAAGTGTCATTAGTGCTTTATTACACGATCTATCTGTTATGTAAATGTGACGTTTCGATTTAAGTGAACAAGTCAACATCTATGAATGGGACGTGTATTATTTTATTTCGCCGTATATCATTCTCCCCCTACTGGACGCATCCGGAACAACAGGGGCGTAAAACTGCCTGGGCCGTAGATCGGCCTTGCTCCAGGGCTGCAGCCTCCCCGTATAGCTTTTAAATAGGGAACTTAAATCACATTATTATTATTGCTTTAAAACCGGTCGTTAACAATAATAGACAAATGGTGGTATGTAGCGTGATCTATTACACGAAGTTAATTCAAAATGCTGTGGTACATCATAATAATGTACATAATACATAAAAAATACGGTACAAAATTTATAAACAGAAAGGTAAATTAAAATATAAAATAAAGCTAATAAACAGTTAAACTCTGTGTTGCCACCTTTATTGGAAAGTTAGCTAAACCCCGCTTAAAAGTCGACAAATTTTACTAGATGACATCATACACTGATTAGCATATTAATGATGTCAGTGTGTTGTACACCTTGCCCTCTGGGCTCAAATATTGCATTTTAATGCAGCCAAATTCTCAGTAAACGGTTTTCATGGATATATTTCAGGATATATTGATATGAAATACGCAATAAAACTACATTACCAGCCTCGAAGACCAAGATATTAATCTACATTGATTCATAATCACGACATTCTCTAATGAAATCTAATACACAAACGATTAAGACAATGGCTGTGTTGTGAGTTCAGCTTTACACTTGCATGTAAAAAGTCAGAAGCAACAGAATATGTTTTTTACTGAAAGCGCTTCTCTTCTGCCGCTTGCTGAACAAAGCAGACGCAGCTAGAGAGAGGGAGAGATAGAGATGTGCGCGCTGGAAAAGCACTACCTAGCGCTCGTGCGACATTACCGGGGAACCTTAGACTTGTTGCTAGGCGCTTTTTTGAAAAAAAAAATAAAATAAAAAAGTCGCTAAGTTGGCAACACTGTTTAAACTATGACTATGTAACGTGTGCTTGAGGACTCTCAGCAGCGGAAGGGGGTTGGGTTTGGAGTTTGGAGGGAAGTTCACAGATTGGTTTAAAGCGTATTCAGACTCCAGCCAATAGGAGACTGGCATGCTTTCTTTTAAATGTCAGATCACAGCCTTTCGCCATATTACTTCTTTGAGTTGAAGTGAATTGGTTGTGAGTTACAATGAGTGGAAGAGGCAAAACAGGTGGAAAGGCCCGTGCCAAGGCTAAGACTCGCTCTTCTAGAGCTGGATTGCAGTTTCCCGTCGGTCGTGTTCACAGGCTTCTCCGCAAAGGCAACTATGGTGAGCGCGTCGGTGCTGGAGCTCCAGTGTATTTGGCTGCTGTGCTCGAGTATCTCACTGCTGAGATTCTGGAGTTGGCCGGAAACGCCGCTCGGGACAACAAGAAGACCCGTATCATTCCCCGTCATCTGCAGCTGGCGGTGCGTAATGATGAAGAGCTGAATAAGCTTCTGGGTGGCGTGACCATCGCTCAAGGCGGTGTGTTGCCCAACATCCAGGCCGTGCTGTTGCCCAAGAAAACCGAGAAGCCAGCCAAAAGCAAGTAAACTGGCATAAATCTAGAAACCAAAGGCTCTTTTAAGAGCCACCCATTTTTTCTCTGAGAGAGTAGTTTCTTTCGTCCAGTCTTTGGCGAGTAGTATTGTAAGTTGTTGAATATGAGGGTTTTTTTTCCCCGTGAAATATTTTGTTAGAAATTCAGTTTGTTTTTTTTTTTTAATTCAAATGGGGTTTTTGACCATTTCAGTCAAGGTTACGTTTATTGATATGTCACAATTATTGATAATTTAATATATTATGAAAGTACTTCCTTGGCACGGTCAGAGATTTAAACTAATAATTTAATATATATATATATATAAACACTTTCTAGCAGGTTTCAGGATTAGTTCCAAAGTCCAATTCTACACATTCAGTAAGATTAAAAAAAACACAGGATGGTGTGCAAATCTATGACCAATTTCGACTATTGTATTATCATATAAGAGAACAAGAACAGCACGTTTAGGCGGGAACCACAAACTGTCGTCTTTTGTTTGAAAACAGGAGACGCACTTTCATTGGTCAACTGTGATTTATAGATGCCAGACAATAACCAATCAAATACCTTTGAATGTACGCCGTCCAATGGGCGCATGGCAGCCCTAGACTTAAAATAAGCGTTGAGGCATATCTACTTCATTCGTTTTATTCGTACTGTTGAGAGCATGGCTAGAACCAAGCAGACCGCTCGTAAGTCCACCGGAGGAAAAGCACCTAGGAAGCAGTTGGCTACTAAAGCCGCTCGTAAAAGTGCTCCGGCTACTGGTGGTGTTAAGAAGCCTCATCGTTATAGGCCCGGTACCGTGGCTTTGCGAGAGATTCGCCGTTATCAGAAGTCCACTGAATTGCTGATTCGTAAGTTGCCCTTTCAGCGCCTTGTAAGAGAAATCGCTCAAGATTTCAAGACGGATCTGCGGTTCCAGAGCTCTGCTGTCATGGCCCTGCAGGAGGCTAGCGAGGCTTATTTGGTTGGTCTGTTTGAGGACACCAACTTGTGCGCCATCCACGCCAAGAGAGTGACCATCATGCCCAAAGACATTCAGCTGGCCCGCCGCATTCGCGGAGAACGCGCTTAAATCTTAAGTTATCAACTATGCAAACCCCAAAGGCTCTTTTAAGAGCCACTTCAATAGCTATGAAAGATGATTTTCTTTTATGTATGAAGTCCAACTGATTTCGGTGTGCTCTAAAGTTTGTTTTGGTTATAATTGTGTCCGCTGTATATCAAAGAGTTACAATATGTATTAAGAAAATGAATCGGTGAATCACTTACACTAAAACAACCACAAGAAATTTGGTGAAACTAGCTCTAAATTCATGATTAAACAGGAAGGCACAGGATGTGTGTATTAAACCTATCTTCCAACCGTACGACCCTGCTTTTATCTACGAAGAAATTTGTCTGGACCAGGTTGGAGAGTCCTTGGCTGTTGGATACATTCTCTATCTGCAAGATTATGATATTCTTTACTACTAATGTAAAAAGTCTTTAAAGAAGCTTACATATTTGTGTCTGTTCTTCATGTTTTCTTGCTGCCGTATATTCCCACCCCAGGAAAAAGTTTGAACGTTTCTAGATTATTCAACAAATAATTATAAAAAATGTGTCAAAACATTTGTTTGGTGCTGCTAAAGGAAGTGAATATGCACCAATTCGTGTTAAGTTTTTTTTCTTATTATAAACGAGTTTACATCTATTTCCGCATTCAAGCACTGTAAAACAGCTTAGATTTGAATAAGGCCTAACTGATGACGTTTAGTACCGCCCATTATGATGGTTTCAACTAGGTCCTCTGATCAAGCATAAAAGCTTCGCCTCTTTGAATGCAGTTTTGAAATTTTTTTGTTGTGAGACGAAGTCTGTTGCGATGTCAGGAAGAGGAAAAGGCGGTAAGGGACTGGGCAAAGGAGGCGCTAAGCGTCACCGAAAAGTTCTTCGTGATAACATTCAGGGAATCACTAAACCAGCAATTCGTCGTCTTGCTCGTCGTGGCGGTGTCAAACGTATTTCCGGACTGATCTATGAGGAGACCCGCGGTGTGTTGAAGGTGTTTCTGGAGAACGTTATTCGTGATGCTGTGACTTACACTGAACACGCTAAAAGAAAGACCGTTACCGCCATGGATGTTGTATATGCTCTGAAACGACAGGGACGCACTCTGTATGGTTTCGGAGGTTGAGTTATTTCTGAAAAGACAAACCACCAACGGCTCTTTTAAGAGCCACCCACACTTTCGTGCAAAGAGCAAGCTTTTTCAACTTCTAAAACTGATTTAAATCGTGAAGTTAACGTTAAAACACGGTGGAGAGTTGGTGATCTGAAATGCCGTCTGAGCAATGTGGTTTTACGTAAAGGAATTGCATTATAGTTGACTTTCTGTAAAATTCAAAATCAGCTTGGATAAACACCTACGCGGCCGCTTAAGTTTGTTTGTTGTTGTTGTTTTTTTTTTTTTTCCCTTAAATCCTGTTTTGACTCACTGCAACAGTCCACAGTGCACTTGTAAACTGCCTTTACATGTAAGTGAAACTTCAGTGCAAAGATGAAGTTCTCTGATTTAATTTGTGGTAAATTCTACAATATATTCTAATTGCGTTTATTGAAAAAAAGCATTTATGAAAAGGGACGTTGTGACATTACTGTGTTGTATTTTTTAAGTCAGTGGTATTTTTTAGGTTAGGGTTATGTGTGCTATGTGTAGTGTGTTGTGGACCGGGTACCATGGGCTATTTTGTGCCAGAAAGTAAGGACCACTTTTTAGTCCCAACCAGTCCCTACTAAAATATTTCAGCAACAGAATCCGCAGCATCCGTATTTATTGTACAGTTATTTGCTTGTGTTTGTGTGTGTTATGCACGTTTTTGAATGCAGTTACAACGAACCATGAAACGGTTAGCAATACTTCACTTTCACATCTCAGAAAATGCGGGAAAATTAAACAAAGAAACTATCAGATGGGGGATGGTAGCTGTCGACTATAAAGCGATGGGCGGGGTTAACATTTCAGAGCAACTGATTGGCTTTAAAATGGCCAATTAAATAATTCTGTGGGTTGGTCCATGGAGCTACAGCAATCACAGAACACAATTTACCCTCTTAAATTTGCATAGGGCAGTGTATAAAAGTCAGCGTGTTCGAGTTATTCTTATTCAAATTCTTTTGTGTTTGAGCAACATATCATGCCTGAACCAGCGAAGTCCGCGCCCAAGAAGGGCTCAAAGAAGGCTGTTACTAAGACCACCGGCAAAGGAGGAAAGAAGCGCAAGAGGTCTAGGAAGGAGAGCTATGCTATCTACGTGTACAAAGTGCTGAAGCAGGTTCATCCTGACACTGGAATCTCTTCAAAGGCGATGGGAATCATGAACTCCTTCGTCAACGACATCTTCGAGCGCATCGCCGGTGAATCGTCTCGTCTCGCTCACTACAACAAGCGCTCCACCATCACATCGAGAGAGATCCAGACCGCCGTGCGTCTGCTGCTGCCCGGTGAACTGGCCAAACACGCCGTGTCTGAGGGCACAAAGGCTGTGACCAAATACACCAGCTCGAAGTAAAGCTTCATCTGATCAACAAACCCAAAGGCTCTTTTAAGAGCCACCCATATTGTCTTTCAAAAGAGCAAAAACAAGTGTTGAGTACAATAAGTTAAGTATCAAGATTCGTAGTTAACTTTGGAGTGTCGATGTTTGTAAGTGTCAGCATAGGGTTGCAACATTTGTCTCTGCTTCAAAGACAAATGTTTGAGAAATGTTACTCTAAATTAAGAAAATTTGAGAGACCTTTATTAGCCAAACTGTTTTCTAAATAAGGAAATTTATAATAAAGAAATAGATGACTTTTGTCTAATTAAAAGTTAAGTGTTTGAGCTTTACACTTAATTCATTGTTTAATGATATATAGTCAATTAAATATGTTGACAAAAATGACAGTATGATAAACATTATGAATTTTTAGGAACGTTAATATGTTGAAGTTTATTCTGTCACGGCGTACTGGCTTTGGTCTTCAGCAAATGGAACTGTAAAATACACACAAAAGATTTATTTATTTTTGTTTGTAAAAAGACAGAGGGAAAGTGACAGATCAGACAGAAGTTTCACCTCTCGCACGGTAGCATTTGAACAGCAGCACAATTGTCACCAGCAGATACGGACAAGCTGCCAGAATAAAAGTGAGGATGTTGAAGACAAAAATTTAATGTTCTGACACTGAAAAACAGATAAGACAAGCAAACAGATTCAGATTACTGAACAATATAGCTCCATATTAAATGCCTATTGGACATAACTTTTCTACAAACTAAATTGTCTACACATGCAACCTTAGTGTTTTTTGTTTGCCTGTATATTATTTTTTTGTAATTTATTGTTCTTAAGGGTATACATCAAACTCTTTCTCACTCCAAAAATACTGTACATAACGCTTACCACATATGAGCACATTCAGATTCATTCCTATCTAATTTTAAATAGAAAATACGCAGAATATCACTCCAGTGTTTGATTTTATTCTAATGCTGTTCACTGAATAATTACAACACCCTTAATATTATTGATTGTGAGGTGATTATTTCGGATGTAGCTCGCTACAATAACACCACAGTATTCAGTAAATTTTGTAAATGATTTGATACTTTTGTTCATCTTATGTGAAATAATAAACACAGCTGTCAATAATTACTCAAGAATAAAATCAGAGTGAATTAACTCCACTGACTCTCACCTCTGACTGAGATCCAGCTGTGGAGTTACTGTCCTCTCTCTGTTTTACAGTAGTAGAAACCCTCATGTGACTTTGAGAGAGTAGTGATGTTCATCTCTCCTGTCGTCTGATTCTGGATGAGCGACCCGTCTTTATAGAAATCAGCTCTGAGGATCATTGAGTTTGTAGATCGATGTAAACAGTGTAGAGTCAGAGTATCTCCCTCAATCACAGGATCAACAGAACTCACCAGAATCACATCACCATCTACACAACACAAGAAATGTGTGTTTACTGCAAATAGTAAGATATCAAAATAATATCAAAACAATTCATGACCAAAAATACAGATCTTATGTATTGAATTGTACTTTTTATACTAGTCTACATTTTTGAGCGGCATTTAAGGGCGGGTTCATCTAATAAAAAATAACAGATATGTGTTGAAAAACTGTCATGTTGTGCTTAGAAACAAGACTCACCATGTACAGTGATGTTGAGAGGATGACGTTTCTCTCCAGATTCAGACTGACACCAGTAAACTCCAGTGTCAGATGTGCTGAGAGAGACGATTCGACATGTAGATCCTGTTTGTTTTGAACAATCTTCAGTGTTTCTGTTTGTGTATCTTCTCACTATCCATCCAGCAGAGTTACTCTGATCCTCACAGCTCAGAGAGAGAGAGTCAGATGAGAAGTGTTGACTTCTGCTGGGACTGACCACCAGAGACACTTTGGACAATTTACCTGAAAAGAGGAAAATCTCACTCAAAATTGACAGCACATATGTGTTTTTGTAATCTGTAACAAGTAAGGAAATACAATTAAGATGAAATTTAGTACTAAAGCTTGAAATATGAAGGGCCTTATTATGCATATATTATAAATGTGTATTTAATAGTGGATCTGATCTGGTTTAGACTATTGGAGGGAAGTGAGAGCAGGTTTTTTTTAGGTTTGCATTGTTTTGAGATGGTTTTGCCCCCTTGTGCCAGAGACTGCATTGCAACACAAATGCAGATGAATACAAGCATAAATAGTGTCACACAGACTCACCAGTGATCCACAGTGGCTGTGTGTTGCTGTAGTTTGTGTAATAGGCCGGTCGTCCTGTCTCTGCTCTGCACGTATAAACTCCTGTGTGCTGTAGAGCAGCAGGACTGAGAGTGTAAGAGCCTCCAGCTCCTCTGCTGCTGTCTGACAGATGATCATCATCTCTGAACCAGCTGAACGTCCAGCCTGTAGAGGAGCCTGTAACCTCACAGATCAGAGTCACTGAGTCTCCTTCAGTCAGCCACGGCTGTGGAGACACTCGCACTGCTGCCTGAGCTTCAGCTGAACAAAACATGAGGAGTTATAGAGCCACAGAGAAACTGAGAGAGAAGCTGTTCACACTGATAATAATGAACAAACACACAAACTCACCTGATACATTCAGTGTAACAGCATCACTGCGCTGAGAGCTTTGTTTATCCATCTGTCCTGTACAGGTGTATTTACCGCTGTGAATGTGATCAACACTGTTGATGTTCCACTCTTGTGTTGAGATTCGGCTGACAGAGTTTTTATATTGGTAGTTTGTTCCCTCTCTTTCCCATCTGTACGTCCACTCAGTGTCTCCTCTCCACTTTATATCACATCTGATAGTGACTGTTTCTCCTCTGAACACTCGTTCATCAGGCCGTACCATCACCACAGCTTTAGGAGTCACTGTACAAACACAGATTATTGCATTTATTTTTTATTCAAAGTTTTTGAAGTTCTGTAGATATTGTCTGTGATCTGTATGTTGTGTCACATACTATGTTCTCTCTCACCTGTATCATTTACCCACAGTGCATCACTGTATTGTGTGTAGTAGACTGGTTTCCCTCTTCCAGCTCTACACCAGTACTGGCCTCCATCAGACACTGAATCAATCTTCACTCTGTAGGAGTTTGTTTCTGTCTTCTTTGTCTCAGAGTTCAGTGTGTGTTTGTACCAGTAAAAGTCCCATCCAGTGGACGGATCCATGCGACAGATCAAAGTCACTGTGTTTCCTGTCAGTGCAGCTCCTGCAGAATCTGATGTGAGTTCAGGCTTTGGCTTTAGACCTGCAGGAGAACAAAAACACAGCACTATTATGGTGCAAATATTGTAGAGGCTGGTTAAGTTTGACTTCAGGTTGTTTGTGCTTGCTACTGAGTCTTGATATACAGTTCTGCATCTATACAGAATGATTAAATGTGAACTGCTTCTTTCCTAGTAATAATACATATGGCTGCTACAGCATATAAGAAATGTGATGAGCCACAAATATTGATTTATATGATCTTTAAGCATATACAAATATGAACACTCACCTGATACAGTCAGTGTAACAGCAGCACTGATGTCTGATCTCTGTGAGTCTGATCTCTCTCCTCTACAGCTGTATTCACCACTATCAGACACAGATGTGATGGTGTAGACTCTCTCAGTGACGTGTCTGATGACTGAACCATCTTTAAACCAGCTGTATGTCCACTGAATGTTTCCTCCTCCCTGTATGTCACACGTGAGAGTGACTGTCTCTCCTCTGAACACACGCTGATCTGACGTCACCTTCACTACAGGTTTTGGTCTCTCTGTATTAATACACATTTGAGTAAATATTGACTGAAACAGCATCATAGTCTCATGATCACTAGTTATGAACACTCTTAAATATAAAGTTGGCTTGAAATTTGTGTTGATTACATATTTCTTCTTCTAGATATTGGTAAAAACATAAGATTATTATGTACCATACTGATATTAAAATACAAGAAGTTATTCTGTTATTAAAATATTAACGTAAATTTTCAGCTGGACTTTAAGGGTCAAAGGGGTTTGGCTGACAAAACAGTACAAACATTCATAAACATGAAAATAGCTGTGACATTTGCACGGCCAAGGTCTGAATTTCTTTCTTACTTTCTTTTTTAATAATTAGTAATGTTCACTGAATATGAACAAATACATTAATACAGTGTTTAGTAACTTGCATAATTATTCGTCTTATACATGGTCCAAATTATGTGGTGGTGCTTTTGAACACTCACCTGATACAGTCAGTGTAACAGCATCACTGATGCTCTTTACTTCACAGCTGTATATACCACTGTAAGACTCATCAGATGTGATGGTGTAGACTCTCTCAGTGATGTGTGGAAGGACTGAGCATCTTTAAACCAGCTGTATGTCCACTGAATGTTTCCTCCTCCCTGTATGTCACATGTGAGAGTGACTGTCTCTCCTCTGAACACACGCTGACCTGGCCTCACCTTCACTTCAGGTTTTGCTTCCACTGAGTAAAAACATATAAAAGAATATATCGCTAGTTTGAAAACCAAGCAATGTAATTGTCTGTTTTGTTGTTGTTTCCTTTCAGTTTGTGGGCAAACAGACTGATGTCAACAGGGGTGCCGTAAAGGGGGATGTTTAGGACAATTCTAAGGGCCCTGGTTAAAAAGGGGATCCAAGTCAGTATGCTATTCAGGGGTCCAGAAACCATAGTACCACCCCTGGATGTCAATAGCCATCTCTGGTCATTATTAGAGACAGGACTGTTGATTTTACACAAGGCTGCACCGTGCTCTATTTCATCTCTATAAAATGGATTTATGGATTTAACAAATTGCCATCTGAATCCATGAGGTTTATCACTAAGGTGATATGCAAATTCATTTTTACAAACGTCCATATGAGAAACAATTACCGTCCGAATAGGGCTTTTGAGGACAAAATGTTCTCTTGCTGCCTAATATGTCCCACTCACTAACAGGTGCCGTGATGAAGAGATAATCAGTGTTATTCACTTCACCTGTCAGTGGCCATAATGTTATGTCTGATTGGTATATTATACAACAAATTTTGTCAACATCTGCAAATACCTTCTGGTGTGTTGGTTTTTGGAATTATTATAGTTTTCATATTCATGTAAGAAATTATGCATTATTTATTTATTTATTTATTTAGTTGTTTATTTAACAGGGACAATGCAGAATAACATTACAGATGCTCTACATACAGGCTTCTAGCCAATGGTTAATTTGCAGCCCCAGTCCCTGGTTACACTGTAAAAAATATTCTGTAAAATTTACGGTAAAAAACTGGCAGCTGTGGTTGCCAGAATTTTGCCGTAAAAAATACGGTAGCAACATTTTATGTTTTGCGGTTTTCACTTAAATTTACAGGTAAATACCGTAATTTTTATTAACTGATATAATGTTAATGTACCAACCTACTGAAGTACTGAAATCTGTTTTGTACCTTTGTAATACACTGATAACGACCAAAAGCAGGTGGTGATAAGAAAATCAAATGATGAACCAGAGCTCATCACAAACAGCTTTTAAATATTAACATATAGAAGGTGCACAGTGTCATTCACACAAACACTAAACACCATCATGGTAACACACATGAAACTGAAATAATGCATAAACATTAATTTAACAGCATTAGATGTAACATACAACCCCAATGTACAAAACAGCTAAGAACAAACTAAGAAGAAAGGGTTATTTCAACAAAAAAACATCAAATTTAAAACAAATGTAACACAGGGAATTCTGGGAATGTCAGTTTACGGTCATTTTCACTGATCACTGTAAATTTTACAGCCTTTTACCCTTAACCATTTAACAGGTTTTTACTGTAGCATTTTTACAGTATTTTTACCGTTAAATTCACGGCTTTTAAAATACAATTAACAAAAAAATATATATATATATATATATATATATATATATATACATATATAAATAAAAAAATAAAAAAATAAAATAAAATAAAATAAAATAATAATAATAATAATAATAATAATAATAAAAAAACAAAACAAAAAACACAAGTACAAATTTAATAAACATACCAGAAATCTAAGACTGTGTAACGCCATCAGTGTTCACAAACCTGTTTTTGTTTGAACCATTTTTTGATATTTTTTCAGAAAAATGTTCAACTCTGTTTGTATTTTCAGTTCAAGTGGCAAACTGTTCCAGAGCAGTGTCCCTTTAACTAAAAACGTGGATTGAGCAAATTTAGTTTTTCTTTTAGGCTCTATACAGTTCTGTCTAGCTGCACCTCTTGTAGAGATCCCTCTACTACTCTGTTTTACTATTAATTGACATATAACATCTGGAGCAAGCTTACTGACACATTTAAAAACCATTTTAATAAGAGACAGATTCATAAAACTAAGCAAACTGTATTTTTGTAAAATGTTACAATGATGCCATCTGATTGATTTCTTATCTAAAATTTTTAAGGTTTGTTTATATAGGGATCTAACAGGTTTAATAGTCAGATAAGAGACCTGACTCCAGACAGTCACGCAATAAGACATATGTGAGAAGACCATTACGTGCATATGTAACTTAACTGCTTTAAGTGATAAATATGGTCTGATCATACAAAAACAATTCAGGTTTGTTCTAATGGTTTTATAAAGCCTCTTTACATGCACATCAAATTTTAATTAAGAATCTAGAATAACACCTAAAAATTTAAAATCACTAACTGTTTCTATTGCCTCTTGGTCGATCCTAGTTATAAAACCACTCATTTCTTTTCTTCTGATTGAGAAACACATTGAATTTTATTATGAATCATTCTTTATGATTTATTTCTTATTATTATGCTATCCATAATCTGAAAAATTATTCTGTGTATACTATATGGGAATAAATGCTTTTTAAGATCATTCTTATCTTAAGATCTAGACAATCAATGACTTTGTCCTTTTTGTTCTTGTCATTTCTGTAAATCTATTTTGAAGAAGAACATGTTCTCTTCTCGGAACGAAATTTCAGGTTGCAAATGTGTTAAACTATATGTAGTCGTCTTTGTCTAGACTTGTTAAGAGACATAGCTGTTTAGTTCATATTAGGTCCAAGGGTGTTAAAAACACACTGTCTCGTGTGTATTTGCAAGTCGTGGCAACAGTCTAATTTATCTAATGTTACCTCTCGAGTATAAGGTTTCTCTGTATTATTTTCTGTTTACCACAGTACCTTGAAGTTACATTGTTAGTACAGGTCGTAGCCATGTTGTACCCTACATGAGACAACAAACAAACTCTCTCTCTCTCTCTCTCTCTCTCTCTCTCTCTCTCTCTCTCTACTTTTCATTTCAACCAGACCAGGAGAGCACTGCCAACTCTAACTGTACAGCACTATTTCACCATCCAGTTATAGGTTTGTCAAGAATAATTTCAACCAGATCAGTCAGAATCCAGGGATAATCTTCAATGATGATGAATCTTAAATGATGATCAGGCCCTTCCTAACTGAGCTTCACAACTCCTCATCCAGGGCCCTGTAATCTCTAGATTATTGTAAAGTTCTTCTGGCTAGACTTCCAGCATGTACAATCAAACTCTCTTTGCTAGAAATGATACAGAATGCAGCTGCAACAACAACAACAAAATAAGCCCTTGTTACACCTCTCTTCTTATCTCTCCTCACTGGTTAACGGTTACCGCTCGCATCAAGTTTAGCACATTGATGCTTCTTTACTGAACAGCCACAGGCTCCACATCCTCCTCAGAAAAAAAAAAAAAAAAGGTACAAAAGCTGTCATTGGGGCAGTACATTTTCAAAAGGTACAAATATGTACCATATGTAGGTGCTGTTCTAATGCTGTATACATTTCTGTCTTTTTCAGACTACAAAAGGGTAAGAAAATGCTTGCTTGTGCTCGATCATATAATGGCATTGCATATAGTGACAACATGATAATGATTATGACTATGTTAGCAAACCCTCCAGAAGACACTGAAAATATGGTGCACATCTCATTGCATCATTCTGTGGTACCTTTGTATCCTTTTTTTTTTTAGTTTGAGGCTGGTCGCTACACACTGTATGAGCACAATCAGGACATTTTTTTTTTACAACTTCTCCTTTTGTAGCCCAAACAAGGAAGAAAGGCATACGACATTAGAACAACACCAGTGTGAGTGAATAATGACTAAATATTCATTTCTGGGTGAACTACTCCTTTAACCGTTCCTCTCTGGTGGAATGCCTTTCCTAACTCTACCTGGACAGCCAAATCCCTTTAGGAGTATCCAATTAAATTCAATCCAATATTGAAATATTCCAGCAATGGCTAAAAACTCATCTTTTCGCTTTGTGTTATTCTGTATTTGTAAGTTTCTTACATTGCTAAAATTGCTATATGTATAAATGTAAATGTTATAAAATACAATTAAATACTCACAGAGGGTGAGGGACAGTGCACTGGCTGCCATACTGCCACAATGCTGTGTGTTCAAAAGCAGTTAAAACACTTCCTGTGTTTTAATGATCATTTTTTACTTCAAGGAAGAGGGTGGGTCTAGAGAGAGAGAGATTTTGAGAGAGATATTTAACTTTTCTTTTAGTACATTCAAATACGTAATGCAGCAGCAGATATCAAAAGTATATATCTGACTAGCATACCTACTGATTACAAAGAAGAGGAGAAACATGTTTCATCTTCACCAATCATATCTTCAGTTAGTTCAGGTATTCTCTTACAGATTCTTGTAAATGCTGAAAATTAATGTTTGTTTAACAGAATTCACCAGCTTACTAGTAAATATTAAATAGCAATTAAATTTAAAAATATACATTTATAATAAATTTGAAGATACATTTTTTTTGCTTTGATAAAAACATACAAACAAACAATCATGATCAGGCACTCCACACATATTAGTGACTATGCTCTCTATAGTTTATTTTCAATTGTCTGGATTAAAAATTGACTACAACAAGATATAAAACATGTTCATTTTGTTCCCACTTGTGTAGTAGTATTGAAGTGAGAAGTGTGGTTTGACGACTCCTGAACAAAAATAGAATGACCAGAAACACAGAAACAGGGCAGAATTCAAACCACAATAATCAGCTCAGCCCTCATTTTCTCTGGCCTCTTAGGCATTCAACTAAGCATGGCTGGTTGATATATATGTATGTATGTATATATATATATATATATATATATATATATATACACACACACACACACCATATATATATATATATATATATATATATATATATACACACACACACACACACACACACACACACACAGTATATATCTATTCAGATTAAAGCATGAGCTTAATATTTCATGTAGCCTAGCATAATGTCACTGCTGTCATTAGTACTATTAAATTATTATATGTTTTATGAAAACAAAACTTGATATCCAGTACAGCAGATTTGCTCACACTGTTAGAAAGTATGACACCATATTTTTTGAGACACATAGAAGCAAAACTGGTAAAACCCACCAGGTTTTTGTTGACGAAGTAGCCTACATTGTGTTCCTCTTTTGTCAGTTGCTTTAAATGTAAGCAGCCTTGGTTAATATAATAGAACTGAGAGCATGTGTGCACTAAAGGTTTCCATATATGAACATTTCCGAATATAAGGGATGATGCAGTGACTAACTAAACCCCTAAATATTCTCAGTATCCAAGTTTAAACCCCAGAGGTCAAGAAAATGCAGAAAACTGACCCATCTAACCAGACCTGCCTTCGCAAAGTGTTCTTTGAACCTGCAAACAAAAATAATAAAAACATAAAAGCTGTGGCAACAGGCGAAATGTACCTTGCCATGCGGTTTAAAGCAACTGAGCTGGTCTTAGCTCTCTCTGTGTGGTTTAGACTTACAGGAAGCGAAGAGCAGATGTGTGGCCACCATAAAGGGTAACAAACCTGAAATTCCAGCAACAAACAAACCTTTTTTAGAAGTTTCTAGAAAAATGGCTAGAAAATGTTGTAAATCCTGTAGGCCTGCTTCCAATGTGGTAGTTCCTGCCCGTTCTGCCTAAGAACCACACTCAGAGCCTTTGGTCTTGATTTCAGATGATAAACTTTATTTACAAAGAGAATAAAGCCGAGAAGTATATGTATACCTTATGTATATAATTGATTTCTCCCTAGGGTGAAAGAGAGAGGCCTCCCAGACTTGTTTTGGTATAGAACGTGACCCTTGACAGGTCCATCTGTTTCTTATTTCTGAGGGTCCATACAGTTTCACCATGCAGGCCTCTGTCTCCCACCAAGGTTTCTAGGCATCTAGGATTATAATGGAGGAATTACTTGATATATAAATGGCTACATTAACATTAATTATAATTGATTAATTCATAGCTTACCCAATAAAATCTACTACACCAACTGAACGGGTTTAACTTGCTACAGATACTTCCGACTGAACCACAGGAAGTCAGCTGCAATTGAGTCTGTTCATGCACATCAATAACTGGTATGGTCCAGCTACTAAACAAAAGTAGATTACAATTGACAATCAGGATGGATCTTAGAATTTTTGGGCCACCTCTGCCCTCCATCCAGACACTCATTTACTTCTAATCTGGAATGAGAAAAAAAGCAAGAAAGTTTATCAATGTCCACTCTTTTTTCTGGTAGGCACTAGAATGAGTAACTAAACTGGTTCACCCCACAGAGCATCTCATAGCTCAATAGCACAGGGATGATTCGATTCAAAAGCAGAAACTGCAGTGAAGCTCTTTTAAAGACAAGATGGGTGGCTCTTAAAAGAGCCTTTTGTTTCGTTAATCAGAAGCAGCTTTACTTTGAGCTGGTGTATTTAGTCACAGCCTTTGTGCCCTCAGACACGGCGTGTTTGGCCAATTCACCGGGCAGCAGCAGACGCACGGCGGTCTGGATCTCTCTCGATGTGATGGTGGAGCGCTTGTTGTAGTGAGCGAGACGAGACGACTCACCGGCGATGCGCTCAAATATATCATTGACGAAGGAGTTCATGATTCCCATCGCTTTGGAAGAAATTCCAGTATCAGGATGAACCTGCTTCAGAACTTTATACACATAGATAGCATAACTCTCCTTTCTGGATCTCTTGCGCTTCTTTCCTCCTTTGCCGGCAGTTTTGGTGACGGCTTTCTTTGAGCCTTTTTTGGGCGCGGACTTCGCTGGCTCAGGCATGATGCGTTCTACAAAAATTAGAAGAACAAAATGAAAGACCGTTAGAAACAATGGTTTTTATGCACTGCTCTATGCTAATTTAAAAAAGGGAAAACGGCGCTCTGTGATTGCATATCTTCATGGACCAACCCACAGGATGACTTCATTGGCCACATTAAACGGTACATGACACCTAGAAGAGCCAATCAGAGACTTTAAACTGTTAGTCCCGCCCATCTCTTTGTGTTTGACAACTCCCACCCCCCATTCGCTTCCGTTGCTTTGTTTGATTTTCCCGCATTTTTCATAACGTAGAAGTGAAGTGTTGTTAATAACTTATTCAGGGTAAAATAAAATGGTCATGACCTAATAAAATCTATTAAGGCTTATTCCTCAATGTAAACGCCATGATTTTTACAATTTGGAAACTTGTGTGGTGGATCTTAAAAAAAGATGTTTTTTTCAGGAATCTTAACCACCGAGTCAATACAGGGTGCGTCCTTGTCGTTTCAGAGCATACACAACATCCACGGCGGTAACGGTCTTTCTTTTGGCGTGCTCAGTGTAAGTCACAGCATCACGAATAACGTTCTCCAGAAACACCTTCAACACACCGCGTTTCCTCATCAATCCGGAAATAGCTTGACACCACCATGGTTTAGCAATTCCCTAAATATTATCACGAATAACTTTTCGGTGATGCTTTGCACCTTTTTCCGAGTCCTTTACCTCCCTATCCCTTTCAGACATAACGATCAACGTTCTCCCATTCACAACAAACTATATGAGAAGAATAAACAACAAAAAAGATCAGTTATTCTCAGTCAATGCTCGACTGTGGAAACACACATGGTTTAGATATTACAATATATTATTACATATAAATAATCTATATTTAACAGCAGGATTTACGTCGCGTAAATCACTTAAAGAAATTATCTTCTAAGAGACATTGAGGCGGCTCTTAAAAGAGCCTTTGGGGTTTGTAGGACTGACTCAGCTGCTGATTTAAGCGCGTTCTCCGCGAATGCGGCGGGCCAGCTGAATGTCTTTGGGCATGATGGTCACTCTCTTGGCATGGATGGCGCACAAGTTGGTGTCCTCAAACAGTCCAACTAAATAAGCCTCGCTAGCCTCCTGCAGGGCCATGACAGCAGAGCTCTGGAACCGCAGATCAGTCTTGAAATCTTGAGCGATTTCTCTGACCAGACGCTGGAAGGGCAGTTTGCGAATCAACAGTTCAGTAGATTTCTGATAACGGCGAATCTCTCTTAAAGCCACAGTACCGGGCCTGTAACGGTGAGGCTTCTTAACGCCACCAGTGGCGGGTGCGCTCTTACGAGCGGCTTTAGTAGCCAACTGCTTTCTCGGAGCTTTACCTCCAGTGGATTTACGAGCGGTTTGCTTGGTTCTTGCCATCGTTTGAAATAACTCCTGACGCTATTTTTAAAAACTCAAAAAAAAAAAAAAACTGATAATAAATGGAAAGCTACACAGGCTTATTTAAGACTAGGGCTGCCATGCGCTGATTGGACGGTGTAGCTTTAATGCATTCCATTGGTTGTTGTGTGGCGTTTCGAAATAACAGCTGGCCAATGGCTGTGCGTCTCCTGATTTCAAACCGTTCCTGGTTCCCGCCCAGTTGTCCAGTACGCTTTGTTAGGCGAAAGTTACAAAATAGACCTGAACTGCACAACTATTATAGCCATATATTATGTATGTATTATTTTGCCATGCTAATAAAGCTAAATATTTCTTTAAAAGAACATCTATGTAAGACACCACTAGAAATCACTTTACATGTGAATTTTTAAATCAAAATTTAGTAAGGAAGTATTGTTTTATTTCATTCCGTATTGTACTCTTACGGTTACTTTATAAACTTTGCTATATTAACTTGCCTTGCATATTTATTCTTTTATTGTCTGATATAATAATAGTGTATTCTTATTAATTTAAACTTATTTAGACTTATTTAAACACAATAGTTTCATAGTTTACTTGTAAAAACATGCAAACATACACAAATACTTAATATTTCATCAATATCATATTCACATTCTAATTCCAAAACTTGTACTTGAACATAAAAAAGTCATAATTTTGCAGCCATGGCAACAATAACATTTTCATTGGACAGATGGCCGATGATATAATGCTCTTTATCACAAAGTAATGCAGGGGTTCTAAACTCAGGCCTTCAAAACTCACTTTCCTGCAGAGTTCACCACCAATCTTGATTAAACTCACCTGCCAGTAAATTCTTATTAATCCTGAAGACCTTGATTAGTTTGTTCAGGTGTGTTTGATTAGGTTTGGAGCTAAACTCTTTCTTGGGCCTCTTTGGGGACATTTTAGTGATAGGTTGCTTTATTGCTGTGGTTTTGGCCGCCTTAGCAGTTGCAGGTCTCTTGTCTTAAGGTTTCTTGGCTTTAGGAACAGCTTTCTTAACGGGATTTGTCTTGGTCTTGGCTTGTTTTATGTTGAGTTTAAACAAGCAGGAGGCACAGCACCGTGTTTTCTTCTCTTGTATTTGGAACAAAACTGAAGTGGTAACATTGTTTGGTAACAGAGGTACTGAACTTAATTTAGAGACCAAAACTCGTGATGAGTGAACATTTACTTTAGCACCATCAGATCAAATTAAGCAAGTTGTGTGTCAGTTTCAAATGATTTTTGTGTAATAATCGTGGTATAATCGTTTCTCCATATGTTGAATAAACATTTTTGACAATGACATTAAGGAAAGTAACATCACTGAGGAACTTTTTTGGGTAGCTTGAAGCACACAACACATCTGTCGGTGTAACTGTGGTTTATTTCTGGTCACTGCAGCATGTCTTAAGTTTCCTTGCTTTATAACTGCAGGAAGTTTAAACATCATAAACTGATTTTTGCTGAGAGATGGTGAGCTTGAGTTTGTGGATCCATCTACTTGTTTGATTGTCTTTGCTATTTTCTGCTGATTGCTATGTATTCTGAAGCTGTTGCAGTATTATCGCATGTGGTTTCTTCCTTCCTGTCTTCTTATTTTTTTTAACACTATAACTCACAGGGCTTAACTTACAGTAACAAGGTTTTAAATGCTTGCACTTTTTGCCCCAGGTCCCCCCAAGAGCTAATGCTTTTTAAAATACGTTTTAAAATAACTTACCATCTGCTCTACACCTAAACCTACCCAAAGTAAATGTGATGTAAAAACGCAATCGCAATCATGTAGTCTTAGCTTGTTTTTTGATCTCTTATCTTTTGGCTCTTTGACTGCGAGTCATGTTTTTCACTGGATTTAAGGTTTCCGCACCCTAAGTCCAATTCCAAAGCTGTCTGAGCTACCGTGCAAGCTTGTTGCGTCCGGAAAGCGAATTCATTCATTTCTGCTGGAAACCGCAGTGATATTATGTACTTATTGGTATGTATTTCCCAAAGTTCCCACAGGTACGTTTTCGTCATAAGATCAGGTAACAACAGTCATTATCAGGTCATTAAATAATTTTTTTTTTTTGTAATTTGATAAATGAATATTTGACATAATTAACAGACAATAAAGCACTATAACTGGTATGGCACTATGGTATGACTGGTAAATCAGTTTGTAAATGTAAAATATTTCTATTATAGATTAATATACTAGTATGGACTGTTTGCATTAATGATACTTTATTACTTTTTAAGGGGTTCATTGTTCAGAGCTGTCAAAGTGAGTTCTGTGGATGCTTCTTTGGTAGGCGTCTCTTGTAGTGGAAGTCTCAGCATTTTGTGGGTTGTTTCTAAAAGTTGCCATAGTTAGCCTCACTTTTCAGAAACCATGGGGCGAGAATATGAAAATTCACAGTTACAGCAATACACATCACTTCTATTTTCCCATACTGCATAAGCTTCTTCCAGCTTCTCATTGAAGACACATTGTCATTTGTGAATGTCTAACCTCAGAAGCTGCTTGTAGCAAAAAAACAAAAAAAAACAAAATAAAAAATACAGTCTGAATAAAGAGTTGAGTTGAACTGATGTTCGTGGTTTTACTTCTGTTCTGTTTCTGCTTTCTGGTTTTAACCAGAGTGGGAAAGATATTTATGCCTTCATAGATTCACAGCTACATGTGCACTTCATTTTCATTGACTTATTATAATTCGGTCTGTTTGTGATCAGGAATTCCTGAATGAAGCACCATTTCTCACTTCTACAAATAACCGCTGTCATGTACTACCATGGAAGAAATCATTTTTAAGCTTGTGGCAAATCAAAATCACTTTATAAACCATATGTATCAATTGTGTGTATATATGTGTCCACTTTAAGTCGTGTTCTATTTACAACTGTAATTGTTGAAGAGAGAATAATAACTCAAAAAGAGCCTGCCTTGCACAAGCAGGCCTACATTTGATGTCACACTGTGACTCCACTTCATTATGATCTGCGTGTGGCATTGTGAATGAAGAAAATAACGCAGTTCGAGAACAATTAGCGAAAGAACTTTAACAACTTGCATGCACTAAAAGTGTAAATTTCTTAGAATGGATCTCTTTTTCTGTTTATTTTTTCATGCATATCTGTGCAGAGTTTTGTCTCTTCCACCATCATCTCTTCTTGAAGTGTGAATAGCTGTTTAAACAGGAAGTGCCTGGTTTACTGCAGAGAGGACTATTAAAACAGTTTATTAATGTGTCAGTATGGGGTCTAGTGCACTGCCTCTCATATTCTGTAAGTATTTTACTATTCTTTTATGCTGTTTTTTTCCCCCCTGCTTTTAAAACAACGTATTCAGCTGAGAATACAAGAACGGTTAGGCTGTGTTTAGAAGGGTTCCAGTGCTTATTGTTTTCTTTATTGTTCAGATTCAGTGTGATGATATGTCTGGATCAGATACAGAGTTTCAGAGAACACGCATTTATCTGTGCTGCATGTGAAAGATGGCCACGTGATTTTGCTTGGTTTTGTTGTAATACCCGTTCTTCCTATTTTAAGCAGTTCAGTTAAATCAGACATATTTGTTTTATTATGAGTTTGGTGTTGTACCATACTGTATCTTTAAATAGACTTACTTAACTTTATTGGTCTTAAAGGCAATTCTTTTTGTAGGCAGCAGTATACATACATGTGTTGTTGTGCATGGGGGCTTTAAGGGGGTGTGTTTGGAGGCAGAGGTCAAAGTGTAAAATAAAGGTGTCCAGAAGACAAAGGATTGACTGTGTTCGGGTCTGTCTGTAAATAATAAGCAAAACATTGTGTCAGAAGTGGTTCTCTCGTTTGGATTGAATAAAAAGTAAGTCCAAAGAGACGAGAGAGGGGATTAAACCCAAACTTGCAAGAGAGAAAAAGAAAGCAGCAAGCTACAAGTGACCAAACAACAAATACACGAGAGATTCGTGAAAGAAAAGAAAACGTCCCAGGTTACGTATGTAACCATGGTTCCCCGAGGGAACGAGACGCTGCGTCGACAAACGCATTGGGGAACGCCATCAGCGAGCCACGCTCTGAAATCAGGTGTGTAATCAGTCCAAATGAGCAACAAGCCGTCACGGGCGGGGTGACAGGGAGACCAGGAGCATAAAAGCACGTGCGGTGAGTAAGCCGGCAGCTTCTAAGATAGAGAAGCAAGCGCGGCAGGGATGCCGAAAGTATGGCAAAGAGACGCAGCGTCTCGTTCCCTCGGGGAACCATGGTTACATACGTAACCTGGGACGTTCCCCTTCGGGAACTCGAGCTGCGTCGACAAACGCATTGGGGAACGAGATGCCCACGCCACCAGACTTTCAAATCCCTGCCTAGTGTGAATCACTGAGCACAGCTAGGCGAGAGAACCGAGGAGCCAGGAGTGGCTTGAATGTCGAGGCCATAGAACCTCACGAAAGTGAGTGGCGTGGACCAGCCCGCAGCGTTGCAAATGTCAGAGAGGGGAACTCCTGACAAGAAGGCCTTGGAGGCCGCCATACTCCGAGTGGAGTGAGCCTTGACCCCCAGAGGTGAGGGGAGATCAGAGGATTCATAGGCCAATGTGATGGCATCCACTATCCACCGACTGATGGTGTGCTTAGATGCAGCCAGGCCCCTGTTGCGAGGGCCAAAGCAGACAAACAGCTGTGGAGACTTCCTCCACAGGGCAGCTCTGTGGACGTAGGTGTCCAGTGCTCGCACTGGACACAAAAGGTTAAGTCTCTGCTGTTCCTGGTCCCGGAAGGGGGGAGGACAGAAGGCCTGGAGCACGATCGGCCGTGGCACAGATGTGGGCACCTTAGGAGTGTACCCCGGAATGGGGTACAAAAAAGCTTTGGCCATGCCAGGCGCAAAGTCAAGGTGCGAAGGGGCCACAGAAAGGGCCTGGAGATCGCCCACCCTCTTCAGAGAGGAGATGGCCAGGAGGAAGACTGCTTTTAGAGTCAACGTCCTGTCTGAAACCTCTTCGAGGGGCTCGAAGGGAGGTTTGCAGAGTGCCTCCAGCACCACGGCCAGGTCCCACGTGGGGACACGGGATCGCACAGGGGGCCTCAGCCTCAGCGCACCGCGGAGGAAACGTGTAACCAAGGGGTGTTTTCCCACTGATTGACCACCAAGAGGGGAGTGGAAAGCAGCTATGGCCGCCACGTACACCTTCAAGGTGGAGTGGGTCAACCCTGTGGCGAACCGAGCCTGCAAGAACTCCAGCACTGTACCAACTGGGCAGTGGACTGGGTCGAGCTGGCGGACGCCACACCAGGAAGTGAAGAGTCTCCACTTCCAGGCGTACAGTTTCCTCGTTGAGGGAGCTCTGGATTGGAGGATGGTCTCAACAACCTCGGTTGAGAGACCAGAAGCTACGAGATGTGCCCCCTCAGGGGCCACACCCACAGCTTCCACAACTCCGGGCGGGGGTGCAGAATCGTACCACCCGCTTGTGAGAGGAGATCCCTCCTGGTGGGAATCTCCCATGGAAGGCCATCGAGGAGGGAAATCAGATCCGAGAACCATACTCGGCCCGGCCAGAACGGGGCTACTAGCAGTAGCGAGATGCCGTCCTGGCGCACTCTCTCCAGAACTCCCGGGAGCAGAGCGATCGGGGGAAAGGCGTACAGACGAAGCCTCGGCCATGCCTGCACCATGGCATCCAGCCCCAGGGGAGCTGGATGACTCAGAGAGAACCAGAGGGGACATTGCGATGTCTCCTGAGTCGCAAAAAGGTCCACCTGAGCCTGGCCAAACACTCTCCAAATGAGCTCCACCACCTCGGGGTGGAGTCTCCATTCCCCGGGCCTCGGCCCC
The DNA here is from genome assembly GCA_012976165.1 of Labeo catla. Taxonomy (NCBI): domain Eukaryota; kingdom Metazoa; phylum Chordata; class Actinopteri; order Cypriniformes; family Cyprinidae; genus Labeo; species Labeo catla. The sequence continues at coordinate 473,254 of VONZ01000105.1, forward strand.
TGTCTCGACAGGACGTCTGCTCCCTGATTGAGATGTCCCGGGATGTAGACTGCTCTCAGTGAGAGGAGCTTCCCTTGGGACCACACCAGGATCTGGTGCGCCAGCTTGTACAAGGGGCGCGAACGCAGGCCTCCCTGGTGGTTTATGTAAGAGACCACCGATGTGTTGTCGGTGCGCACCAACACATGGTGATCTCTCAGGTCTGGGAGGAAGTGTTTCAGTGCCTGAAACACAGCCAGCATCTCCAGGCGATTTATGTGCCAAGTGAGATGGCGGCCGCTCCACAGACCGCGGGCTGGGTGGCCACTCATGACCGCTCCCCAACCGGTGAGGGACGCATCTGTCGCTAGCGTTACGCGGCGACAAGGAGCTCCCAACACCGGGCCCTGATTCAGAAACCAAGGTTTCCTCCACATGTCTAAGGCACGAAAGCATCGCCGCGTGACCTTGATCATGCGAAGCGGGTTTCCCCTCGGGGAGAACCCCTTGGTCCTGAGCCACCACTGCAGGGGTCTCATGTACAGCAGGCCAAAAGGTATTACGTTGGACGCAGCTGCCATCAGACCCAACAATTTCTGAAACTGTTTGACAGTGAGTGACCGGCCTATCTTGACTCTCTTGACTGAGGTGAGGATCGACTCGATCCGAGCAGGAGACAGATGTGCCTGCATCGTGGTCGAATCCCACACCACCCCCAGATAAGTGGTCCTCTGTAGCGGAGAAAGTACACTTTTCTTGGCGTTTAGTCTCAACCCCAGCTCTCTCATGTGAGCGAGAACAACATCTCGATGTTGAACCGCTATCTGCTCTGTTTGAGCTAATATCAACCAATCGTCGATATAGTTTAGTATGCGGATGCCCTGGAGTCGCAGAGGAGCCAGAGCTGCATCCATACACTTTGTGAAAGTGCGGGGTGAGAGTCCTAGGCCGAAAGGAAGAACCCGATATTGGTACGCTTCGCCCCCGAAAGCGAACCTCAGGAACTTCCTGTGTTGAGGAAGGATGGAGATGTGGAAGTATGCGTCCTTTAGATCTATCGTGACAAACCAGTCCTCGGACCTGATTTGAGACACGACCTGACTGAGTGTCAGCATCTTGAACCTGAGACGCAATACTGCGCGGTTCAGCAGACGCAGATCTAAAATCGGACGCAACCCCCCATCCTTCTTCGGAACGATGAAGTACCGGCTGTAGAACCCGGACTCTCTGTTGTGAGGAGGGACCACCTCGATGGCCTCCTTCCTCAGGAGAGCGTTTACTTCTTGTTCCATGACCAGAGCCTGCTCGGGGCCCACCAGAGTGGGAAGAACCCCGTGAAAAAGAGGCGGAGGAGAACCAAACTGGATTCTGTAGCCTCTCTCTACAGTGTGCAGGACCCACTGAGACACGTTTGGCAAACGTTTCCACGCCGCCAGATGGTCTACTAAGGGAATCAGTCTCTCGAGACTGACCTCTGGTGTTACCAGAGCGGCTAGATTGGCGCTCTGAAGCGGAGGACCGGCAGGGAACAACCAATCTGTCCGTTCTGAGGACCTCCTCAGAGGTCGCGAGCTTCCCAGTACCGCTGCGTTGCCGGGCGGATACTGAGATATGAGCTCGCCGGAGACCGCTGCGCCCTGAAGCACCATAGGTGGCAGGGTTGGCAGTACGATCTCCTGAGGGCACTGAGGAGAGATGGGCACCGTATGATGAGGTGTTAACCGCTCTTCCCCAGAGGGGTCTGCCCTCAGAAGTCCTGAGCCACGACCATCAGGACTTCTTAGCCGAAGCCTTCTTTGCCTGAAGAAGGGCCCGCAGGTCCGTCTTCGGCGCAGCTGGCTTCGACTTAGAGCGCCGCCTAGAACCCTGCTCCCTATGCGGGGGAGTACGGGTAGCGACGCTCTCTTTTTGGGCGGCCCGGTACGAGGAGGAGGTACTCGTATGCGGCTGCTCCCGCCCAGCAGCCGCAGAAGCTGGAGAGCGGCGAGGAAGAAATGTCTGGAACGCTGCCGCCTGACGCCGCGCCTCCTGAAACCTGTCGACGACTGCATTGACTGAGTCGCCGAACAGGCCAGAAGGGGCGAGGGGGGCGTCCAGGAGAATGACCCTGTCCCGATCTTTGATGTGGGACAGGGTCAGCCACAGATGCCTCTCAGCGGCCACCATGGCTGCCATAGACCGCCCAATAGCGCGGGCGGTCTCCTTGGTGGCACGCAAAGAAAGGTCTGTGGCTCGGCGGAGTTCAGAGATGTCCTCCGCCTTAAACTCCTCACCCTCATCCAGCTCCTTCAGCAGGTCCGCCTGGTATGCCTGCAACACCGCCATGGTGTGCAGGCAAGCACCAGCCTGACCCGCTGACGAGTACCCTTTGCCCACCAGCGCCGACGTGGTACGCAGCGGCTTAGTGGGCAAAGTCGGGGCTTTAAGGGATGATGCCACGCCGGGAGACAGATAGCTCGCGAGCGTCTGTTCTACCCGGGGCATCACCCCATAACCGTGCTCAGCAGCTCCCACCACATTGCTGTAATGGAGGGTGGTAGAGCTGTGAACACGGGCCGAGAAAGGCTTTCCCCACGATCTAGACACCTCAGTGTGCAGATCGGGGAAAAACGGCAAGCCCCGTCGTGGAGGTGGTGGTTTAGAGCGCAAGAAGCGTTCATCAAGTTTGCTTCTTGGCAGCTCTTCTGGTTTCTCGGCCGGCCAGTCTAAATTTAGCTTGGCCACAGCGCGAGTTACCACCTCCACGAGCTCCTCGTACTGGACGGACTGGGGGGGTGAATCCCCAGCCGCATCTACCTCCTCCACATCCACCTCCTCAGAGGAAGAAACATGGAGGGTCGAGCACTCTCCCCGGGGGGAAGAAACCGCAGAGCGTGCTTCCGTCCCGGTAAGAGCGCTGGATCTGGTGGGTGAGGAAGAAGAAAGGGCTGCCACAGAAAAACAGAGTGAGACGCACACACATAGAGCGCTTGCTGAAATGACAGAAGCTGCCGGCTTACTCACCGCACGTGCTTTTATGCTCCTGGTCTCCCTGTCACCCCGCCCGTGACGGCTTGTTGCTCATTTGGACTGATTACACACCTGATTTCAGAGCGTGGCTCGCTGATGGCGTTCCCCAATGCGTTTGTCGACGCAGCTCGAGTTCCCGAAGGGGAACACAAAGATGGATACGTTTCAAACCCCGTCTGGTATGCAACTGACAGGAAATTTAGCAGAAAATTGTTAGAGATTCAAACAACGTTTCACCATCTACCTGGATGCAAGCGGGGTAGGAGGAGATGACGAAAAAAGAAAAGCATCCATACTGCTGCATGTTATCGGCGAGGACGCGCTGGACATTTACAACAGTTTCCAAATACCAGCGGATGAGTTTAAACCGCATAACGTCATGGACCGATTTGAAGAGTACTTTGTACCGAAACAGAACGTCACGTATGAAAGGTACAAATTCTTCTCTTGCAATCAAAAAGGGGGCGAAAGCTTTGATCAGTATTTAGCGGCGCTTCATACTTTGAGTAAAACCTGTGACTTTGGCGATCTGCGCGAATCTCTGATAAGGGATAAAATAGTGTGTGGCATTCCTGACAATACAGTACGAGAGAGACTGCTGCGAGAGCAAGATCTTACGCTAGAAAAGCAGTAAACATATGCAGAGCGGCAGAGACTACTCGCACGCAGGCAAAGGAACTAAACAAACAAGATAAAACAGTGCACGCCCTCAAAAACATAAAGCCACCACGAAGTAAAAATAAACAAGGAAAGACCCGATCAGAATCAAATAAATATGAATGCGGAAAGTGCGGCAGCCGCCACAAATTTAGAATGTGTCCAGCGTTTGGAAAAACTTGTAATAAGTGTGGCAAGCGCAATCACTATGCAAAATGCTGCAAAACAAAAAGTACTGGAACTTAAGTACACACTGTGGAAGAAAACATAGAGACATTTTTTGTGGATGCAGTAAATGTCAGCAGCATCTGTAAAGAAGAATGGATAGTACCATTAACAGTTAGTGGTACAATTGTGCCATTTAAACTGGACACAGGTGCCCAAGTGAACCTGATATCAGAGAAAGAATACAAAACTCTCAGAAAGAAACCAAAACTACACAAAGTCAAAATAAAAGTCATAGGCTATACAGGAGAAGAGGTGACGGTGAAAGGCAGCTGCACAGTGAATGTCCTATACAAGGGGAAGCACCACAAAATACAGATGCTGGTTGTAGACAAAGAAGTGCAGCCAATTTTGGGCTTAAAAACGTGAGCGACTAGACTTAGTAAAGAAAGTCTTCGTGGCTAATGTGCATAAGGACACAGACAATGATCCACTCCTCGGCGAATTCAGAGACATTTTTGAGGGCCTGGGATGCATCCCAGGGGAACATAAAATTTACATTGACCACCAAGTGGCACCAGTCATTCATGCTTGTCGAAAGGTTCCCTTTGCTTTAAGAGGAAAGCTTAAAGAAGAACTTCTTCGCATGGAAAAATTGGGAGTGATAGCATAAACTGAAGAGCCAACAGATTGGGTGAGCTCGTTGCATATAGTGGAAAAGTAAAATGATCAGCTCCGAATCTGCCTGGATCCAAGGGATCTGAATAGAGCCATCAAGAGAGAGCACTTTAAGTTACCTACTCGAGAGGAAATCATTTCACAATTTGCAGGGGCAAAATGGTTTAGCAAGTTGGACGCTTCTACAGGATTCTGGCAGATGAAGCTGGATGAGGCGTCATCAAGGCTCTGCACCTTCAACACCCCTGAGGGCAGATACAGGTTTCTCAGGTTACCATATGACATACCATCAGCCCCAGAGGTGTATCACAAAACCATCAGAATGATCTATGAACATACCCAAGGTGTGGAAACAATGATGGACGACATCATAATCTATGGTGCAACCAAAGTTGAGGATGACGCCAAACTTAGAGAGGTACTTGAAGTGACTCGAAAAGTCAATCTGAAGCTCAACAAGGAAAAATGTGAATTTGGAGTGAAATTACTAACCTTTCTGGGGGATGTCATCTCGGAGGAGGGCATAAAGCCTGACCCAAAGAAAACATCCGCAATTGAAAACATGGATCGGACACAGAACAAAGATGATGTCAGACACTTTCTTGGTATGGTTACGTACCTGGCAAAATTCATACCACAGCTGTCTGCACAGTGACTGACCATAAACCATTGGTTCCCATCATGGCCAAGCCGCTGAACGATTGTCCCCTCAGAATACAGGCTACAAAAATATGATGTGAATTTAATCTACACACCAGGCAAGTACATGTTTGCGGCAGACACACTGTCTCGTGCTGTAGATAGACAAGAGGGAACAGAGACCTGTGCACCAGAAATAAAAGCTTACGTGGACAATGAGCCTAAGGAAAGAAATGCTGAAAAAAATTCATGAAGGACACCTGGGAGAAGAAAAGTGCAAAAGGAGAGCTAGGGAAGTGATGTACTGGCCCAGGATTAATAAGGACATTTCGCAGTTGACAGCGGCATGCAAGCTTTGTTTGACCTTCAGGCCCAGACAGCAGGCAGAGCCTCTTCTTCCACATCCTGTAACAAGTAGGCCTTACTACAAAGTTGGAGCAGATTTATTTAATTGTATGGGGAAGAGTCACACTGTGGTAACTGACTACTACTTTAATTATCCAGAGGTGGCCACACTGCAGTCTACTACTAGCAAGCCTTCATGAAGTCTACGTTTGCTCGCCATGGTGTCCCCTGTGTAGTATTTACAGACAACGGGCCTCAGTTTTCCAGTAGTGAATTCAAGAAGTTTTCTGAGGAATGGGGTTTTCGCCATTATACATCCAGTCCAAATGACCCCAGGTCAAATGGACTGGCGGAGTCGGCTGTGAAAATAGTGAAAGGGATCATGCGAAAGGCTCATGCAGGGAGTGAAGACTTTCAGAGAAGTCTCATGATCTACAGAAGTGCACCACTAGAAAACGGCTTTTCCCCAGCTCAAATGCTCATGAGCAGAAGAATCCGAACAAATTTGCCCATTAGAGAGGATCTTCGGGATACTCCACATGCAAGTCAAGTGAAATGCTTTAAACAGAAACAAAAAATCAAACCAAAGAAACTGTCTGACAGAAAAGCGCAGCCACTGACAGCTTTGAAACACTGACACAGGAGACACTGTCAAAATAAGAAACCACAATACAGGTCTATGGTCTCAGCAGGGTAAAGTGGAAAAACAAGTGGCTCCAAGGTCTTATGACATTACGATGGATGGTAGATCAACTCTGTGACGGAACAGAATTGATTTAAGTCCCAAGCAAAGCTCTGAGACCGAGATACAGGATACAACAACTACAACTTCTAAGCCGATGAATACAGAGACTGGACAGGTTGCGGAGACAGTACCAAAGACACTGACTGAACAAAGACTGAAAAGAAACATTAAACCTGAATTTATGTGAAGTTTTGAGTTGGCTTACAAGTGATTGTGTGATTTCTATAATAAGTTAGGAATAAGGAGTACAATCAGCTTGGAGTGATTCACAGTTATATTGCATTTGAATATTTTTGTTGTTGATGGTTGGATTTACTACGTGAAATAGAGTAAATGCTATGTCATTTCTTCAGTTTATAGTTTCTATTTCTCTTTAGGGGAGAGATGTGTTGTTATGCATGGGGGCTTTAAGGGGCTGCGTTCGGAGGCAGAGGTTATGGTTATAAATTCACATGCAGACAAAGAACTTCAGCTTCTTCTTCTGCTTTTTCTCCTGTTCTGCTCTAAAGCTCACAGGCTAGCCTATATCTTCTATAGACTTAACCTTCTCAGATCTGTAAGACTTGTAAGAATTGTAAGACTTATATGATTATACACTTTATAGACTTCTTAGATTTATATTAACTTAATTTGATTTGGACTGACTAAGAATGACTCTTATTGAGTTTGCGTTATGTAATTTATTTGTGAAATGATTGGATTGAACATTCTTGAAACATAATTTTATTTTCTAATTTTTAAGTTATTAATAATTCTGTTACTCATTTGCATTTCTGAAACATTTTGAATAAATTTGTAACTTCTCCACTACTGATGCAAAGTCAAATCCACGTCAGATGTGGATTTGTCTTTGCATCAGTAGTTACAGTACATGGACTGAACGAAGCCTTGAGGCAAAAATTTGCCTCAATGATTTTTTTTGTATTCAAGCTACTCGAGGAATGGTTTTTAGCCCTAGCTGGAACAATAGCTGAAACAGTTGCCCCCCACCCCCCGACTTCTATAGTATAAAAAACAAAACAAACACACAAACAAAAAACACTTTTAGGGTCACTGGGGACCAGAAACTTTATGGTTACAAACATTCCTCAAAATATCTTCTTTTATGTTGAGGAGAACAAGGAAATTCATGCAGGTTTAGAACAACTTGAGGGTGAGTAAATGATGACAGTATTTTTATTTTTTGGTTGAACTATCCCTTTAAAATCTCATCATATAATGTCAGGATCTCATATAGCCCACTCTTATACATGCTTTATCTTTAACTACGTTCATTTATGACACAAATGACTGTGTTGATGAGGAGACAGGCATTTTTACACATAACTGTGTATTTGAACGTTTAAGCACAAGGCGCAAAAAAGAACTTAAGTGTAGTCAGGCGCTGTACAAACAAATGCACGCTGCATGTATCATGCTGAACTCGAGGCTTTGGCGATCGGCGCTACCCATGGCCTGTCAATCTACCCCACAGCCAATCACGGGCCCCCTCCTTGCTCGGGCCCTGAGGCTTTAGCCCCGCCTAGCCCAATGGTTAATACGGCCCTGACTTCAGCATATGCTGATAAGGGAATATAACTCTCTTAAATGATTCCCTTAATATATCTCTTATGGCCCGTATAGTGAAATAAACATGAGAACGTATTTTGCGTTAAACAGGTTGTTTTTGAAAATCGTGCATGAAATAAATCCCCACATTGTTAATTTGTGGTTATCATTTTTTTTTAACTATAGTAACCATGGTTTTTGGTTTTTATTTTTAGTAAAACCATAGTTCATTTTCGTAAGGGTTGTGTTGTTGTCTACTTTAGCTCCCTCTAAACCTGTTTTAAAATAATGTGAATATTTGTCTCCTAAATTCCTACTCTCTTCTTACTTTACAATAGTATTTATGTCCTTTTGTTAATTTTGGAGTAATTGACTGCTACTGCTAACATTTGCTAGCAATTTAATGCCTAACTAAGTAAACAAAAACAAAACTACAATAGTCTATTTACAGAAGTAACTGAGCTGCATTTGAAGTCCTGGAAAGGACAGTTTTGACTCTCTGCTCCACCTGGGTGCTTCCACTACACTCTCGAGTCTCGCATCCTTTTGGCGGACACGCGTGAGACAAAATGCATTGCCAGTCAAGACTGACTCATGATTTATTCGAGTTTTATTATTTAATGGCAAATCCGGAAACAATCACTTTAGTACATTCGGCAGGCAACAACAATATTTTTTAAAAATATGTAGGGCAGTGGGCCAAATTGGCTGCCAGTCCACCGGGAATTCTCCTGGTGCTCCTTATGGCCAGTCCACACCCACTTTTGACAGAATCTCCTCCCTTCGCCACATGATCATAAATGCCTGATTCGGAAATTAGCATTGTTTCATGCATCGCTACATTATTGATATGGGCTCCATGAGTTGTGTAACTGACTTAAGAACAAGTTCAGATGGGATCTTCACTCCCCACATATTAAGAAATCAAGCATCCACGTCCCAGCTGGCTGTGTTTCGCTCTCTGTTAATCTCTGAATGTGTTCAGGAAGCAAAGCTAAATTTGTTTTTATGCTTTAGATTATTGGCATCTTGCTTGCTAATGTTGCATAGGCTTATTTAGTCGTTTTTCAGTGAAATGCTCGTGCTAAGCTTATGTGATCATAGTGACAATGTGCCTTACTTATCTGTTGTCAGTGGCAGCATGATGTGTTTTAACCTATTTAGTCAAGTCACACTCTGCAGCACAGATTAAAGCAGTTTGGGGTGACAGGAAATAGTGACCATAGTGTGGGTGGAACCGTTTCTGCTGTGGTGCAGCTCTGGGGAGAAATGATAAACAGTTATTGTTCACTGAAGTCAGTTCACTGTTGTTCTTGTTCTGATATCAGACACGCTTGTTCTATATAGTTGTTATTGGGAGCAGTCTTGTTCCTAAGCTGTCTGGTGTTATTGGGAGCACGTGGTCTTAAGGCTATATGGTTGTTATTAAGAACAGTTTGCTGCTGAAGCTTTCAGGTATTGGCAACATACTCGTTAGGTCATCTGGTTAAAGGTCAACCTGCTTGTTGACTAAGGTTTTGACATTTTCACTGTCAGTTTATATTGGGGGAATATCGGCATATGGCTTTGTTTTGGGGGTTATTGCTGCTCTCCTTGCTCTTATTCATGCTAGGCTGCATGGACGTGCATTGAGTTCTTGCCCAGAACAGAACCGTACCTCCAATCCAAACTGTATGCTTATTGTCAGTCATCTTTGTGGTCCATAGTGGTGTAAATCTAAAAATATTAAGTGAAAATAAAATAAATAATTTGAAGCTTAATTTCAGCAACACAGAGCTGTATTTTACTTAATTTTGGCGTTATTTTTTTTGTCTTTTTTTAGTATTGCTTGAGACTTATTCTTACTTGTAAGGGAAGTGACCTTACTTGTTCAGTGACCCTTTTGATAACCATTTATCCATGTTTATCTGTTGAAGCCTGCAGTTACTGTATGCAGCAAATGTATGGTAAATAAACTGGCGGGTTATTCTTACACAATCAGCAAGCTTGAATAGTGAATACACAATAATAGTTCGGTTATTTAATTGTACACTGAATTATAACTTATAATTTTTACATATAATTTTTATTAAATAATCATTTAATAAAATTGCAATACTGTCACCACCCACTGGAGAGCTGTGGCCCAGAGGTTCAAAACCACTGCTTTAACTGAACTGGGTTTGATTCATTTAAAATATACGTTATGTGAAAACACCATAAGTGTCTAAATGTGACCATGTGTATGTAAAAACCCACCAAGTGTTTTTTACATAAAATCATCTTTCATAAGGTAAAGAATATTGTTAAAATGTAACCTTGGTATCTTTAATATTAATGGTTGAAGTCAAACTTTTGATCTCATAATTAGATTTCAAAGACTTTTTGTCAGTGGTGCCAGCAGCAAACAGGAAGTGAGGCTGTATATGTCACAAATTGCTGTGGGAGATGAGCCAGAGGAACTTGGAGGAAACCGGAGTAAATAATAAACGGAATTTTAATGAAAACAAAGTGAACACACTGAACAAAAACCAGACCGAAATAACACTTAATCCCGGACGAGGGGAGAGAGGCACAATGAACATTATATACAAGGAAACAGGGGTGTGGTTACAAACGAGATAACAAGTGGTAAATACAAATATGGGCAAGACAGAACCAAAAATACTAAACCAAAAGGGGGAGCAAACAGAACAAACCAAATGTACTAGAAACACACGGGGAAAAACACAAGGAAAACAGAACAGACAAGACTATAATCCTGACAGTATATTAAACACTTTGACCTAAATTGGTTTGGAATTCTTTGGCTTTTTTTTGTTCCAGTGAAGAATCAGTGGTGTGAAATATTAATTAATGTAACTCTTTACATTACTGTGCCCTTTGCCATTTTTAACTTGCATGTTATATATGTTTATTTAAAAAAAACAAATAGATAATAATAATAATAGATTTTATAGATAATAATAATAATAAAAATAATAATAATAGATTTTATAGATAATAATATTAGATTTTATAGATAATAATAATAATAATATTAATAATAATAATAATAGATTTTATTTATATAGTGCCTTTCCATTGCCCAAGGACACATTACAATGCAGATACAATAAGAAAAAATACAATACGAAGCCAAGGGACAATAGAGACTAACAAAAGTGCAAGGTTTACCAATTCCAAACCACGTCAGTCTTAATAACTACTATTAATTCTGTATTTAATTATTTATATGTGATAGAAGGAACCATTTAGTCTCCAGTGCCACCAAGAAACTCACCATGAACTTAACACTCAAAGGGTATTTTGTACATGTTAAGCTTACACAGTTTAATAACTACTGTTAATTTTGTATTCAATCATTTATAAGTGATATATGGTTGTCCATGAAGGCTGGAAGTGAAAAACTCTTTGTATTGAGCTGTGCATAATTATTAAGCAGGATTAATTTTACAGATGATGACCCATACTCAGAATTTGTGCTCTGCATTTAACCCATTTAAGTGAACACTCACACACTGTGAACACACACCAGAAGCAGTGGGCAGCCATATTGCGAGCTAAAAGAAGGAATTGCATCTTTAAGTTTTTTGAATGGATGGCTTATATTCATAAAGAGAATCACTTTAAACCTTGTGATAACTTCATTGCATCTCATGTGGATGACAAAACAGGAGGTGACATACAAAGATAAGAATAAAAAAAGTACTCAAGCGCCATCTAGTGGAAAAAGACATCAACTCAGATACCCTTTGTGACAGAAAATAGAAAGCTTTGAAGCAGCCAATACACTTTGCTTGAAATTCTTCAGAGTGGTAAGAGGATGTGATGCTGGTCCTTCAAGAGTCACCCTCAACTTATCTGTCTATAAAGCCTATAAAAACCAGTCTTCATGTATTTCACAACACTTCAGCATGTTATTCTTATTAAGTGAGAATCATTTTTTAGGATATTTTTAAGTCTCTGAGAATCTGACACATTCCACTGGCACAGGAGACTAAATGGTTCCTGATGGTTTCACACCTAATTCTCACCTTAATTCTGCCATAATTTTGAAAATTCTTACACTAGTATTACATCCTTCTCATAGACATTTCAAAATTTTTGACTTTTCAGTCTAAGTAAAATCTTTTTTTTTTTTTTTTTTTGGCTCATTTTATTTGTAAAAACAACAACAACGACAAAACCTGCCTAATAATTATGAACATTTGAATAGGGGAGTTTTTCACTTCTAGCCTTCATGTACAATTATATATCACTTATAAATGATTACAAAATTAAATGAAATACAAAATAAATAGTAGTTATATTAAATTAATAATAGTATAATTATGCATGCACTGTAGAAAAAACGTGTTTCAGTGATTTGTGTTGAATGAATTGTGTTGATTGATTCTTCATATTTGTGTTTTCCTGCTTTTAGTGCTGATGTCCTTCATCCACTCTGGACTCACTGAAGGTACTGTGCAGTACCCCAGCACATTTTATTTACCTTATTAAACTAATGTGTATTGTGTTGTAGTATTTGTCTATTTGGATACATAACATTTGTGTCTGAGGTTTCTGTTCATATTTCTTATTATGTGGTCTGCTCTTCCCTCCTTCCTTCCTTTCTTTATTCCTTCTTTCCTTCCTTCCTTCATTCATTCATTCTTTCATTCTGTCATTCATTCTTTCCTTCTGTCATTCATTCATTCAAATAAACAAACAGTCATGTAGTTTTAAATAATTCAGTCAGACATTAATCTCAAAAGGTCATAGTTCACTGCATTTAAGAAATGACTTCTGGACAGTGGTTTAGGTGTGGAAATGACATTTTGAGTTTTGATATGGGATATGGTCATTTCCCCGGCTGCATCCTGCCTCTGCTGATTGGCTACAAGTGTGTTTTGGGACTCGGTCCGACACTGTGGTCAAAAGCGTTTTTCAAAAATTGCTTAGTGCACCTTTAAGATCTTGTGCTATTCATTTATACAGTATTGTTTGGAAAGCTTGTTAAAGACAAGTACAGACTGAAAATAGACAGCTGTAAGTTATAAGGTCTCTTAGTTTTTTTTTTTTTTTTTGAACACCTGCCGAATGAAAACAGTCCCATCTACTGATCAGAACAGGAACTGTTCAACAGCTATAACTGCAGTCCAAACAAAAAGGTTTAAACCTGCTGTGAGCTGCTTTTAATCATTCTGTGAAAAGTCTGAATGGCATTCGATCTCCTTTAAAATTCACGGGTTGTAATTGCGAGGCAAGGAGATGGAGACAGAAGGTACAGTCCAAAACTCTCACAGTGTAATAAACAACTCAAATAACAGGCAGTACAGTGAGGAAAAAGACAACTTTGTATAACGGTGACCAGACAGAGAATAATCATCAGGGACAGGCTTCTAAGAAAACCACAAATGAGGCTAATAGGCCAACCACAATCACAAGTAAACATGGTCTTTATTTTAATGCAGGATTTTTCTCATAAATTTTGAGGTCATAACAGTGGTCATGAAACTGTGATGCTTTTTTCAATATTTACTTCTATGCTTGTTAGCAACACCTGTAGTAGAAGGGACACCAGTCACTCTCAAATGTGACATACAGGGAGGAGGAAACATTCAGTGGACATACAGCTGGTTTAAAGATGGAGACACAGATGAACCGTTTACAACAACAACAGAAGCAGAGTTCAGACTCAGTCCTGCTGATATGCCTAATAGTGGTGAATACAGCTGTGAAGCAAACAGAATAGACATCAGTGCTGCTGTTACACTGAATGTATTAGGTGAGTGTTTATTCACATCTGTTTAATGCTCATTTAAAATCAATATCTGTGACTCAACAGTTTTTTTGCACTCTTCTATATCAGCCACATCACTTTTGGTCATTATTCTTTCAGATACCATACTCTTTTATACTGTGTTCTGATTCTTTTTTTCATGTGAAACAGAACACATGCAATGGCTCAAACATTAGTATGCAACATTGCTATTATTTGAGTCAATCACATTTAATTCAGTCAAAGAAAACTAGCTTTACTTAAAATGTTACAGCATACTATGGATACATCTGCAAACTTTGCATACGACTGTTTCACTAGTTATACTGAAAGTTTATTACATGTATAAAACAGGCCCGCAGCCTAGCGGATGGGGGGGTTCTTTTTTTCCAAAAAGTGGACCTTTTTCAGTTCCCACCCATTTTGTATTTAACTATGAGGTTCAAATACTTCATTTTGTTGACTACTCATGCACCAATTTGTGCTGTATTATCATGTGTGCTGGTATCTTAATAAGCATGATTTTTTTGATTCACCAAAAATATTTACTACAATGTTGTCAAACTGCTTACCAAAATATCGCCTTGTTCAGTAAATATACACAAATACCTAAAGCAATAAGTTATTTAATTAAATGAATGACATTTTTAATGCAATAAAATCACGGATTCTTTGTACTGGCACATATTTTACACATTTTAAAGTGAAATTCATTAATTTGGTGTACTTTAAGAACTCAAAAGTAAGAGCTCCAACCCATGTTCATTGTGCAAATTGAACAAACAAAAAAGTTGATGACAGTCTGAAAAATCGGTTCTAGAACTGCCCCTGGTGAGAATATACTGTGTTCTTCCTTGACCCATGCTACACCCTTCCACTGACTTTTCTGAGCTTCCATTCTGGGCCCCTTTCAACCTCTGAGCCCTATGCAGTCTTTCCTCCTTTTCAAAATACAAATCTCAAGAAAGGAATTTTATGCAGAGGAAAAAAAAAAAAAATATATATATATATATATATATATATATATATATATATTTATTTATTTATTCATTTATTTTTTTAAAAAGACCTGCAGAAATAGAATATGGAAAAGCAAGATGTCTAGTATGTTAAACTGATATCCTGATTTACAGCTAAGATAATGTTCATTATCAAAACAGTAACATCTGTTAAAATTGCAACAACCTTTTTTTAATTTTATTATGGACAAGACAGATCAGAAAGGACAGGAAGTGATATGGGGGGCGGGATCGGGAAAGGTCCCCGAGTCGGGACTCGAACACGGGAAGCCCGGAGCACGCTGCCCACAAGGCCATCGGCGCCGACAACAACCTTACTTTTGTATGATGAAATTATTAATAATAATTATTCACCTCAATACCATGGTATAAAAATGAACTACATGGCTTCTAGGTATTTGTATGAAGAACGGTGGTCTTAGTATAAATGCACAAACGCTATTAATCACAAAATACTGTAATCATATTCCATTACTCCTTTAATACATTTAATATATGTATACATAATAATATAACAGTTCGATATGTCCCACAATTCAGCTGCAATACGATAGTTCAGTCAGTGTTACAGTAAAAATCCATATGAAATGATTCTGACTATCGTTGCGCACAGTGTTTCTCCTGTTTGTCAGCGCTGTTTCATCTGTTTAAATCGCCATGTCATTGTGTTCTTCGCCGAATTCAAGCGCTTCACTCTGGACCTCACAGCGCTGTTTAGTGATCGCGAGTAAACGCATCTGCTCTAGTAAACTTGCGCTCCGCTGCTGTTTGAACTGATCCGCGCGGATAAACGCACCGTTTGGCGCTTCAAACGACTAGCACGTTTAATCATAACGCGATTTTTGTCTTTCCGTCCCCAAATTTAAGACCTCTTGAAATTATAATTAAGACTTCTCTTGTACTTATTAAGGTATTTAATACTTTTTTTTTATGGCTTTAAAAGTGCGTTGTTATTTAAAAGAACACTTGTTTATTAAAAAAAACGTACATAAATTCCGGACCTTTCACTGGATGGGGTGGGTCGTTCGAACCACCCGAACCCCCCCTGGCTACGGGCCTGTAAAATCATACACATGCCATAAATGTTGTACAAGTTGCTGTTGTGTGATATTTGAATACAAAATAACATGTAGATAGAATATAAATATCAGCATTTCATTTTGTTTTTACCAATAATTACAAACATTTTTGATGTAATCAACAGAAGCAAATCTTAAATTGAATGCGTTGTTTCTCTGCTAACAATGTTGTGAGTTCATAGCGGTGATCGTACTGTAATGCTTTTTCAGCCACTATTTTCTTTTATGTTTATCAGTAAAACCTGTAGTGAGGGTGACGCCAGATCAGCGTGTGTTCGGAGGAGAGACAGTCGCTCTCACATGTGACATACAGGGAGGAGGAAACATTCAGTGGACATACAGCTGGTTTAAAGATGGAAACACAGATGAACCGTTTATAAAAACAGCAGAAGCGGAGTTCAGTCCCAGTCCTGCTGATATGTCTAACAGTGGTAAATACAGATGTGAAGCAAAGAGATCAGACATCAGTGCTGCTGTTACACTGACTGTATCAGGTAAGTGTTCATATTCACATCTGTTTAATACTCATCCAAAACGAATACTTGTGGCTCAACACTTTTCCTATACTCTTCTATATCAGCCACACATCTGTTCATCTAAGAGGACTGAAGCAATTAATTTTAATAAATATTTGTTAAAATCCTGAACTGCATAATATGTTTATTTACAAGACAAATACTCTGCAGTAATAAGGAATTTTGATACTTGTTTTGAAGATGTACAGTAACATTTGTACACAGGTCAGTTATCAATGAGAATGACAGATGCATTTTATAAATTCACATATTCTTAAATTATTTAGTGTTGTAATGCACATCTTAGTTAAACAGATTACCAAAAAAGGAGGAAAATTTACAAGGTGACATTAAAAACAAACAAATAAACAAACAAATTCAATTTATTCACTGTCACTATATGGTTACAGGTGACAACTATCATAAGAACAGAGTCTTGAGTGAGAGAGTGCAATACAGATGAGTTAGGTAATGAAGTCATGGAGAATGAGGTGACACAGATATTGATGTTAAATGAACTTAAAACCATTTATTCGATCTGGTTTTGTTCAGAATGGAAAACTCTCTTACTGCTTACCAAATTTCTTCATTAGAAACAGATCACATTATACAGCAGTAGTGATTCACATAACCTTGTTACATATTGCAAGTCTAATTCAGCACACTTTTATTTATGTTACACCAATATTTACTAATATTTTTATGCAATTAATATCAACAACAAGCAAACCAGATCTTTAATTTAATGCAGTATTTTTCTCATGTTCATAACATTGATCATGGGACTCTGATGCTGTTTCAGTCAATATTTACTCATATGTGTATTAATACAGAGAGACCAAAACCTGTAGTGAAGGTGACGCCAGATCAGCGTGTGTTCAGAGGAGAGACAGTCACTCTCACATGTGACATACAGGGAGAAGGAAACATTCAGTGGACATACAGCTGGTTTAAAGATGGTTCAGTCATCAGACACGTCACAGAGAGAGTCTACACCATCACATCTGTGTCTGATAGTGGTGAATACAACTGTAGAGGAGAGAGATCAGACTCACAGAGATCAGACATCAGTGCTGCTGTTACACTGACTGTATCAGGTGAGTGTTCATATTCATCTGTTTAATGCTCATTGCTCAAAATCAGTATTTGTAGCTCAATACAGTTTATATCTGTACTGCAGTTTTGTTGTCTGCCACATTAAATGCTCTGAGCTCTTAAGGTAAATGGATTCTGCTCTGCAGCAAGGTTTTTGTTTCTAAAATTCTTTTGTAGTTATCGTTATAGTTGTGGTGTGACTCTCAGAATTAGAACAATTGTGAAAACTGTGGTTAATAAAAGTTTACAGTTGGCCTTTAGTCATTATTCTTTCGACATGCAGTGCTCCGTTTCTATAAAGCAGTGATTCACAAACCTAATTTAATTTAATTTAATTTAATTTAAATATTTTTCTGGTCAGCTAACTGCTTTTCACTTTTTTCTGATTTAATTAAGTACTAGCTTTTCATCCAGAGATTGTCTTACTATTGGGAGATACAAGGGTCTGTATTACTTACTATTGGAGAAAGCGTAACAGCTAACTTGGATCACCTGTTCCTTAATAACCAATCACATTACAGCACTGAAGTCACTGAATTTCATTCAGAGTTTTGCAACACTGAGCCGCCATTTATGGATACCATAGGAATGAATGAGTAGAGCCATAAGCTGAATCCCACCTGTCGCAAAGAGTCAGATAGCCAGTCGATTCATTAAATAATAAGCCGTTTCCTCTAAAAAGCTGTTTATTCAGCTTAGTGAAGCCTCTCCTCTTTCCCACGTACTGCCAGACTGGAAGCGTTAGCATTGGCCTTTATGCTTTTTCGGCTAATGGTTGCTTTCTAGTGGCTTTGTTTTCATCAACTCACGACCCCATGCAGTTCTCTCACAATCTTCAGTTTGGGAAACCCTGGTTTATTGGACAGATATTGTGCAGTTATTAGTCATTTTAAAACTTGTTTTAGAAAGTTACATTAACACACAGTATTAATAAGAGCAGTTGTTCTTAATCCCGGTCTTGGAGATTTTAAACTGCATGTTTTAACTCAGAGCTGGGCAACTTTGGTCCTGGAGGGCCACTGTCCTGCAGAGTTTAGCTCCAACACTAATCAAACACACCTGAAAAAGCTAATCTGTGTCTTTAAGATCACTAGAAAGTTACATGCAGTTGTGTCTGATTAAGGTTTGGAGCTAAACTCTGCAGGACAGTGACCTCCAGGGCCAAAGTTGCCCAGCCCTATTTTAACAGAAATGACTTAAAACGCAGGACTCACATTTACATTGACAGTGAGGCCTAGTCCACGTGTTCCTCCATTTAAGAAAAACAAATTTTGTCAGCATGAAAATGCAAAAACACACTATGAGGCTCTGTCAAGAACATGCTAAACCAACAGGTGGCGATATAACCCTATCCGTAAAGCCATGTTGGCCAATCAGAAGCCTGAAAATAAGCGTGCACCCCGACGTCAAAAGCCAAAGTCTCCTGATTCACTGGCTACACAACAACACTGCAAACCCGAGTTTCTGAAAATCTTTACCCTCAAGGTTTTCAAAAAGGTTCACTTTCAGTGACCTGATACTGCAGTTGCATATGGACGAATGTCCAAACTGTGTAGAAAAGCTGCGGTTTTGAAAATAGCAGTGTTCGTGTAGACTGGGCCTAAACCTGCTGCACGAACAGAAACACAAGTAAATGTGACATCTGTCACGTGTGGGTGATTGTAACGAGGTGCACAACAATAGAAAGTCTGGAAAACAGTCTTTTAATAAGTAAATTCTGCAGGAACACGAAAACTCAGAAGTACGAATATTCAAACACCAACAAAGATGAGAACGGACAAAGAACTGTGAAAACTAAAGCCGGGCTCACACTACAGGGTTTTTAAAATCCTAACCAATTATGAAATGTAGTTGCAGCACACACATAAGGAGAATCTTTGCAGATTATCTTCCCTGAAATCTTAAACATGCACACACTACAAGATTTGAAAATTGTGGCCGATCACACACTACAAGATATTATTAGGATTTTCATGCTGGAGGGATCGCCTCACGTGATCTTATACAACAGATCGCAATTTCAGCAACTACTGTTTACCTATGTTAGCTAGCATGCTAGCAGCTTTATGCACTTACCCAGTATATTCAAAACTGAGACAATTTTCCCCCCAGAGCTGCTCTTACTCCTTGCAGTTGTGGTAGGTTTTTTGACATATTATGCAGACATTGTTACTACAAAAACTCAAGAAGCAGTTTCCTCAGTCTGCACTATCCAACGGGACCGTACAGCAGCTGTTCTGCGGTTGTGCATTGGCTGTTGTGAAAATGCTGATGTAATCATAGCTGTGATCATCCAGATTTAAAATCCTAAATATCAAACATGTTTGATTTTAATCGGGGTGGCCCCGATTTGTGTGCGAGCAGGTCGGGAGGTGCAAGATTCGATCTGTGAATTCTTCACATTACCAGATAATCTGAGCTGAACATCGGGACTGATTGAGGTGCTTGACAAGATTTTAGCTCCAATTCTCGGGAGGCGGAAATCGTGGCAAATTCGGGCTAAAAATCCTGTAGTGTGAGCCCGGCTTAAGGGTTTAAATACTAGAAGACGTGAGTGTAATCATGAAAAACAGAAACGGGTATGTGGAACTAATTAACAACCAAGAAAACTAACTAGGGAACTGAGGTACCCGGGAACACCAAAAATGTAATCTAAACTTAAATCTATTCTAAATCTAATTTAATCAGAACAATAACCCTAACAAAGTCCTTTAAACTCAGTCACTGTGCACTGAAGACATCTTGGGTGTGTTGCAATTTTTGCAGAGGTTATCATTTAACATCATGTAAATTGTGACATTAAAGTTTTTCCAGTGGTATGGAAGTCTTTATCTACTTTCTAGGGGTACAACATGTTGTGTCAATATATCACAATACAAAAATGCAACAACATGTATTGTCTATAGTTCAGCTGAAAGGGAAATTTAGACACAATCAATTTAGTGTGAAATATAGTAACAGCACATCAAATGTTTGTTTATTAATATAATTAATAATTAAAAAAAAAATATATGATACAATTTAGTAATTAAAACGTAGTCAGAGTAAAATCATATGGGTCTAATTTCTATATTTGTAGCTAAGCAGACTCACGTAATACCAAACTTAGGTGTTTGTCTAAGCATGTGACTGTTAAAATGGATCTCCATGCCCATAAATATTGAATTCAGTCACTTTACTAGATCCTGAGACAGAACTGTGTTAAACAACATTAATCTGTGATTAAATGGAGACATTTTCTTTCTAAAGAAGGCAAATATGTCTTAAATTCAAACAACCATAAGATTAAAACAACAATAGTAAGCATTGTAACAGTAGGTAAAGTAAGTAAAGTAATATAAATAAATAAAAAATTGAATTGAATAATTAAATGATGAACGATTATACATAAATAAAACAGATGTATGGTCCTTGTTGGAAGCAAAACACAGAGGTTTCTATTGAAAATCCTGAGTCCTTTATGATGGAGCCAGAGCCTCCTAAAAAAAAAAAAAAAGAGAGAAAACTAATGACAATACAAAAACTAAACGCTACCAGTATTATGAACTATGACAAAATAATTAATGAATTATATCATTTTATGAAACATTTACAAAGTAATTCTTCCAACTGAAAGAGCTGCTTTAGTCATTCCGTATTTTGATCTTTCTTCACAGATTTACCCACATCTACACTGACTGTGACACCAGACAGTCCTGTATTCACTGGAGAGACAGTCAATCTGAAGTGTGTGATTGAGACTTACAGTAACTGGAGACGGAGAAATGGCCTGACAAATGACAGGAGATATGACTGGACACCTGAGTGGAGATATGAGTGGTTTAAAGGCAGCTCAAACAATCCAGTGTCACAGACATCTGAGCGTTACACTGTAAATGGAGACACTCTCAGTATTGTAAAAGCTATTTCAACTGATCAGGATCAGTACTGGTGTAGAGGACAGAGAAAGACCAATAAAAGACCAAAATCATCACGTTTCAGCTCTGCTGTTTTTCTCACTGTGAAGGGTGAGTTGAATATCGTTGTCATTCAATTTATCATTCAGACTGATTTTGTTCAGAATGTAAATCTTCACCTCAATGATTTCACCACAGTATATACTGTATTCTGCCAACTGCTTAATAGTATGTCGGAAAAATTACAGTATGCACAAAAAAAGAAGTTCAAACTGTCACATGACTGTATCACATTGCAAATTTAATTCAGCACACCTTTATATTCTTACATTTTTACACTATGAATATTATGAATGTATTGCAAGGTACAATTCTGTGATATACACTACCATTCAAAAGTTTGGGGTCAGTAAGACTTGAAATAGTCTTTAAAGAAGTCTCTTATGCTCATCAAGGCTGCATTTATTTGATTAAAAATATAGAAGAAAAACAGTAATATTGCAAAATGTTTTTACAATATAAAATAATGTTTTTTATTTTAACATACTTTAAAATAGAATTTATTCCTGTGATGAAAAGCTGAATTTTTATCAGCTGTTACTCCAGTCTTAAGTGTCACATGATCCTTCAGAAATCATTCTTATATGCAGATTTATTATTAGAATGATCAATGTTGGATAATATCAACAGTTGTGCTGCCAAATATATTTTTTGGAACCTGTAATTTTTTTTTTCTTTCAGGATTCTTTCATGAATAACAAGTTTAAAAAGTACAGTGTTTATTCAAAATATAAATATTTTATAACAATGTAAATTATTTATTATTAACTTTTAATAAACTTTTAATTATTAACTTAATACATCATTGGTGAATAAAAGTATTAATTTCTTAAAAAAAAAAAAAAAACTGACCCCAAACTTTTGAACGGTAGTGTATATTTATAGAAAAGAAAATGCCTGTAGACAGGATATAAAGAACAATTATTTTTTTCATCAATAATTATTAACATATTGATCTTATCAACACAAAATACAAGCAAACTAGATTTTAAGTTTAATGCTGTGGTTTTTTTTTGTTTGTTTGTTTGTTTGTTTGTTTTTTTCCCTCATGGGAGATTTTGATTTTGACACACATGCACACACACACTGTCAGATAGATAATAGTAGAATAATTTCTCTTATGGTTGGGCATAACTCTGTGTATTATATTGAATCAGGATTAATGAAAATCTTCCACAACCAAGACCAAGACCAAACCAGCACTCCTGAAATTCATTTGAAAGATCCAAATTTACTGACTGAAAAATATACAAAAATAATTAATAAATTAGAATAAGACACTATATAGAGCTGTTACCTATCAAAAGAAATCACTAACAACAGAATTTATCTTTGCACTACAGAGTTGACACAGAAGCTGCATCTGAAACAGTACAACTGCAGAAATATTGTTGAGATCAATGTTTTAAAATAAAAATTGGAATAGAAATATGATGGAAAAATAAATGAATATGACTATTAGGCTAAAACCACCAGTAGGCTAGGTGGCAGCAAATCACTTAATGTGTGAGTCACTGAATTATTTATTTATTAACCGATTCATTCAAAGCAGCTGATTTATAATAAAACACCACTGTGTGTTGCTCAGAAACACACATCAGTTCTGTTGTGGATTTGTTTGGAACTACTTTCCTTGCAAAAATAGCCAAACAAACAAACAAACAAAATAATAATTTAAATTGTGTCTAAAATGTAATTCACTTAATATCAATTTCATGTTTGTTGAACGTTTGTATAAAATCAATATTACATTTTTCACATTTCACAATATCTCAACTTAGTCACTGTCACTATGGTTACAGGTGATATTCAAGACTGTATTGCGAGTTCAGTACAGATGTGTTTTGTACTGAAGTTAGACAAAATTAGGTGACTTACAGTTAATGATGTTAAATGAGCTGAAAACCAGTTCACAAAACCACATTTTGTGTGGTACCCATCTATTTAAACAATAGTAATCTATGATATTAAAAACTTTAAAAATGGAGAAATTCTAATTTTGAAGCCAAATATGTCTTGAAACCAAACAATCATGAGCAAGAGCAAGTAAAATAAGTAATAATAGACTAAGTGGAATAATTAATGATAAATAATTATTAATAAAAACAACAAGAGCAGCACAGACATAGTCACTCAGAGGTTGCTATTAAGAATTCTTAGATCCTTCATGACAGAGTCAGAAAACTAAGATGAGAAAAGTGATGAGAAAACTAATAACAACACAAAAATAATACGCAACCAGTATTATGAACTATGACAAAATAGTTTATTATTGTCACGAATCCTGTCCATGGTCTTCTGTCTGTTCGCCACCAGATGTCGCCTGCTAATTATATTGACTTACACCACAGAGACTGTTACACGTCATCCTGGACTACATTTCCCATGTTCCATTGCACTGACTACACACACATCTGCAGCCAATCACACACACCATAAATACAGGTCCCAACCATCATTCAGGACGGAGTATTGTTTAGCATTTACCGCTCTCCTAGTGATAGCTACATTATGGAGCCATTTCGAGTGTACTGATTCTAGTTTAATCTTGTTCTTAGTCTGGTTCTCCGAGTCTTGTATCCTAGCCAGCTGAGAGACTGTGATTTAATTCAGAAAGAAAATTTGACAGATTTCACCACAAAATATACTCTTTTTCTGCCTTATATTCTGCCTACTGCCTACATAGTGCAATAATTAAAATATGCAAACAAAACAAAAAACAAAACAAAACAAAAAAAAAAAAACAGAACAAACAAAAACAGTATAAACTGTCACATGACCACATTACATTGCAAGTTTAATTCAGCATACGTTTATACTAAATTTGACACTAGAAATATTATAAATGTTTTACAAGATGCAATTCTGTGATATATGAATATAAAAGAACATACATGCAGACAGGATGTAAATATTAATGTTTTGTTTTGTTTTCATCAATAATGAACACATTGATCTAATCAACCACTAGAAAACTAGATTTTAAGTTTAATGCAGCTGAACTGAATATTTACTTGACGTACCCAAAGATTTTGTATTAACATTACAATAATTTAACATATTTGCATGTTCACAGTTCTATAATATCGGTTAATGATCACATGACTATTACCTTTTAAGAAAAAGTGAATTTTTATTAAATAAAGACACAACTAACTAGAGTTGGGTAATCCAACAACAACATAACAGTGCAACAAACAATACCAGACAAGAGGGAGCAGAAGTGAACAATTTACATATACTGATGAACCGAAATGACAAACAGCTGTGATGATTAATATGTGTTCATGTGAACTGATGAAGGGGTGGGAAACAGGAATTAAGAGAAACAAAAGTCCATTAAAACGAAACAACAGAACCAAACAATGACAATGACAATGACAGAGTTAAAATAAATGTTTTGTATTTTGATTTTTTTTTTTTAGATTTTTTATAATAATAATAATAATAATAATAATAGCAAACAATATATAAATTGTAAGAGATTCTGTGTACTGTTTTTAGGTCTAATAAGTAATACTGTATCTCTGTCTTATCAGAAATTAATAGGAGGAAATTACTGGTCATCCAGTCTTTTTCATTTTTGACACACTCTGTTAGCTTAGATAGTTTAGAAGTTTCATCTGGTCTTGTTGAAATATACAGTTGAGTATCATCAGCATAAGAATGGAAACTAATCCCATATTTTCTAATTATTACCAAGGGGTAACGTGTAGCAGAGGGCCGAACTTTACTGGTGTTTATAAAGTAATTATTTTCTCTGAAGATGCTGTTTAGTCACTTCATGTTTTTGTCTTTCTTTACAGATTTACCCACACCTAGACTGACTGTGACACCAGACAGTCCTGTATTCACTGGAGAGACAGTCAATCTGAAGTGTGTGATTGAGTCTTACAGTAACTGGAGACAGAGAAATGGCCTGACAAATGACAGGAGATATGACTGGACACCTGAGTGGAGATATGAGTGGTTTAAAGGCAGCACAAACAATCCAGTGTCACAGACATCTGAGCGTTACACTGTAAATGGAGGCACTCTCAGTATTGTAAAAGCTAATTCAGCTGATCAGGATCAGTACTGGTGTAGAGGACAGAGAAATGAAAGACCAAAATCATCACAATCAAGCTCTGCTGTTTTTCTCTCTGTAACAGGTGAGTTGAAAATCATTGTCCTCATAAACTCACTCTACTACATGAACACACACAGTGTCCCTTTCATGATGTTTCAGCTCAACAACAAAAATGGTTGTTTTGCAATTTAATTCAAACTGGATGGCTGATCAAACTATGAAGAAGGGTCTCTTTGAAATTGTGGATAAAGTTATTACACATTGCACATTTAGTAACTGTAGTCAGTCATTTATGAAGAAACTGTGTTCTGTTCACAGTCCATCTCCATCTCTGAAATTCTGTACACAGTTTACATACTATAAACTGCATATACAGGGACGGTCATACAGTTGTGTGCTGTGCTGAACTAAACCCCTCAACCTCAGATGATAAACACAAAGGTCAATTACATACTGAAGCTTAGTTCAGCTCAGAATGCAGTTGTCAGTTTTGTAAGTAACCAAACGTTGTGTGTAAAACTAGTGTTCTGATAAAGACAGCTTGTGTACAGTGATGGCAGTGATCAGGGGCTGTGTCAAAAAGAACAAAAATCACTATTAAATTATTGATCACTAAGGCTGTTACACCAAAAGTATTAGTTAAACATATTTATTTCTTTATGACAGCTGTAATTTAAATTAATTTTTACCATTACGTTTTGCCTTTTAATCATCTCTTAATAAGAGCATAATAATGACTAGGGATGGACCGATACCAAAATGGGGGAAAATGTTTTCGATTTGAATCCCATTTTCTGCATTTACATACATTACATACATACACCCAGGGGCTGATTAAGGTGGTCAGGGGCTCCTACACAGTAAAAAACAATTTGTTGAGTCAACTTAAAATAATGTGTAACCTGGCTGCCTTCAATTTTTAAGTTCAGTCAACTCCAACAAAGGTTATTCAACTTGAAATGTTAAATTATACTGAATGAAAACTTAAAATTTGAAGGCAGCTGGGTTACTTACTTACTTACTTAGTTTAGCAAACACAAATATCTAAGTTATTACTTAGTACAACTTAACATTTCAAGTTGACTAAACTTATTTTAGTTGACTGAACTTAAAATTTTAAGGCAGCAGGGTAACAAATTATTTTAAGATGACTCAACAAATTGTTTTTTTTAAACAGTGTAGGCTGCTCTTTGTGTGACATATGCCCCCCATTCGCTATGCTTTACTTGAAAAATGTATGTTTTTGTTTTATATTTGGGAATTAGTTTTCATCCAAATTACACATGTGCTAAAAGAGTGAACATCAATACAGATTGCAACATAACTGCACTCTCTCTCTCTCTGTGTGCGCATGCGCGAGCGTCTGAGGAGTGTGTGAGCGTCTGAGCGAGTTGCGGCGTGTGAGTGAGTTGTTACTTTATTTCTTTTTCTTTTTTCTGTGTAGATAATATTGATTAGTGTAGGATACATTGTTGTTGATTTAATCACACAAAAGTGGTAAAAAATGGAGGCCGATACAGATGGCTGTGCCTCTTTAACCGCTAAACATGGGTGCAAATGTTTACCTGACGAGTCCATAACAGTTGAAGACTGTCTAATTGCAATTAGTAGTGAGGTTGGTGCTCGTAATATTGTGTCCGCATCAAGGATGAATAAAGCGGTTGTTGTCTTTTTGAAAGAGGTTTCTTTGGTTCAGCATTTGGTTGAATTTGGTTTATCTATTAGAGATACTTTTCTAACAGTTTTACCGTTGTCCAGTCCTTCCAAGAAGGTTATTCTTTCAAATGTACCTCCGTTTATTACCAATGACTCGCTTGAGCGTTTGTTAGGACGCTATGGTAAACTTGTTGGGCCAATTAAAATGATTCCTTTAGGATTAAAAAATCCGGAGCTCAAACATGTGATGTCTTTTAGACGGCAAACTGTCATGGTTCTGAACGCTGAATTTCAATCTTTGAATACTTCAGCGAAAACTACTCTGCTGGGCAAAGAATATACCATTTACATCAGTACTGAGTCAATGAGATGTTTTACTTGTGGAAAGTATGGTCATACAAAACTTGTATGTTCTATGAATGATGAGGCTAACGCTAGTACAAGCGTGACTGAGCGTAATCCTCCTACGGATCAACTATCTGCTGATCCCGTAAATGATGAAGGTGAAAGAAATCGCAGTGACGGAGCTGATCAGAAAATTGAAGCGCATTCTCTCTCTAATGATGAAGGTAGTGTAACGAATGTTGATGATGTGGTACACACTCCTGCGAATGCAGTTGAAAGTGAACCAAACGTTACAGTGCGTGAAGCAGTGAGCGCTGATGTTGATCCGGGCGAAAGCAGTGAATTGAACAGAGTTATAGACAATGTTGAGATGGTGAGAGTCGGTGGAGAGTCAGTAGATTCTCAGGCATCTGATCTCAGCCTGACACAGGGTGATGCTGAATTGCTCATAGAAGGAAGTGGAATACAGTCTGTGGATTCTGATAGTGACGTTTCTGATATAGCAGATAATCCTAATTTTCAAGGAGGTTCTGTAGAAAATTGTCACAATCTTAAAACAAAACATTCCTTTTACACAGTTCGTCAGATAAATGAATTTCTTGATGATACTTTCAATCAGAGAAGACCAAAACTTGAAAAATACTTCCCAGATTTGCAGCTTTTTATTGACTCATGTACACTGGCTATGAAAAAGGCAACACTGGAAGAGCTAGATCAACCTAAACGTTACAGGCTCAAAAAACATATGAGCACTGTTAAAAAAAGGATGAAAAGCGTGTTTTTATGAAATACTGGGTCATGATGTTTAGTCTCTTTTTGTGGGTTTTTTGGGTACCCTTGTTTATATTTTTTATGGCATCCATAAATATTGGCTCTTTTAACATCAATAGATGTCGAGATATAACAAAGAGACTTGCTCTGTTTAATTATTTAAAACTGAAAAAGGCAGACATTATTTTGCTTCAAGAGACTCATGCTGATATACAGAATCAGACACAGTGGAATTGTGATTGGAAGGGGAATATTTTGATGAGCCACGGGACTAACCTTAGTGCTGGTGTCGCTATACTTTTTTCTCCATATGTCTGTAATCAACCTGTTATGTTTGAGATAATACCTGGTCGGCTTTTAAGAGCAGATATTATGGTTGGGCAAATGGGGTTTTCTTTTTTTAATGTTTATGCTCCAAAAGTTGGACAAGAGCGTAGGATATTTTTTAAGAAATTGTCTGATGCTTTGTTACAATGTCCACAGGATAATATAGTGGTAGTAGGAGGGGATTTTAACTGTACTATAAACCCTAGCCTAGATAGAAATCATGATGAACCTCACCCTTGTTCTGCAGAAGTTTTAAAAAAAGTAATTGAGTATCATGATTTTGTTGATTTATGGAGAGATAATTTTCCTGGAGTTAAACAATATACTTGGATAAAGAATAACTCAAATGCATTATCTGGAGCAAGACTTGATAGATTCTATGTTGCTAAGATTAATAGTGGTAGGTTTTATAACAGCTTAATATTTCCATCCTTTTTATCTGATCATCATTATATTTCAGTAACTGTTTCTGTCCTGTCTACTAATATTCACAAATCACACTGGCACTTTAATAATAGATTATTACATGATCACTCTTTTATTCACTCTTTTAAACATTTCTGGCAATCTTGGAGAGAGGAGAGATGCAGTTTTTCTTTATTAAGTCAATGGTGGGATGTAGGCAAAGTGCATATTAAGTTGTTTTGCCAACAATACATTGCCCATAATACGAGAACCCTCAAGGAAAAAATGAAGTCCTTAGAAGATGACATTCTGAAACAAAGTAGCCATGATGATTCTGCTGATTTTATTGAGAGAAATACATTTCTTCTAAAGACATTGTTAGAGGAACAAGGAAGAATGGCTCTCCTAAAGACCAGATATTCTCAGTTAAATGAAATGGATGCTCCTTCTGCATTTTTCTTTGGGCTGGAAAAAAAACCAAGAGAACAGAAATATTTTCATAAATTGAACTTGCCTCAAGGTGGAGTGACAACTGATCAGCAAGAAATCCGTACTCATGCTCTTTCCTTTTATGAAGATCTCTATCGTGCTGAAAATTGTGATGGAGCAGTAACAGAACAACTTTTGTGTGATTTACCACGTTTATCAGAGGAGGATCAACAAACCCTTGAACATCCTATATCCTTTGCTGAACTTTCTTTGGCTGTTCAGGAGCTAAGCCCTGGGAAGTCGCCTGGGCTAGATGGCCTTTCAGCTGAATTTTACCGTGTTTTCTGGAATGTGATCGGGGAGGACTTGTATGCAGTCTTTCTGGAAAGTTTTAATCAAGGCAAACTTCCACTGAGCTGTCGGAGAGCAGTTGTAACATTGATTCCAAAAAAAGGAGATCTTGGTTTTCTTAAAAACTGGCGACCAGTGTCACTGATCTGTGTTGATATTAAAATCTTGTCCAAAACAATAACTAATAGACTCAAGAAATATATGTCTAATGTAATACATGAAGATCAGACATTTTGTGTCCCTAAACGTTCCATTTTTGATAATCTCTTTCTTATGAGAGACATTATTACAGTTGCGCAAAGACACAAGCTGGACTTTGGGTTCCTTTCCTTGGATCAGGAAAAGGCTTTCGACAGGGTGGACCATCATTATTTGTTCAAGACCTTGGAAGCTTTTGGATTTGGTCCTCAGTTTATTTCTCTTGTTGAGCTTTTGTATAGTGATATTTATAGCATGCTACGAATTAATGGGTCTTTAACTAGACCTTTCTCTGTGACCAGGGGAATAAGACAAGGGTGCCCGTTATCTGGTCTTTTGTACTCTATTTCTATAGAACCTCTGTTAGTTATGTTGAGGAAACAGTTGTGTGGTATTGGTGCCCCAGGTTTTCCAGAAGTAACCCCAGTGAAGCTTACAGCATATGCAGATGATGTAACTGTGGTAATTAAGAGCACTGATGTTGTTACTAAACTTATTTCTTGTTTGGATAAGTTTCAAAAAGCTATATCTGCAAGAATTAACTGGGACAAATGTGCATCTTTGTTGCTGGGAGAATGGGAGGATGTAGGACCACCTCAATTACCACAACAGAGTAAATGGGCTCAAGATGGATTCAAAGTACTTGGTGTCTTTTTTGGGGTAACCCAATACATAGAAAAGAATTGGGAGGGATTAGCAAATAAAGTGATCGGTAGATTACAGAAATGGCTTCTCCCACAGCTGTCTTTTAGAGGGAGGTGCTTGATTATTAATAATTTAGCAGCCTCAATGTTGTGGCACAAAGTTACCGTTTTTAATCCTCCTAAAGAATTGATAATTACAATCCAAAAAGCGTTTGTAGATTTTTTTTGGAATGGTCATCATTGGCTTGTTCCTGGGATACTTTACCTCCCTGTGTCAGAGGGTGGTCAGGGACTAATACATGTAGAGTCAAAAATATTAGCAATGAGGTTACAAACATTGCAAAAGCTTTTGTATTGTTCTGTTCCTCCACGATGGGTCTCTTTTGGGTTGTCCATACTAACAGATTTAGGTGGAATAGGCCTTGACAAGCAGCTCTTTTTAATGGAAAAACCTTTTGAGGAAAGGGTACATTGTTTTTCTTTTAATTTTTATGTGTCAGTTATTAGATCATGGAAACAATTTTATTTTTTGAGAGTAGAAGAGGTACATTATGGGATATCAGAACCCTTGTTTTTTAATCCTCTTATAAAGTTACCATCTAATTTGTCTTGTTTTATTCCACGGTTTCTAAATGCCGGGGTTAGTAAAGTAAAGGATTTAATTGATTTAACACGATGTGAGTGGAGAACTGTACTCTCACTCGCTGCACAGGTTAAATTAAAATCTTTGAGAACTGTGGATAGGATAATTAAGTGTATTAAAGATGCTTTTCCTTCTGCATTAATTTCTTTTATAAACTCAGGTTTTGTAAATGGTTTTTTACCTCAGAATTTCCCTGAGCTTAAGGTGACCCCTAAAGATATGGGATTTGATGGTAACATGAGTCAAACTACATTGTTAAAGAGGTATGGGGATTTACTCTTTCATGATGTGACAAAGAAAAATCTTTATTATATTTGTGTAAAGTCTGTACATATGAAACAGTTGCAAGGAAGATCAGATACAAAATGGAGAAATAAGATTTCTGTTTGTGAAGGAGTGTATCCAACATGGAGAGTATTATATAAACCACCCTTTTCGAAGCGATGTGGAGATCTTCAATGGAGAATATTACACTGTGCTATAGCTTCAAACAGTCTAGTTTCAAAATTTAATGAGACTGTTTTATTATGCCCATTTTGTAATGCTCATGATAATGTTTTTCATATGTTTTTTGAATGTCCTAGACTTAATTTATTATTTGCAATACTTGAAAGATTGATCATAAAATTAGGGTTTTCGTACAGTAATATTCTGTTCATTTTAGGATATCGATACAGAAGGTCATGTCAACAACAAAGTGTTCTTACCAATTTTTTAATTGGCCAAGCTAAACTAGCTATCTTGAAATCTCATCAATGTAAAAATGCAGGAAAGGATGTTGATATGGTAGCAATATTTAAGTCTTTAGTAGAATCCCGAGTGATTATTGAGTATACATACTATCAATATACTGATAATGTTGATTTTTTTGAGTGGAGGTGGGGTGTGAAAGAGGCATTAGTGTCTGTGAGTGAAAATGGAAGTTTAATTTTTAACTGGTAAAATGAGTATGTTTTTTCTTTGTATTTATATTGAAATGTATGTTTAAAAAAAAAAAAAAAATCGAACCTGAATTGGTTTAATAAAAGGGTTTGAAATGTCAAATGTCTCTCTCTTCTCTCTCTCTGTCTCTCCACCCCCCCCCCTCCCCAACCATTAAAAAAACTTGTGCATTGCTTTACCTACTTATTTTTGACACATCTGACCGAACTACAAACTTTCAAGGCATCTTACCTCGACAAGTCCACACATCTTCACTGCCGCACGCTCAATCCACTCTACATGATTTGTTTATCAGCTGGCATGCACCAGCTATACAGGCGTTAATACGGAATGTTTAACATTGTTAATTGCATACATATACTTTGTAGACATCCTTAATGTCTAATAACTCCATTCTGCTGTCTGTTGTTCTGTTGTCTGTGTTTCTTTGCCTGAGTACGCACTTGTCACACGCTGTGTGATATCGGGGCATTTTAATGTGTACAAGTATGAGTACAGGAGCTCAGTACCCGTGCATCCCTAATAATGACATTCAAATTACAATTATCATGCTACTGAAAATATCAAATGTACTTTTGTCATAGTGATGTCAAATGACAGGAGCAGGATATTTAAATGAGTTTAATCTTTCTCTCAGGTTTTTCTACTTCAGTGTCTCTGGTGGTCAGTCCCAGCAGAAGTCAACACTTCTCATCTGACTCTCTCTCTCTGAGCTGTGAGGATCAGAGTAACTCTGCTGGATGGACAGTGAGAAGATACACAGACAAAAACACAGAAGATTGTTCAAAACAAACAGGATCTACATGTCAAATCGGCTCCCTCAACACATCTGACACTGGAGTTTACTGGTGTCAGTCTGAATCTGGAGAGAAAAGTCATCCTCGAAACATCACTGTACATGGTGAATAATGCTAGATCAATTCTTCACTTCAGCATTTTCTTTCTGACCCAGAATACTGGATCCTACTAAAACCCAGTCAGCAGAGTTTTGTCTGACACCCTAAGCCTATTAACAGCAAATCTTGTCTGGTACCCAAAACTATATTACCAGACTTCTATCAGCTGAGAAGTTGACAGCGAAAGCCAGAGAAGAGCATGATGAATTTATGAATTTATTGATTAATGTTAGTATATTTCAGTGCTTAGACTTTGACCAGCACAAATCCAACAAATGTTATTATACCACAAGCACTAGCAATGGAAAATTCCTCAACACAATGGAATGGAATGGAATTCCGCATCACAACACTGTCCTTAAACATTGAAAACACTGAATTAAAGACATTCTCTTACTCATAAAAACACACAAAGACCACACAATCATATGATTAAAGCAGTGTAGGTAATTTGGTTTAAAAATATTTATTTCAATTTATTTATTTTGTCATGCTGGTTAACACATCACATGTAGGCAATCTCTAAATTAAGTGGTCTAAGGCCCGGTTTCACAGACAAGGCTTATCTTAAGCCAGGATTAGGTCATAGTTCAATTAGGACATTTAAGTAATTTTTTATAATTGTGCCTTAAGAAAAATCATTACTGGTGTGCATCTTAAGACAAAACAAAGGCACTGGTATGTCTTAAGATCAGTCCTTCCAAGTTTCTTTCAGTTAAAACAGCTCAGACTTCCATGTTAGGACTAGTCTTAAGCCTTTGTCTGTGAAAGCGGGGGTAAATGTATTTATATGTATTTACATGGTCTGTGGAAGGTGTAGGACCATAAAATGCTCCTCAAATCATATCCCTCACTCTGATGGCTACAATAGGCTGTTTTACCTGCCTCTAAATGTATGTATTTGCAGACGTGATACACTGATTCCATTACGCTATTGCAGACTGAGCGTGAATGGAAGGTGTCATTATTGTCACATTATGTGCTTTGTACTGTAATATTTTCTCACTGGTGAATGAGACATGAGGTAATCTGACAGCTTTGCGTTCAGTCTTCCACCAATTTCGTCTTTCATTATGTTGCTGGCAACACGTTCTCTCTCTCAACTCGTCGCATATTGACGCTTAATCAAGACTCCTTGGCATCCCTTTTTGATGCTCAAGGTACCCCTTTAGTGTAATTTTTTAACGCACATGGTACGTAAAGTTGTGTTGCATCATGAGTCAGGAGACATACAAGAACCAATGGCATTTCACAACCAAAGCTGATGTAATTCGGCATTTTGTGAATTTATGGACAGACTGCACACAGGATCTGAGCTTTACACCGATGGAGATGGTGTAAAGTTCTTTTATTTGTGCCGATGGAGATGGTGCCAAGTTTTTTATTTAAAGCAATGAAGGGACCTGCACGTTAAAAATTGACGCTAAGGGGGTACTTTGTGCGTCAAAAAGTGATGCCAAAGTTGTCCTGACCAAGTGTCAATATGTGACGACTTGGGAGTGAGAATGTGTTGTTATCCTCTGGTCTGCCTGTGTGTGTTCATTTGTTTTGGAGGAAGCGTGACTGATTTGCAGAAGGTGGGATCTTATGCTTTCAAAGCTAGCTTGCTATTGCTAGCCTCTCTGAAATCACCTACCCTACCTTTTAACAGCAATAGAAAAAAATAATAGAACAGAAAATGACTGATCAATGAATGAATCAATTAAAATTAATGAGTATACAAATGGTAAAATAATAATTATAAATGATGTTAGTTTCTGTATGTGTATGTATGTGTAACATCATCTTCCTACATGCATGTATTTCTTGTGTTGTGTAGATGGTGATGTGATTCTGGTGAGTTCTGTTGATCCTGTGATTGAGGGAGATACTCTGACTCTACACTGTTTACATCAATCTACAAACTCCTCGATCTTCAGAGCTGATTTCTACAAAGACGGATCACTCATCCAGAATCAGACGACACTAGAGATGAACATCACTACTGTCTCAAAGTCACATGAGGGTTTCTACTACTGTAAAACAGAGAGAGGACAGTCACTCCACAGCTGGATCTCAGTCAGAGGTCAGAGTCAGTGGAGTTCAGTCTCTGATAGCTAATTTGATTTTATTCATGCACGTTTGTTCATCATCATTATATATACATATAATGTATATATAAGGCTCTGGCTTTTATTTCTGGTGGAGCACAATTAATTATTAACAGCTTTTTTTCCACTCAATTCACATGAATAAAAGCATACCTATCAAACCACATACAAAATGTACTGAAATATAATGAAATAATGAACATCCCTTAACCAACATCTTACTTTTCAATGAAATTAAGTGTTTTAACTGTAGCATTAAAATAAAATGAGACCAAAGATGTTTTTGACTGTCCTGCCAAGACCTGTCTGTCCTAATTGATTGATTGATTAATTCATTTCTTTGACATCAGCAAGAAATTAATTTTGGTGTGAGCAAGATTAAACACTAAAATACATTAAAACCTTCAAAACGTATTATTTTGTGTTCCACAGAGAAAAAAGAAAATCATACAGGTTTAGAACAACATGATGGGGGTGAGTAATTTTTGGGAGAATATTAATTTTTGGGTGAATTATTCCCTATACATCTAATAAAGGAACATGGTGGTCTCTGAGAAACTTTTTGAAAGCCTTTTTAAAGCTCTGTATTGTTAGCTAATAATGTCCTTGTTTTTCTCTGTTGATCAGTGTCACATTTAGGTCAGTTTTCTGTCTTCAACATCCTCAGTTTTCTTCTGGCAGCTTGTCCGTATCTGCTGTCTACAGTCGTGCTGCTGTTCAAATGCTACAGAGCGAGAGGTAAAACTTCTGTCTCTCTCAAATCATTCACATTCCCTCTTTTACAGACATACCATATTTTCAATAAATGATTAGATCATTCATTGAAACAGTAAGTGCAGTGGAAACAACATAGTGTCCAATTAAATTTTGGAAATAAATGTGTGTGTGTATGTTTCACAGACCCATCAACTGAAGACCAAAGCCAGTAAGCTGTAACAGAGGAAGAAACTTCAATCTGATATTCCATCCATCCATCCTCCAATCTGCTCGTTTTTTGTAGGGTTATGTATGCTAGATTCAATCCAGGCTTCTCTGGTTGAAAGCACAGAAACACCCTGGATGGATGCTCACTCATACCTACAAACTATTTAGTGTGTCTAAGTCACCTGTCCTGCATATGTCTGAACTGTGGGGGGAACCGGAGCACCCAGATGAAACCCACCCCAACACATGGAGAACATGCAAACTCCACAAAGAAAGGGCTCCTGGCTCAGCCGGGACTCGAACTCGGGACCTTATTGCTTTCTGAGCCAACATGAGTCTTAAATGTTGAAAATAAAATGTTAAATGTGACCAAAGACCAAAGCTAGTATGCTGTATTTCATTTACATAATATTACTATGAACTTATCTGATATATACATTAACTTGTTGTTAAAATGGTTTGATAATGCAGTTTGTTTTGATTTTATGCTTAAATTTGTTATTTTTAAGAACCTTAAAAAAGCTTTGTGGTCTGCTCTAGATGACTTTGAGTAATTAACAAACATGCCTATAGTTTTGTTGCGAATTTAGCTCAAAGGGAAATGTATATAAATAATTACAATTAATTATGATTAATTACAATTACTTATATCAGCTGCCAGTAGTAACTGTAGCAGAATCAATTTTCCATCAACTAATCTGTTCGCTCAGCGAACATTCAGTATAATCTTTATATCAACTATAAGAAGTGATATTTTCTTAGCCACAGAAAATAACTTTCTTAAAGTACCATTGCATTAGAGCATGTAGCTCGAATCGGAATCGTAAAGGGACATTAATTTGCAAGGCAGAATCAGAATCAAAACTCATGTAATTTGTGCACAATAGTTTATTAACGAAGGACTAACACATAACTAATCTAAACAAACAAACATGAAATCACTCATACATGGGGGAATGGTCAGTGAGAAGCAGTTAGAGAGAGACAAGGAAATGAAGCTATGAAAAGAGTCAGTTAACCACCTGCTGTGAAACCATCAGTGCTGTCTACAGCTTATACTAAACCTCTGTATGTTTAGTTAAGTGTACGATACTTGCATTGCCTTGGTCGTCGAACAAGTGTCCAAATGCAGTCTCTGGTGAAGGTCTTGATGGTTGGAGCAGTGGTGGTTTTGGAATCGTGATCGCGTTCTTCTGGGTCTGAAGAGTGATGAATTCCAAAGATGTTCTGACTCAATGGTGACTGGGAGTTTCTTCCCATGTGAAAGTGAAGAAGAACCAAGAGCTGAGAGGGACTCAGCTGAAGTCCTGTGATCCTTGGGGAATGGAAAGACAAGGCCGCAAGGCCTGGCGCGTGCTTAGGGAAGTCCTGAAGAGTTCTAGCTCATCTTCTTAGGTTCTAAAAGAACCACTGACTGACTGAGGCGAGTCATGAAAATGAATTCAGGAGTTGATTGGAAGTGTCTGGCTCTTAGTGGTCGAGAGCCAGTGTTGGGCCTGTCGGGCCCGCCAGGCACGCCCTGTGCCGGCTCCGGCTCCCCATGGGTTCCTCCACACGGGCAGCAATCGGAAGATGTTGCAGACGAGTGAAAAAGTGAAGAGAGCGAAAAAGAAGGAAGAACTAGGGAGGCGGTCAACCGTTTGCCTTTAAGCTCTCTGGAGGCTGCGCCTCCAGGAGGTCCGCGAACCAATGGTAACTTTCACCTTTTGGAGGGAAAGTTTACGACTCTTTGTCTGTGAGCATGGTATTTTGCATATGTAATTCGATTGGGTGTTGATGCAAAACCTACTAAGGTTTCTTAAAACACTAACATGTTGCAAAGGTATCAACATCTAATTTACACCATCTTTTAGATCATTAAAATACGAACTCAAAGAGTCCAAGCATGACATAGGTGGGTTATACTACTAGTCATCTATCATAATACATGCATAAAACAGTAGAAAGACAAATACGAATACAACAGACAAAATTAGAATACAATGCAGTAATACTGTACACAATAACCTGGGCTATGTGTGATAGGAAGGTCCAAGAAAGGTTTGTCTGTGAATGAATAGGAAAGAGTCTATCTCTATAGGCATTGTGTCTTTCCTATGGCAAATGTAGCATGGGCAGATGTGCATTCCTTGAAGCAATAAAACCTCTTATCAGATAGTGTCCTGGCAACTGAGCCCTTTTGGGGTGTTAGTTGCTTTGGGGGGGTTTGTCTCCAGAGCTCCAGCATGTAGCTGGCCTGTTGTGTTTAAAGACTATTTGTTAAATGTAACAATTAATGTATGTCTGATTGGTCCAGACGCTACAGTTTTATTCTGCATCACGTTCTGTATGAGTGAATCACTGCTGAAATAAAGAAGTATGTGTTCCAGAGAGCACTGTAATAAATATATCTTGTTTATGCAATCCAAAAACAATGTCACAGTGTCAGGGATAATCAAATGATGAACCTGTAATTACATATTTTGAAGGCATTTCATCATTCAAATTCATTGTAATCTACTGAAAGTGTTTCATAAAAATAAATGTATTTTAAAGCAGTTTCTGTGAATGAGAAATGTTCTTTCAACTGACAGAGTGGTGAAACATCAGCCAAAAGACATACATAATTATTTTGAACTTTGTCAGTAAAAACTTAGAAAGAGGCTTCACAAATATCTGATATATTAGAATTGTATTGAATTTGATGAACACCAGGTTCATTATGACATTTGAAGAAAGCAGACCTTTGTCTTTAAAAATTTACATCCACATCACCAAACATCACTAGATCATGTTCACACAGCAGCTGTATTTTAGTCCAGGGCTGGGCTGGAAGAACAAGAAAATAAACATCAGTGTGATTATTGAGACGCACTCACTATGGTTCTTCTACTTCTCCTGCATTCAGCCCATGGAGCCTGTGCTCATATCGCCATCTTACTGTGTTGTTGTGCAGCCATTTTTAAAGACCATTTTATTCCCGCCCTTTCTGTTGTTTTACTTTTCTTGCATCGTGAACACACAAATCATTTATTAACAGTTACAGAAAATTGACAGGCTAATGTGTCAGTATGAAATAATGACAGCATTATCAAAAAGTAACAAAAAAAAAGTTTTTTTTCAGTTAAGTTTTCTCCCATAAAAGCTGATAAAGTATTCATTAACTGTCTATTGTTTCTTTCATGCCATTTTCTTGTAAAAATTAATATAAAGGTTAAAACACCAGTGAGAAATTTAAATAAATAAATAAATAAATTCCTATAACGGCAATACTTACCTCTCATCAGACTGTAATCAATAACAAGGAAGGACGTTCTCTTAAAAGTATTCATATATTCGTTATTTTGAGTTGCTCTTTCACACAGTTGTTAGAAACCTTAACAAAATAGTGTTGTGTGGATGTTACAATTATATATAAGGGAACATTAGAATAACGTTCTACAAAACAAAAACTAACATTCTGTTTTTGTTAAGAAAACTTTCCTGGCTAACCAAAAACAAACCATAAGAATAATGTTCTGGGAAAAAAAAATTGGTAGCTGGGATATTTGTTGCCTCACAGTAATAGGGCTCAGTAACAAATAACCTAATTTAAAAGAAGGCAAGACCAGGATAAGTTACATAGAAAGTTACAGACACATGAAGCAGCTGCTGCTGTAACTTTTTGTGGATGGTTTACATGTCGATCAGAAGTGGGCGGTTCTTGACTGGAGTGAACGAGAGAACGCAGTGTAGAGAGCAAATCTGCTGATAGAATAGAAATTATTTTAATGCGCACGAAAACCCAGTGATGGTGTGTTTAGGGCATGGTAATAAAAACATTCAGGCTGACCCCTGAATGTTAACTGACCCCCTAACGTCACCCCTGCTGCAGATCACTGCCTCCCACACATCCAGAGCGCACGCAAAGAGCAACCAGCAACACTCCGTTGTGAGCAGAGTCACTCAAGAAAGAGAAGCAAGAGCAGTACGTGGGGCTGCTCGAAGAGTTACTATAGTGATACTGTGTGCATCAATGCCAAATAGTACTTTTTTCTATCTCCGTTTGCTAGTTAAGTAAGATGGTCGTGTTTGTGTGCTCCGTTCTGCTGGATTTCACAACTTCCCCTGGCTGATGGTCTGTGCACGCAAGAGTAATATTTATGTTAGGCCTCTCAATCGTAGATATTTTCGCCTGTTTTGTGGATTGGATAGTTGGATACTTTGTGGTTGTTTAATTCGTTACAGTCTGTGATGCACATTATATTCAGTCACACGTGTCATTGAGTGATTACTGTTGGATACTTTGTGATTGTGTAATTCATTACAATCTGTGATGCACATTATATTCAGTCACATTTCTGCACACGTGTCACGTGTTTCTGCACAACATTGCTTTGTTGTGTCATTTTGAGGATTATAATAAATAATGATTAAAAATTTAACAAGTCAGACTTAAAGGAGAAGAGCTTCATTGTAAAAAAACAACACAGATAAGTTTGTTTGCTGCCACAGCACATCAATGATTCTGCTTGTTAACAGCAGGTGTTCATCACTAATGCTCAATCACCACTTAAATATTTACTTAACAATCTTATTAAGTGCAACACTTTTACGCTTTGTTGTGTGGACACTACAGGATTTTGAAGTGGGATTAAAAGGTGTGAAATAAGAAGACACCTCCAGAAAAAAGAAATACATATATTTAAACAGGACAAAGTTGTAA
This sequence comes from Labeo catla, assembly GCA_012976165.1. NCBI lineage: Eukaryota > Metazoa > Chordata > Actinopteri > Cypriniformes > Cyprinidae > Labeo > Labeo catla. The sequence continues at coordinate 513,800 of VONZ01000105.1, forward strand.
ATTATATTTACAACAAACAAACTGTAGGAAAAACAAAAACAAACAAAACAACAACAAAAAATATATATATATTTTGGCAAACCTGCTGCCAGTAGTTTACTGTAAAAATACTGTGAAATCACATAGCACTTAACAGAAGAAAAAACAAAGTAAATGCTAAAATGAAGTGTTATTTCAGGTGTGTTTGAACATAATGATATTTACCTCTTTTTAACATAAGTTTACATTGAAGTTTTACAATGTATGAGTTGCTGGTTTGTTTGCTTTCTAGCGGCTTTTCTTTTTTAATGTTTTAGCAGCATGTTTTTAGCAGCTGCAGTTTGGGCTTCTTAGCCACAGTTTGGGCTTCTTAGCCGCAGCGGGTTTCTTGGCTATGGGCCTTTTGGCTTTAGGAACAGCTTACTTGGCAGGTTTTGTCTTGGTCTCGTCTTGTTTCTTGTTGAGATTAAATGAGCTGGAGGCATCTGTTCCTTTGGTCTGGAGCAGGGTGCCTGTCCTGTCTTTACATGTGAACACAGTAAGCTTGACAATGAGCTTGCTTGCGCCTGTTCTCTTGACAGTCAAACTCAAACTGACTGTGATCAACAATGCACCACTGCTGGCCAGCACTACATATTTAACCACATCATGAGAACCATGCAGATTCACTCAGATCTGCTCAGTGCAGGGGTGTCCAGTCCTGCTTAGGGAGGGCCACTGTCCTGCAGAGTTTAGATGAAAACCCAATTAAACACAACTGAACCAGCTAATCAAGTGCTGTGTTTGAAATCGTCCCCTATACCCTCATTCACTATTCCCTATATTAGACCACTGATATAGTCCACGTAAAACAGTGAATGAAAACAAGCCAGGAATTCGGACACTGAGTGCATGAAGAATGCTGTTTTTAGTGCCTTGCTGTTAGTTAAAATTAAATAAAAATACTAATGCTGAGAGTGCAGTTGTGACTGCTTTGTGTCATGCACATTTTTTCCTCTGAAGGGTTGCTCTTCCATTGTTCTTCAGATTATAGAACCGAGAGAAAAACAAAGCAAAGAAATTTTCAGACAACAACCGAAGTGTGAGATTTCCTTATGCAAGCTTCGCCGACTTGTAAGTGTCCGTAGCAAACATAAAGTGAACCCTATATCACTCTATATTTGTGTGGTACTGCACTGGTAAAGTGCAATATGAGAATAAAAACACAAGTAATTCATAAGCACTTAATTAAAAAATAAACACTTAGTAGTGTTATTATAAAATATTTAATAGTTGTACATACATAAACTCTACTAATGTACAAATGTTACCCGCTTGGGGTAAAAATGATGAAGCAGGTTGAATATATATATTTAGAATATATCTATATATAGAATCTAGAATCTTATAATATATATATATATATATATATATATATATTTTTTTTTTTTTTAGGTTGGGCCACATCTCATCCAGTAATGCCGAATCAACCATCACATCCCACCTATCCATTTTCTATGATGGAGCTAGTGATTTGGGACTATTTTTAGCACAAGTAATTTATTTACCAGCTTTTAGGAAATTGCAGGATATTGGAGACAGATTTGCATACCTCGCAGGATCTGCACCTTTAAAAAAAACAAACAAACAAACAAAAAAAAAGCTGTAGGTAGCACTGATGGCTACCAAACCACCTAGATGCTCAGCACTGCCTCAACTAAAAACTGTTTTAAACTTTGTAGCCTACCCAGGGTCAGTTCATGACTTTTTAAGAGTTTTCAAAAACAGCCCACCAGCTTTACCCACCTGAGAATTTTGTGATCCTTCAAGATGGTGAGTATAACTAAATACAACAACAACAACAACAAAAAAGTGAGCAATTATTTAAACTCTCACGTGAGTAATTATTTAAATAAGCATTTACAAACAATTATCATGTAATAAAAATCTTTATATCTTTAGAACTTTAACTACAAATTAAGGCAGTTTAACACCATGTCAGTGCCAATAATTAAAGTAGTCATTCTATGACTGCCCACAAGATGGCGCAATTACCAGACTAGACACGACTGAGGCACCGTTATATGATATGGTAAGTAGGAAGTTGTTAATTGCCAAGTAAGTCGTTAAGATATTAACATATGTCACAGTAAATAATTTACATTACTTGCATCAGTTATAATGAACATAAAAGCAAGCCTAACAAATCAACTAGCCATAAACACATTAAAATTGGGATGATATTGTATAAATATGACCTACGCTTTTGACATGACACATCTGCAATACCTCTATTCACTTGTTAAGTCTGACATCACGCATCACCACTTCCGTGTCCAAACGCTCAAACAGATGCCTTGACAAAACAACAAACAGTGCTAATATACACTAAAAATGTGATATTGTACTACCAAAAAAAAAAAAAAGATAATCCTCCCCTTTAACTCCATACCAAAATCCCAGAAAAAATTCCATCGGGGGGTTACGAGCCCACATTTGGTTTACACCCTGATTTTTAGCCTTTGTCGATAATGCCACGTTCAGTCATGTCGCATGGTTGTATTGCAGCAGAGTTTGTCAGTCAGAGTAAGTCACATGATAGACACCTGAGAAAAGGTAATAATGGACAGTACTTGTCTGAATTTGCAGTACACAAACTGTGGTTCCTTTGCTTATATGTCCAGTGTGAAACAGTAAGTGTTGTGAAGCTGTTGTTGTTTCATTACATGTGGTTTTACACATTGCAGGCATTGTCACAGTTTTGCTCTTTGTTTTGTTTCCAGGAAGACTTTAACTTACAGCTTTGCACTGTGATAATGGGTGAGTGTACATTTAAATAAAATGAAATGGCAGTGTGTTATGACCTAATAATTCATTGTTTTAATAGTTTACATTGTTTACATTTATTGTTACAATCACAGGGCAGCTTTGACAACATTTTTTGTGCTCCTGGACAGGTCAAGATTAAGCACACATAGGCCCTGTTCCAAATGGCACACTTCATGTCCTCTTGTGGTCTTGCAGACATACAGTGGCCTCTGCATGTGTGTGTGTATGTAAAGTCCACAAGATTGTAGGGCAGAGATAGGCAATGTCAGTCCTGGAGTGCCACTGTCCTGCAGAGTTCAGCTCTAACCCTAATCAAACACACCTGAACAAGCTAATCAACGTTGTCATAAACAGTCAAAGCAGCATTACATAATGAAAGTGTGGACCCAGAGAAAGACCTTGAGGATTTAGGAAGGGATTTGGGACAGGATCAAAATCTACATGTCCCATATATTAGCACCAAGTGTTTGCTAAAATCCATATTTATGGTAAGCCCACACATTAGCATCCTGTGGGCTTTCTGAAATCCATATTGGTAAGGGTCACGCGCTGCCGGTCCCGTAACTTTTCTCTAAACAGATCAAATCTCATTTACCTTGGATCCCTCTCTAGACATGAATCTTTTGTGATACCATACCCTTTTCCCCTCTGACTGAGCTGGACAGAATATAGCTATCTTTGGGGAATCTCCATCTCTGACTCGATAGAGGTATGCTATTCTCCTACATCTGTCACTTTGCTGAGACTATGCCTCTGGCAGACAGGTAGATTAGATTCTCGTAGCCTCCCTGGGAGAGTTTGGGGTTGATGAATTTAGTCCCCCTAGGTGACAGACCAGGATCCGGCAATATCTTACCTGCACACCTGAACGTTTTCCCCTCAAAGAGCCCAGAGCCGATATTGTCACTGACAGCTGCTTAGGCATCCAGGGGGAAACTCCAATAGCTATGGTAGAGCTGGTGACTAGTGGTCACCTGGTGCTTGTGCACGCTCCTCAGTGTGGGTATCTTGTTTCCCATAGCGACCATCAGTTTGAAGTTCCCTCGAAAGGGAAATCTCTGGTTACAAATGTAACCCTGGTTCCCTGATAAGGGAACAAGACGCTGCGTCCCCTTTTCTTGTCATGCAAACATCTAAACATGATTGTGTCCGAGATGGAAAAAACACAGTATTTTCCACATTCTGTACACTGTACTGTACATTTATGCCTTACACATCGATTTTTACAAAGCTCATTGCTCTGGAAAGCGCGGTGTAATCTGATTAGTCAGTTACCCAGTGCGTAGTGATTGGCCAAATACATCAAGCCTGTGACGCGATGCTCACAAGTCTCTGAGCTAGAGTCCAAGTCAAGTCTCAAGTCTCTGAGCTAGAGTCCAAGTCAAGTCTCAAGTCTCTTTATTATATTAAGTCTCTGGTTATAATAAGTGTTGCATCACGTACAGCGACCCATCCAACACTGCATAGCTATATATAAGGAATTCAAAGCATATAATATGTTATAATGACTCCTTTATCTATTAGCATACAGTATCAGCTTTGATTTTGGTATATAATCAGTGTAAACAGGCTATTGCAACATGACAAAAACACCAAGAATGCTTTACTTTTAAGTTAATGTTAAATGATTTAAATAACTGCCAGCAGGTGGCGGCAAGAGACTGATTTAATTACTGAATCATATCATTCATTCGATTCGTTCGAACTGCTGCTTCATTTAGGAATAAAGAGTGACTGTCTTTATGAATAGGAAATTGAATAATTTCACTAGATTCGTTTTAAAAACGAGTTCATTCATAAACGAAACACCGCTGTGTTTGAATGGAGATGCGCAGCGGCTCAGTTGTGACTTGTTTCAGACTACTTCTGACGACGAAATAGAGCAAAATCAGGCAATAGTGTTATAGTCAGACAATGTAAGTCACTTAATAATAACATCTTGTTTATTTAACTGCTGTATTAAATCAGTATCTCATTTACAAACTCCCTTAAAATTAGTAAAAGCTTAGTTCGCGATATCACAAAGCTCTATTATAATCAACGACGCTGTCTATACTGTCACTAATCAGTCTCTTATTTACACTCTCTCTATGTAACACTCTACACTCTACACTTTATGAAAGGATTCGTAAAATGTATGTGATACATTACTGAACGTTGCAAAAACACGTAGAAACCTTTAAATCTCCCCTGAGCGCAAACACAAATATGCTGATCGGGTCAGTCGCACATGATGCTCGTTTTTTGTTCGTTGTCCTCTCATGTGTGGCGGCCGCGCCTAAAATAAAAAAAAAAAATAAAAAATGTGTGGCAGCAGATACACGTCACGTGTTACATGGGCAGGTTATAGGTAACGGAGGGAGGGGAATAATAGCAAGCTCATCAGTTGTTTCCTAAAAATAAACATTGTTCACGAGTCCCGCAGCTCGAGTCCGAGTCGAGTCTGAAGTCTTACGAGGACGAGTCTCAAGTCGAGTCTGAAGTCACTGTGTGTGCGACTTAAGTCGCACTCGAGTCCGAGTCTCAAACTCGAGTCCCCATCACTGCTGTGACGGAAATGTTACACCCCTTACCAAGTTGTGATGCCATTTCCTGGCGAGACTAGACAACAATAAAACACTCAAAATAAATGAGGCATTTGCTGCATCCAGTGAGGACATAATTACTAATTATAATGACTGAGGTTGCATTGCACCGCGTAAACATAACACCATGTCTGCATTTGTGATCGCAGAAATGACAAACAAGTAGTATTACTCTACACTGCTCAAAACTTGCATTTGAATAGTCAGCAGCAAATTCTTTAAATATGACAACACACTTATAGACTGTGAGTCAGAAGCGCCAGACTGTCCTTGCAAAGTTGGAATTGCCTCACTTTATAGAAACAGCATTTGCGCACAGCTGGCATTGTAGGCTACTCTCCCAGGTTCAGGAAACAGTCCTTCACGAAATGCACTGCACCCACTTGAATATTTGCATTGTACTGTTCTGGAACAGTGTTGTAAATATAACCACTGATTTCTAATTGTGTACTCATTTGGAAGGCCGGACAAAGTACTTTCACTTTCCCAATGAAACACACAGTGTCTCCACAACATGGCGGTGGCAGCAACAATACTACAGCAAGAATAAAATTCACACCTTCTGTCTTTGAATATACATTTGGGCGGTGTCTTCCCACACCGTGATGTAGGTGTGGCTGAATCTTAACTTTTATACAGTAAATCTCTGGATTTGAGATTTAACCTTTGCACCTTTACAGATCTTATATATGCACTAACAGCTTGTAACACTCGAAAGACAAAGGAAATACGAAATCGCATCATATGACCCCTTTAAACAAAACAAAACAAAACAAACAAAAAAAAAACTACTGCAATTCTGGAATCCAGAGTAACTGTAGTATTAGTGAGATTATGAAGCAGGTAAAAACCATGCTCCTCATTGCCATTGTTTTATGGTGTTTAACAATAACAAAACTAAGAAGAAGAAGAAGAAGAAGAAGACCCAAATACTAGATGGTATTTGTAATTAAACTAAAGCAGCAAAAGCAGCAAGCTTGTCAGCGTTGTGAGGTGTTCTTTTGGGCTGTGTGCCCTGGTGAAAAAAACAGCATATGCTAGTTAGGTATGTTTTAATGCTGGTTTAAGATGGTTTATGCTGGTCATGTTGCTGGTCAAGGACCAGCATAAACCAGCAAAGAACCAACATAAACCAGATAAGGACCAGCATAAACCAGCAAAGGACCAGCTTAAACAAGCACCAAAACATACCTAACCAGCATCCCAGCATCAAAACGTGCCTACCAGCATATGCTGTTTTTTCACCAGGGTGGTTTAATCAGGTAGCACCATTTCATATGCTTTGGTGTTTGTTTCCCATGTGCTCCAGTAAAGCTGAGGCAATTAAAAGATATCTGCAAAATTGGTGTAAAAACAAAGACATTTTTCATACTTTTTTTAGAGAAATACAAACACTGCAAAAAGAAGATAATTTTTACTGTGCACTGAGCACCTGTTGAGGGCAAAAATATGCCTAAAAAAAATTATACTGCTTAATAATTTATACTTTGGCCTTCAGGAGCACCGAAACTTCACCACACCTCCACATATTAAGCACTGTTATTAAACCCGATCAGTCAAGGTCTGCTTTTCCTTTCCACCACAGGCCGTCATGGGCCTCCTCCAACTTCAGGTGATGTATCAGAATCATGCATTCGGGCAAACTACGGTATAAAGTTGTACCCATGAAACTTTTTTTCAGGATTTTCAAAGGTTATAAAAATTATACATTTAAAACTGGACATGCGTTAGGACCATTGTGTTAGAATGTTATTGTTTACACTCCTCAGTGGGCCTATATACCGTTTACATTAATGATTCTTTACTTTCTGAGGAACTGATATATGAAACTTAGAGATGCAAAAGCTTTATAACTTAAAGCAAATAATACATCTTATTTTTTACAGTAGTGCCACAAAGAAAGGAATATGATTGCAACTCTTTTTGTTATCTGATTTACCCATTTTTACCAGCTTTCTCTTTTTATTTTCTATGTTTTATAACAACGAATTGGGGCAGGGTTAGGTTAAGCTTTTTTTTTGGCCAGAGTTTAATGTCAAAGCAAGTTCTGCAAGCGCTTCTCTCAGGTGGTGTGGTTTGGTAGTAGATGTACGTTAAAGTGGAAGTCACAGCATTTTGTGGTTTGTTTCTAAAAGTAGCCATAGTGGGCCTAATGAAAACCCAGAGTTACAGCAATACACATCACTTACACATTCATGCATTGCACTGGCTTCTTCCATCATTAAAGACACATTGTCGTTTGTGAATTTCAAACTTCGAACAGAAGCTGCTTGTAGTGAGAAAATGACAGAGACCGTCTTTAGTTTAAGAGGCCTGAATAAAAAGATGAGTTGAGCTGGTGGTTGTGGTTTGACGTTTTGCTCTGTTTCTGCTCTGTGGTTTTAACCAGAGTTGGGTAGATATATATGCCTTTTCTACATCTTTAGTTTCATAAACCTCAACATACTATCAGAAGAGTAGAATATTCACAGCAACATTCATTTCATTTTCATTGACTTCCCCTTATTATAATTCCATCTGTCTGTGTTCCGGAAGGCCTGGATGAAGCACCACTTCTCACTTCTAAAAGTAACTGCTGTCATGAAACTGCGCTTCTTTTAAAGAGGAAGAAATAAACATTTTAAATCTTGTTGTGGAGAATCATTAGATCATCTGCATCAAAATCACTGTATAAACCTCATGTCTCACTTGTGTGCGTGTGTATATATGTTTTGACATTAAGTCGTGTTGTGTATACAATTATAACTCAAATAAAATAACTCACAAAGAGCCTGCTTATATGAACAGGCATAAATTAGATGTCACATTTATTATGATCTGTCTGTAATGTGTGTGGCTGTGGCATTGTGAATGAAGAAAATAAGGCAGATTGAGAACAATTACCGGAAGAACTTTTTTTTTTCAAGCTCTTAACAGCTAGCATGCAGTAGAAGCGTAAATATCTTAGAATGGATCTTTTTTTCTGTCTATTTCTTCATGCACATCTTTGCAGAGTTTTGTCTCCTCCTCCCTCATCTCTTCTTGAAGTGTGAAGCGACTGTTTAAACACAGGAAGTGTCTGTTTTAGAGCACACAGGACTATTAAAACAATCTATTAATGTGTCAGTATGGGATTAAGTGCACTGCCTCTTCTACTCTGTAAGTATTTTATTATTTTTTTTTTTTTATGCAGTTTTTTCCCCATGCTTTTAATACAATGCATTCAGCTGAGTATAAAAGAATGGTTGTGCTGTGTTGGAGGTTCTCAGAAGCAATGTGATAAAATGTTACGTGTGGATCAGATACAGAGTTTTTAGAGAACATGCATTTATCTTTGCTGCATGTGAGAGATGGACACATGCTTTCGCTTGGTTTTGTTGTAATACTCATTCTTCCTAATTTAAGCGATTCAAGTAAATCATAATGTTTTATTATGAGTTTGGTGTTGTTTAATATTGTATCTTTGAACAGACTCTCCATCAGAGTCTATTCAGAGCAAGTTCCTCTATCATGTTTCATTCTTTCTGCCCCTCTTATTGAAAATTAATACTTCATATAGTTTTTTATTTTATTTTATTTATTTATTTATTTATTTTTACTTAAATTACACTTTAAATCAACTGAATTTCATTCAGTGTGTCAAACCAAGTGGTATCTGCTAAGAAATGATGGTAAAGTGTTTTTCAGAACCAACTTCTCTTTTCTGAAACACTTATTTTTTTAACCAGTTGGTCTCAATTTCCTTTTTAGTGGATGCAGGAACAGACTTAGTGATACGGAGGCCCTAAGCAAATTCCAATTATTGGGCCCCAACACACCAAGTATGTGCTTTTATAGCCCTTACTTTGCTGTTCCTCTCCCTATAGTTTGTAGTTTATTTACCTCTTCCCATTATGTCTATGGGTTAGTGTAAAATTCATACAAGTCATAATCCCATGCAACTTGTTCCATAGTTCTGAAGGAAAATGGGAATAACACTGTAAATGACACTATTATATATATATATATATATATATATATATATACACTATACTATTTAATTCAGCTCAGAGGGACATGAATGCATTTAACTTTCAGTTAAATTTTATTTTATTTTATTTTTTTTTAAACAAAACATTGAATACTGATATTTACATATATTTTTTTAAAATGAAGATACTTTAAATGTGAAATCAAAACCAGTAGGTGGCAGTAAGTCACTGTTAAGTGAGTCATTGTAATTGAACTGAATCATTTAACGGGTGATTCATTCAAGAACGAAACACCGACCGTCATGTTGCTCAAAGACGCAAAACAGTGCTGTGTTTGGAATCGTTATTTGTTGGCGAAATAGAGCAAAAACAGGCAATATGCTGTCTAAAACGTAAGTCTCTTAATATTAACTTCTTGTTTATTGAAGAACTGTTGCATAAAATCATTATTCATTTGTAGTCATGCTGAGGTATTCTTTGTTTGATATTCACTAATTTTCTGTGTGTCACAGAGACAATGAGACAATCAACATAAATGGCACTTAGTCTTTCACAAAACATAGCTAACTTAGGGACATCATAAATAACCACCATTAATTTATGGTCTTAAATATGTCCGGCGTTTATCGGTTTGTGCGTCAGTAATAATGGTTCGTGTGGAAACACAACAGTGTTTTGTGTGTAGTTACAGTACATGGACTAAATGAAGCCTTGAGGCAAAAAATTTGCCTCGATGATATTTTGTATTCGAGTTACTGGAGGAATCGTTTTTAGCCCTAGCTGGAATAATACTGGTAAACAAACAGTTGCTGGCCCCCCTGACTTCTATAGTATTAAAAAACAACAACACACTTTTGGGATCACTGGGGCGAGAAAATATATGGTTACAATTAACATTCCTCAAAATATAGGAGAACAAAGAAATTCATGCAGGTTTAGAACAACTTGAGGGTGAGTAAATGATGACAGTATTTTAATTTTTTTGTGTGAACTGTCCCTTTAAAATCTCATCATACAATGTCAGGATCTCATATAGCCTACTCCTATACATGCTTTATATTTAACTACGTTCAAGACACAAATGACCAAATGACCACAAAAAAGAACTCAAGTTTAGTCAGGCGCTGTCCAAGCAGGTGCATGCTGCGTGTATCACGCTGAACCTGAGGCTTTGGCGATCAGTGCTACCCATGGTCTGTCAATCTACCCCACAGCCAATCACGGGCCCTCACCTTACTCGGGGCCCCGAGGCTTTAGCCCCGCCTAGCCCAATGGTTAATACGGCCCTGACTTCAGCATATGCTGGTAACAGAATATAAGTGTCTTAAGTGATTCTCTTCTCTCGTGGCCCGTATATTGAAAAACATGAGAATGCATTTAGTGTTAAATAGGTTGTTTTTGAAAATCGGTGCATGAAATAAATCTGCTCTTAATTTTCAGCGATGACAATTAAAAATCAACCATGGTATTATTAGGCCTGTGGTAAAAGTATAACCATGTTGTTTTTTTTTGGCAGATTGATTTACCATTTGTATAACCATAGTTTTACTACAAATGGCGTGGTGAAACTATATAGTGTATCAAAACCATTGTTAATTTGCGGTTACCATGTTTTTTTTATTAACTATAGTAACCATTGTTTTTGTTTTTATTATTAGTAAAACCATAACTAATTTTCGTAAGGGTTGTGTTGTTGTCTACTTTAGCTCCCTCTAAACCTGTTTTAAAACGATGTGAATATTTGTCTCCTAAATTCCTACTCTCTTCTTACTTTACAATAGTATTTATGTCCTTTTGTTAATTTTGGAGTAATTGACTGCTACTGCTAACATTTGCTAGCAATTTAATGCCTAACTAAGTAAACAAAAACAAAACTACAGTAGTCTGTTTACAGAAGTAACTGAGCTGCATTTGAAGTCCTGGAAAGGACAGTTTTGACTCTCTGCTCCACCTGGGCGCTTCCACTACACTCTCGAGTCTCGCATCCTTTTGGCGGAAATGCGTGAGACAAAATGCGTTGCCAATCAAGACTAACCGACTCATGATTTATTCGAGTTTTATTATTTAATGGCAAATTTGGAAACAATCACTCTAGTACATTCGGCAGGCAACAACAATATTTTGAAAAAATATGTAGGGCAGCGGGCCAAATTGGCTGCCAGGCCACCGGGAATTCTCCTGGTGCTCCCTATGGCCAGTCCGCCCCACTTTTGACAATATCTTCCCCTTCGCTGCATGATCATAAGTGCCTGATTCAGAAATTAGCATTGTTTCATGCATCGCTACATTATTGATATGGACTCCATGAGTTGTGTAACTGACTTAAGAACAAGTTCAGATGGGATCTTCACTCCCCACATATTAAGAAATCAAGCATCCACATCCCAGCTGGCTGTGTTTCGCTCTCTGTTCATCTCTGAATGTGTTCAGGAAGCAAAGCTAAATTCCTTTATATGCTCTCAGATTATTGGCATCTTGCTTGCTAATGTTGCATAGGCTTATTTAGTCGTTTTTCAGTGAAATGCTCATGCTAAGCTTATGTGATCATACTGACAATGTGCCTTGCTTATCTGTTGTCATTGGCAGCATGCTGTGTTTTAACCTATTTAGTCAAGTCACACTCTGCAGCACAGATTAAAGCAGTTTGGGGTGAGACAGGAAATAGTGACCATAGTGTTGGGTGGAACCGTTTCTGCTGTGGTGCAGCTCTGAGGAGAAATGATAAACAGTCATTGTTCACTGAAGTCAGTTCACTGTTGTTCTTGTTCTGATATCGGACATGCTTGTTCTATATAGTTGTTATTGGGAGCAGTCTTGTTCCTAAGCTGTCTGGTGTTATTGGGAGCACGTGATCTTAAGGCTAAATGGATGTTATTGAGAACAGTTTGCTGCTGAAGCTTTCAGGTATTGGCAACATACTCGTTAGGTCATCTGGTTAAGGGCAACATGCTTGTTGACTAAGGTTTTGACATTTTCACTGTCAGTTTATATTGGGGGAATATCGGCATATGGCTTTGTTTTGGGGGTTATTGCTGCTCTCCCTGCTCTTATTCATGCTAGGCTGCATGGATGTGCAGTGAGTTCTTGCTCAGAACAGAACCATACCTCCAATCCAAACTGTATGCTTATTGTCAGTCATCTTTGTGGTCCATAGTGGTGTAAATCTAAAAATATTAAGTGAAAATAAACTAAATAATTTGAAGCTTAATTTCAGCAACACAGAGCTGTATTTTACTTAATTTTGGCTTTATTTATTTATTTTTTTTTTTCTTTTTAGTATTGCTTGAGACTTATTCTTACTTGTAAGGGAATAAACCTCTGTATTTGTCCTTTTCAGTGACCCTTTTGATAACCATTTATCCATGTTTATCTGTTGAAGCCTGCAGCTACTGTATGCAGCAAATGTATGGTAAATAAACTGGCGGGTTATTTTTACACAATCAGCAAGCTTGAATAGTGAATACACAATAATAGTTTTGTTATTTAATTGTACATTGAATTATAACTTATAATTTTTACATATAATTTTTATTAAATGATCATTTAATAAAATTGCAATACTGTCACCACCCACTGGAGAGCTGTGGCCCACAGGTTGAAAACCACTGCTTTAGCTGAACTGGGTTTGATTTATTTAAAATATACTTTATGTGAAAACACCATAATTGCCTAAATGTGACCATGTGTATGTAAAAACCCACCAATTATTATTATTATTATTATTATTTTTTTTTTAACATAAAATCATCTTTTACAAGGTAAAGAATATTCTGTTAAAATGTAACCTTGGTATCTTTAATGTTGATGGCTGAAGTCAAACTTTTGATCTCATAATTAGATTTCACAGACAGGGTCACAAATTCTTTTTGTCAGTGGTGCCAGCAGCAAACAGGAAGTGAGGCTGTGTATTAAACACTTTGACCTAAATTGGTTTGGAGTTCTGTGGCTTTTTTGTTCCAGTGAAGAATCAGTGGTGTAAAATATTAATCACATTAATGTTAATATTTGCGGTGAATCTTTAGATTAATGTTCCCTTTGCCATTTTTAACTTGCATTATATATATATATATATATATATATATATATATTACGTCAATGGCGCCATTAAGTATGGCAGCCTTGTTGCGAGCTCTCCCAAGCAACAGTGGTTTTTTGTGTTTAATTCTAATTTTTTTTTTTTTATTTCACTAGCAACACGCTATGTCTTTTTGTATATGATCGCCAAACCTTACTGGATATAAGAGCTGGACTTTTTTACCGTTTCCCGGAGTTCAAGTTTTGGAACACAGATCCTCCGTTTACATCACCCCCATTCATCTCATCTGAGACACCTTTATCCTGGGTCCCTGGAACCTGCAAACGCCGGCGTAGAGGCAGAAGATCTGTGCTGCGTCCGAAATCGCATACTTCCCTACTATATAGTACGCGAAAAACAGTATGCGAGGCGAGTAGTATGTCCGAATTCATAGTATTCGAAATTCAGTAGGCGAGAAGTACCCGGATGACCTACTGCTTCCGCCCGAATTCTGTAGTACGCATACCATGGACACTTTCCTATCCCATGAGGCTCCGGGAGAGGAGGCGTTATATTCGAAAAATGGCGGAAAGTGGAGACGCGGCTCATTTCAAGTGTAAGTACCTCAGGAAAAAACGTTGTTTATTGTGATTAAATTACACTTGTTTAACACAATCTAAATAAACGGATGACTTATTGAAAGTTTAAACATTGTAAATCGAAACGTTATTTGATAAATAATCTAGAAGCTGTCTACGAAGGCGTGATCTGCGAGCAGCTGACCGACGCCTTCTCTGAGCTGTCTGTCCAATCAACGTTAAAACGCCGAACATTGCCGGTGCCGGTGTTCGTGCAGTGGAGCAGTCTTTAAATTTTCGCGCTGTTGTGACGACGCATGACACGTGACAACATCAATATGGCGGATGTAGTACGTCCGAATTTCATTCATACTACCCACATTCATACCCTAACAGCACACATACGTCGGGCCGACGTCGACCCGATTTACAAAATTCCATCGGCACGATGTCGCTCAGGGAGCGTTTGCTAATCGGCAAGATGTCGCCGCGACGTCGGCATTTGATCGCAAATGCCTTCCGGCCGACGTTCGGCCGATGCAGCCGTAAATCCCGGCTGCTCTGCGTGTGCGCTCACTGGTGTTTTGCTCATCGTTATTCTAGGACCACCCGCGGCAGAAGCCGCCAGTTTATAATAAAACAACACACACCACTCTCAATAACAGCTGCAAATTTATTAATATTTTCAATAAACATATTAAACATACAAATACATTTACATTTATCAGATGCTTTTATCAAAAGTGACATACAAATGAGAAGCATTACATTCAGTGTGTACTCTTTCAAAGATTAACCATGGTTTTACTGTAAATGCTGCTGTAAAACCATGGTTAATCTTTGAAAGAGTACACACTGAATGTAATGCTTCTCATTTGTATGTCACTTTTGATAAAAGCATCTGATAAATGTAAATGTAAAAACAATCAACCATAGATTTACTACAATACCAATGGTTTAACTATGACTGTTGCAGTAAAACCATAGTAAGTACAAAAATAACCATTACTACAGTATTTGCAGTAAAACCATAGTTAATACAAATTCTACCATGATTTTAAAAATATGATTACTATGGTCATGGTTACCACAGTTTTACTGTAGTATTACTACAATATAACTATAGTAGAACCATGGCATCAAACCTTGGCATGAACCAAAAAACACAAAAACTAAACTTTGTTAAAACACTTATGGTTGCTACAGTTTTACTATAGTAAAACCATTGTTAACTGTTGTATAAGTACAAGCAACTTTTCAAATACTTATTTCAAAGTAGGTTTAAAGAAAATTCATTTTTCCAGGATTACAATAAAAAAAATTCTTTAATCAGCCAGAGGTGACTGAGACTTACTGGTGAAGATCTTCTGGCAACAAAGTAATGTCCATATGACAGCAATACATGCTTGTGTTCATGTGTTCAGTACTAGTAATTATCTATTTTCATTGCCACACCAGAATGTAAGACTATTTTCATGGCAAAAACTGAGTTACAATAATACAAGAAGGACATAAATAAAATAAAAACAAAGCAAACACTATAGCAGTTAAAATGTTTGAAATTATATGATACAAGTAATTTATATATATATATATATATATATATATATATATATATATATATATTACTAAGGTCTCTAGTCATGTGGTCACACACTATCCTTTAAGATTATTAAAGTTCAACAATTTTCAATCCAATTTGTATTGTTACAATGTTGGAAATACATGTAAAAGAACAATGTTTAATCTTTCTCAGAGATACCCAGTTTATTTGTCAGCAAAACTCAGCATTTTAATGAAAAAAAGTGCGTTTTTGCCATTTTGTAATTTCTTTTTCTTCATCCTGCAGAGTGTTGCTTTCAAATAAAAGGGATAGGTACACATACCTCAGAGAAAGATTAAATATTGTTCATTTACAGATATTAGAAACACTGCAGTAATACAAAGCAGGTTGAAAATCGTCAAACTTGCCCATAAAGGCAATATAAGAATAATATTTGTCAGTTTTGTATGTCCAGTTGCCATCATTTGAAGTCTTGTTGAGTGTTGTCATCATCTGAAGTGAGGCTGGGTCCAATCTGGAACTGGCGTAACTCTAGTAACCTTGGGATGGGCATCCAGAGATAAAAACAGTAAAGCAAAAGGAGAAAGATTAGTATAGCAGCTTTTATTATTTATTTCAGAGAAAGGTGATTTATTTAAGTCCACTTCCAAAACAAATATTCACATATGATGTACTCACCCCATTGTCATCCAAGATGTTCATGTCTTTCTTTCTTCAGTCGTAAAGAAATTATGTTTTTGGAGAAAAACATTTCAGCATTTTTCTCCCTATAATGGACTGATATGGTGCTCCGATTTTGAACTTCCGAAATGCAGTTTAAATGCAGCTTTAAACGATCCCTAATGTGGTTGTAAATGATCCCAGTCAAGGAAGAAGGGAATTATCTAGCGAAATGGTTATTTAAAAAAAAACAAAAACAATTCAAATACTTTTTATTCTCAAACGCTCGTCTTGCCTTGCTTTCATTGAACTCTGTGTATTCTGATTCAAGACAGTTAGGTTATGTCGAAAAACTCAGACCGTATTTTCTCCCTCGGCTTCAAAAATCATTTCAAAATCATCCTACGTCACTGCAGAAGAACAGACACAGTCTTTGCAAAGTGAACATGCAAAGAGGATCAAACACCCTTAACAAAAATGTAAAACAGCGATATATGATGATTTCAAAGTTGAAGGAGAACATGAGATGGGAGTTTTTTGACATGAATAAGAACAAAAAAAAAAAACAGTCCAGGCAGAGTAAGACAAGACAGGTGTTTGCCATTAAAAAGTATAGAAATTGTATTATTTTGTACTTTGCAATTTTGTTTTTACTGTAATTTGCTATTGTGCAATAATTGTGTATTGTGTAGTAGGAAATTGTGATACTACTAAAACTCAGAATAAAATTACAAATCAAAAGACAATCCAAACATATTTGCAAAAGTATTTTTATTAAAACATTTCAAAACATTTTAGTATTGTGTTTGCTACCCAGAGTACAGTGCATCAACATTTTACAGCCATGAAAGCATTTTAAGTGTGCAAGAATATAAATGAAACAAACAGATGCATCTTGAGAGCTGGATTTGGAATCAATGTCCTAAGAGAGAACTTGATTTATCTTAAAACTATCTAAAAAGTAAAATCTTAAAATCTTAAAAAGTAATATCTTAAAATTAGCATAAAACAACAACAAGTGTCTTATAAATGCAGGACACATGGGTGGTGACAAACAGGCCACTGACCCTCTCTGTGAAGTCCTCCATTTAAACATCATTTTGGACTGAATGAAGCTGTTGACATGCAGGGCTGATGGCCATCACTCTGCACCACCGTCCTAATCTTCTGCTCACTCCCCGTCTGGCAGTATATTAATTCCCATCAGTGGTGAAACTGAAACAGTCATGGAACACACAAAGACAAAACCTGTTATCCACAGCACCAGGAAAAATGAACAGAGCATGGGAAAAAAATAGTGAATAAAAGCATAGATGAAAAATAAATGAAAGAATAAATACAGTTGAATTTAAAAGTTTACATACTCCTTGCCTTGAATCTGCAAAATGTTAAGAGAGATTATCATAGAAAATGCATGTTATTGTTTAGTCCAAAAGAGAAAAGAACTTATAAAAGAACTTATAAAAATGACCCGTTTAAAAGTTTACATACACTTGATTCTTAATACTGTGTTGTTACCTGAATGATCCACAGCTGTTTTTTTGTTTACTGATAGTTGTTCATGTTCCTGAACAGTTAAACTGCCTGTTCTTCAGAAAAATTTGAAGATCAGGTAAATTTAACATTAAAAAAAAAAAAGAAAAAAAAACTGATGTGGATCAAATCAAGTGTATGAAAACTTTTGAATGTGGTCATTTTTATAAATTCCACTATTATTTTTTCTTGTGGACTATATGTAAACATCTTTTATTTGAAATATCTTATTCAGGCCAGTACTAAATAAAAACAACATGCATTTTTTTATAAGCCCTCTTATTTTGTTTTTTAAAAAAAGTAATATTTTGCAGATTCTGCAAGGTCTATGTAAACTTTTGATGACCGTAAATAAAAATTAAATTAATTTAAATGAAACTTACAAAATACTGCCATGCAACAGCATTGCCCTTCCCAGGGTGCAAAGACAAGTGGACCAGATTGTAGACCTGCAAAAAAAAGATCAAATAAATTTGATTCAATAATGTGTTAGCTTACTTGTTGACGATATATAGGCTAAAGTCACGTAGACTGTTGCATATACATGTGTATTTCATACACTCCAACAAATCAGTTATTTAAAAAACAAACATATTATGCTTGACTTTGCTGAAGATTTTGGCATGCATTTTACTTATCTTTGTTGACTAATAGCGACTATGTCCAGTATTAACCGCGACCGTGAACCTGACTTTTTTTTTTGACGCACCATAAATGTATGTATTAAAAAGTGCTTGTGTTTGTCATTGACAGGCTCGAATCAGAGGTTATTTTACCTCGCATACCATAATAAAGCATGCTTTGTTTAAACTCAACAGAATACAAAATAAAACTAACCAAAATGGCCTCGGTTTGTCTTTCCAGAGTTCCAACAAACATCGACTCTAGTTTTGGTGGAAATAAACCATAAGCTAACGTTAATTCACTAGATATGAAAAGTTCAGTGGGTGAAAGAGCGCGTAACTCACAGAGTTTCGACCACAGCTTTGAGGGAGTTAGATAATAACGTTTGCGGCTAAACTTCCAGTTTCATTCCAAACTAAAAATATAATCAAATATGAACTTACCGAATTTGCAGTAATCAGCCGTTCTGCTTCTCTCTCTGGTCAGCAGCAGTTGTGTTCTGTCTGTGTGATGCGCTATTTACAGCAGTCCTGTATTATTGCCTGGCATATTACAGTCAGGCTACAGCAAGGTTACAGCAACACTAAAATATACTGTAAAATATTCCCGCCAAGTCAAAATTACCCAGAATGCAATATAAATTACAGTATTTTACTGTAATGTATAAATGTGGTATTGTACTGTAGGTTTGTACAGTACTATGCTGCTAAATCTACGGCGATTTGGAAGTTCAAAATCGGGGCACCATATCAGTTCATTATAAGAAGAAAAATGCTGAAATGTTTTCCTCAGAAAACAATTTCTTTATGACTGAAGAAAGAAAGACATGAACATCTTGGATGACAATGGGGTGAGTACATCATATGTGAATCTTTGTTTTGGAAGTGGACTTTTCCTGTAAATCACATATAACTGTAGTGCAGTGCTATGAGATGTGTTATGTTTATACTTGACTAAAAATGTGTATTTCAATCTAATTTAAACTAAAAGATTGTGCCAGAACAATTAATAGGAAGGCTATTCAAAAGTTAAGCAATAAAATACAAAAACACATTTAATACAATTTAAATGGTTAGTTCAGCCAAAAATGAAGATTCTGTCATTAATTACTCACCCTCATTTCATTCCAAAACCATAAGACCTTTGTTCATCTTCAGAACACAAATTAAGATATTTTTGATGAAATCCGAGAGCTTTCTGACCCTGCATAGACAGCAAGGGTCCTACCATGGTCAAGACACAGAAAGGTAGTAAGGGCATCTGTAAAATAGTCCATGTGACATTAGCGGTTCAACCATACTTTTATGAACCTATAAGAATAATTTTATGGGCTGAAATAACAACTATATTCAACGATTTCTATTTCTTTTCTTCTAGTCCAGTTTGCTGCCATTACGGAGAGTGTAGTGGACATGAAAAAGTTAACGTGTTTTTGTCTCTGTCACGTGTTCATGGTGGAGAGTCACAGGGATACGTGGGAATGAGAATATTAATCACCTGTTCAATTAGAGAAGGAGGGAGAGGGGGTGAGCAGGGGTGATGTATTCTTTGTTGATCAACATAATACAAAAAATCTTTATGCCATAAGTCTGTGCAATAAAGAAGAACAAAAAAAGATAATTTTTCCTTACCAACACTGTATTCTTGTTGTGGGTTCCTGTTTTAGCCTCTAAGAGGTGTTTGGTAACTACAGAGTACAGACAGTATAACGACTCACGTGTGTAATGCTGCTGACGTAGTACATGCATGTGCTGCGCCTTGTTTACAAGGAGAGGAAAGCACAGGCATACATCGTGGTACTCTTGATAATGACAACAGACTGTCCCAGAAGGGAAGAAATCGTTTAATAAAGTCATTATTTTTGTTTCCTTGGCACACAAAAAGCATTCTCATAGCTTCATAAAATTACAGTTGAACCACTGATGCCACATGGACTATTTTAACAATGTCTTTACTACCTTTCTGTGTCTTGACCGTGGTGGTACCCTTGCTGTCTATGGAGGGTGAGAAAGCTCTCGGATTTCATCAAAAATATCTTCATTTCTGTTCAGAAGATGAACGGAGGTATTGCGGGTTTGGAACGGCATGAGGGTGAGTAATTAATGACAAAACTTTCATTTTTAGGTGACCTGTCCCTTTAAGTCAGAGGAACATTCATTTGGAGGAACTGCACTACCTTTCAAAAGTTTGTAAATTCATAAACTTTTTTTTACATCTTTGAAAGAAGTCTCTTCTGCTCACCAAGGCTGCATTTATTTGGTCAACAATAACTGTAAAAGCAATAATATTGTGTAATATTGTTATAATTTAACATAACAGTTTTCTATGCAAATATATTGTGAAATGTAATTTCTGTTTTCAAAGCTGCATTTTCAGCTTCATTACTCCAGGCTTCAGTGTCACATGATCCTTCAGAAATCATTCTAATATGCTGATTTGATGCTCAAGAAACATTTAATTATTATCAATATCTTATCATTATCAAACGTTAGAGCAAACATTTCTGTTTCAAATAAATGCTGTAATTTTTAAACCCTGAAAACTGGAGTAATGATGCTGAATATGTAGCTTTGCAACACAGGAATAAATGACTTCTCTAAGAATATAAAAATACAAAATTATTTTAAAAATTATATTAATTTCACAATATTATTGTTTAACTGTATTATTAATCAAATACACAAAGTTGTGGCAGGCAGAAAAGACTTTACCATATCAAAACTTATGAAACGGTAGTGTATGTTTGAGATTTTACTTACTAGTCCAATGGTTTATAGTTCTTTGGAGAAGGAAGTTCACTCTGAGTCTGTTGATGTGCAGCAGGCCATCAGCTTGGAAAAATCTAGGAACAAAACAAGCAATTTGTCACAGAGACAACATTATTTAGTATGCAGTTGCTGGTTTATTAGAAGGAAATAAGCTAAACAGGTAAAATGCAGAAAATAGAAAGAATATACAGAATATATAATATACTACAACTAGATAAGAGAATCTATGTTTTTAGTTTCTCAAAATTACTGTAATAAATAAGTATATAACTCTGCAGAAATAATAAAAAAAAGAAAATAATAATAATGATGCATGGTGATATAGGTGAAATATATTTTGTGGAAAAAAAATGCATATTTAGTTATTTCATGAGCTTCTTCAGTTCTCCTGTATATTTCCTACTGAAATTTTGAAACCTTGCAGCTTCGCATCTGTTGTGGAGGGTTTATTTCTGTCCTCCTGAAATCACAGAACCATTTTTATCAATATTCGTTTAACTTAAAAGATCAAAACGCATTTGAACTTGTTTTCAGCCATTTCGGTTAAATAAATTTGCCTACTTCCAATAACCCATAGTCAAAATGACAGTAAAACCTTTACACTTCAGTCAAAACCTGCTATATACACACGAGAAGATTTGATTAAAAGCCCAAAGTTTCATATACAAGAGCTCAATCTCTAACGTTAGCCTACATCGTCTGTGAGATGCTAACGGACTTTGCCGAAGACATTACACCATTTCTATAAAGTAAATATTCGACAGAAACCAGTCAATTACAAATAAGAAAGGAGTCAGGAACAGTTTTGTGTAACATTTGTATAATTTAAAGCACGTAACTTACCTAAAATCAGTGACAACATCAGCGAGAGACCGAGTTTTCCTGTCAGGAGTCCTGTTGCCGCCCCGTTTCCATGGCAACTCCTTAAAACGTCAAAGTCACACAATTTTTACATAAGTAAACGTCTAAAATTAAAACATTACATGAACAATTCACAGTCTTATTCAATAATTATCCAATAATGAATTTAAAACTCATTTATTTCGAAAAGGAACCGCAAAAATAGCTCACTGTAGAGACGCTGTTACCGTTAGCTAAGCAGCTAAACAGGTTAACATTAGTTGTAAATGAGTCAAAATCAAACAGGGCTCGCTGCGAAGCCTTTTTCCCTGTACTACAGTGCACCGAGCGCTTACTAGTTACTAAGTGTCACGTAATTCACAAAATAAGACTTTTTTCCCCAATTTAACTTGAGTGAAAACTTACCTGAACGCCACAGATGTCCCGGATGAGTCGCCTTCTCTCTGGTGGGTTGCTAAGAGACGAATAACCGTCCAAATTCAAACAGAAAAGAGCGGCATCGGCCTTCGGTCGTAAGCAAACTCATGGGCCGACCTTTGATGAGCTGGCAAAACGGAGCACACTCGCCTATGCCCGGCCGATCCTTATTAGATCTTACAGTTTATGAGGCCGACGTTCTGCTCAAGGGCCGACGTCGGCCAGACGTACGTGTGCTGTCTGGGTATAGAACGTACTTTTTAACGGTCGGGTAGTACGTTCATATTTAAATGTAGTACCTACTTAAGCAGTATGCGATTTCGGACGCAGCACTGGTGCCCTGGCGCCCTGGCTCGCCTGAGACGGCGCGCCAACAGACCACCGCTTCCCAGTATATTACTGACTAATGTGCAGTCTCTAGAGAACAAACTGTGCGAACTTCGGGCACGGATCTCATTCCAGCGAGAGACACATTATGATTAACAACTCTTGGTGTGATTATGCAAACGTGCACCCGATAAAGTTCTTTTGCTCATCGGATCTGGAGTATCTGATGCTTATGTGTCGACCATTCTGGTTACCGAGGGAATTTTCGGCAGTCATTATTACGGCTGTCTACATTCCCCCACAAGCCGACACCGACCGAGCACACAGGGAACTGTATAACGCGATCAGCAGTCAGGAAACCACGTAATGTGACGAGTCGGCTGCCTCCCCCCTAACTATCAGCTTCACCCCGTCGGTAATCGCCGCCCTTCACCAGGCTCCCGACGGGAGTGGGCGTGTGGGAGGAGGAGGGGCGCTGAAACATCCAGGTCTGGCGGCGTGTGATGAGGCACACCTGATGTGAATGAAGCCTCATCACCGCCGCTGTTAAAATGCCGAGTGCGCCTCTCCTCAGGAGACCGGTCTCTTCCCCGTGCATGCACGCTGGTGTCCTCGTGGGTCCAGGAAGGGGTGAAGAGGGAACCAGCGCCGCCGTAGGACGAGCCGCCGGACCCCGCGGGTCCGGATGAGGACCGCACCCGTGACGGCTGACGGGCCAGGTTGCCGGGCCGTTTTATCCCCCAGAAGTGCCGCAGAGGTGGAGGAGGACGATGCCGCTAGAGAAGCCGCCGCCCCTCGCACCCCGGACCTGAGCGGGGAGCGCGTGCGGCCGCCGGACTCCGCCCCTTACCTGGACCCTTCCCTTCGGAACACTACCCCACCTTCACGGAACCCCGTCACGTCGAGGACACCAGATCCCCCTGTTTATTTTGGACACTTTCCCCCCTTTTTGGACACTTTCTGTTTATTGTTTAATAAAAGCCTCTCCGAGGCCTGACGTCACGCCCACTGTGTTTGTCGCTTTGCTCCGCACCCGTGACAATACCTTGAGGCGGCGTTCATCACGAGCGGGGACTTTAACAACGCCAACTTGAGGAAAGTTTTACCAAAACTCTATCAGCACATTCAGTTTAACACACGAGGAGAGCGGCTGCTTGCCCACTGCTACACTTCCCGGGGGCGGACCAAGATGGCAGCCTGAATTGACGCATTTTTGAACGCTTGCACCAAGTTTCTTTATAGACGTTGCGAATAAGCTGTATGTAGTTATTTCGCTTCTACATTTCGTTATTACGATCTGGTGTATTATTCAGAACTGTTTTTGCTTCACCATGGTTCGTAAGCGAAGACTTTCGGCTCAATTAGAAAAAGCTAAAAGTGCTAGCCCTAGCACACGCTCACTTTTTAGCAGTGGGCACGATTATGTCACTTCTATGAGTGAGGAAGAATCATTTACCCTGGCCGAAGAGGAGTTTCCAGCTTTGCCTGTTACTCACCAGCTGCTAAGAAAATGGCCAGTGACGATACAATTGTCGATGTCTCTTCTCAGCTAGACTGCATAAAGCAGCTGATTAACTGCCGCTCGGACGCGATTGAGCAAAAGATCTCCGATTTGAATGGGAAAGTGGATGCTGTGACGTCTGAGCTGAAATCTGTGGCAGCAAAGGTTATGTGCTTAGAGCGACGCGTGGATCAAGTTGAAAAACCGATTAGCCAGATGCAAAGAAGAATGGATGATCTAGAAACCTACATGAGACGGCGCAACCTGAAGCTGATCAGTATTCCGGAGGTGGCTGATGAAAACATCCGTCTTGAAGTTGTCAGGATTTGTCAGGCTGTGCTTCCCAGCGAAAAGGAAAAATGTCCAGAAGTCGTTGATGTTGTTCATTGCCTCGGGAAACCACAACCAGGCAGTGGTGGCAGTAGGCCTAGAGCTACCATAATCCAGTTTTCTACGCGCACCTACAGAGATGCCATTTGGAAAGCAGCCAGAAATTCTTCTTATCTTCGTGACAATGGTCTGCAGTTTAGGGAGGACTTCTCGAAAGGAGACCGTGAGAGAAGAATGAAGTTATGGCCGGAGGTTCAGAAGGCTCGAGCGGCTGGAAGGACAACTTATTTTGTTGGAGCCAGAGCCTTTGTACAAGGGGAAGGTGAAATTACTCTCACCAGCTGATTTAAATGTTGGCACTACTTTTTTGCTTCGTTCTGATTTGACTTTGAATCATTTGGAGTGATAAGTTACATGTTTACATA
Organism: Labeo catla; assembly: GCA_012976165.1. Lineage (NCBI taxonomy): Eukaryota > Metazoa > Chordata > Actinopteri > Cypriniformes > Cyprinidae > Labeo > Labeo catla. Next base: position 538,725 of record VONZ01000105.1, read on the forward strand.
ACTAAACAATTTCACTGACTTTGTTTTAATGGACGGAGCAGAAACTTCATTGGTGTTACCAATGTTTTTCTCTTCTGAGAAAAGAGAAGCTTATTTGCACTCAAAAGATTTTATATGGTGCTAAATCATTTTCTGACCTTTTTTTGCCAAACTCAGGTACATATAACTACTTGTTTAAAATAGGTTATAAGTATTTTGTTCTTTCTTGTTTTAGTGTTAGTTGTTTATGTCACTTTCTATTATTTCTTTGAATGCCAGGAGTGTAAGGGAAAATGTCATACGCAAGGCCTTGTTTTTGTTTATGAAGCGATTTAATTTTGATTTTGTAGTCTTTCAAGAAACTGATTCGATTGCCTCTGATGTACATTTTTGGCGTTCACAATGGGGCATTGATATTTGGTTGTCTCATGGATCAGAGCATTCAGCAGGGGTCTCTTGTCTGAAAAATAATTTTAGGGGTGAAGTTTTACATTCAGAGTGTGATGAAAATGGCCACTTTATATGTTTAATTTTAAAAAGTTTCAGTGAAATTTTTTTAGTTGTTAATATTTACGGATATAATAATAAATCTGATAATGACCAGTTATTATTTTTGTTAGAGGAGAGACTTCTTTACTGGCTATCTAAATTTCCTGATGCTTATTTAATTTTAGGAGGTGATTTCAATGTTGTTTTAAATGAATCTATTGATAGATGGCCACCAGGACGACCCTCAAATTTAAACTCTAATTTAAAAATGTTTATGAGCAGGTTCGGTCTTATTGATGTATGGAGAGAAAAAAGTTTAGATGATATTGTGTATACCTGGAGTAATAAGGATGGCTCTAGATGTTCCAGGATAGATTTTTGGCTTGTTTCTAATAATTTTGATAAGAACAATATTCATGTTAATGTTATGGCAACTCCATTAACTGACCATAAAGCTATTTCAATTAAAATTAAAATTTCTCCGAATGCAAATTTTAATAGGCAGCACTCATATTGGAAAATGAATAGTTCTCTACTCAAATTAAATTAAGTTAAACAGGAAATGGAAAGGCTCATTAATTTTTATTGGGTAAAAGCCAAAAATTAAGGATTGTTTAAATGTAATTGGGAATTATTAAAATTTGAAATCGGAAAATATTTGAGAAAATTTAGTAGTATATTAGCTAAATCACAGCGTCTTACGGAAGAGAAAATTGTCGAAGAGATTTTATGTTTGTCCAGTATTTCTAATGACAATTTATTGGATGAGCAGAGAGTGCGCCTAGTGGAACTACAAAATAAGCTTGATGATATGTATAGAACGCGAGCACAGGGAGCCTTTATTCGATCGAGACAAAGATGGTTAGAGCATGATGAGCAGATGTCTGCTTACTTTTTCAAACTTGAAAAGTCTAGAGCTAAATTCAATTCTACTTCTAAAATGAATATTAATGGATCTATTACAGACAACTTTGCTACAATTTCTAGTTTTTGTTATAATTATTACTCTAATTTGTACACATCTAAATTTAGTGAGCTTAATATGTCAACTTTTTGTAAGCATTTAGAAAATGTGAATATAATTAGTCAAGAGGACCGAAAATTATGTGATGCTCCAATTACGATTACTGAAATTAAGGATGCGATCGAACGTCTGAAATGTAATAAATCACCAGGTAGTGATGGAATTACTGCTGAATTCTATAAACAGTTTTCTGAGATTCTTGTCCCGTTCCTTTTTGAAGTGTATTCTGAAAGTTTAAAGTGCTCGGAACTTCCCACAACTATGACTCAAGGTGTAATTTGTTTAATTCCGAAACCCAAAAAAGATTTACTGCTTATTGATAATTGGAGACCCATTAGTCTTTTAAATAATGATTACAAAATCTTTGCTCTTGTTTTTGCTCAAAGGTTTAAATTAGTTTTAGATTCAAGAATTGATGAAAACCAATCTGGGTTTATGGGGAAAATACATATATTTAATAATATCAGACTTATTTTTGATCTTATTGACTATTCTGATTTTATTAAATATGATAGTTTCATATTGTTTTTAGATTTTTTTCAAAGCCTTTGATACTGTCGAACATCCTTTTATTTTTTATTGTTTAGAACGCTTTGGGTTCGGGAGCTATTTCAGTAATGCCATGAAAACTCTTTATGCGGGTGGTAATAGTTCAGTAAAATTAAGTCAAGGCACCACACAAAGATTTTATTTGAAAAGAGGTGTGAGGCAAGGTTGCCCTGTTTCAGTTTACCTTTTTCTTGTTGTTGCTCAGGCGTTTAATCATTTTATTAAATCAAGTGATTTAGAAGGTATTCAAGTTGCAGAGCGAAGTGTCTTGATAAGTCAGTTGGCCGATGACACGGCTCTTTTTTTGAAAAATGCTTGTCAAATTCAGTCAGCAATCAAAATTATCGAAATTTTTGCTAGTGCCTCAGGTCTTTGTTTAAATTTGCAAAAATGTGAATTGTTGGCCTTAAAGAGTTGTCACGACAAATCTATTTGTAATATTCCTATTAAGAATGTTCCAATTTATCTAGGTATGGCTATTTCCAAAATTGAACGGGACAGAATCTCATTAAAGTTTAGTCCTGTGATTAAAAAAAAAAAGTTAAAAGTAGATTTAACATTTGGTTACAGAGAGATTTATCGTTTAAAGGTCGTGCTCTGTTGGCTAAAGCAGAAGGTATTTCTAGGCTTACTTATGTTGCTTCTTCAATTCATTCAGATAGTAAAATAAATAAGTTAATTGATCAGACAATGTTAATTTTTTTGTGGAAAAACCGTGTGCATTATGTCAGGAAATCTGTGATAGTTAATTCATATAAAAATGGTGGTCTTGACTATTTAGATTTTTCTATCTTAAATAACACTTCCAAAATTAACTGGTTAAAGTATTTTTTGAAAAACCCTTCTTCTGTGTGGAATATAGTATTTAGTACTGTTTTTGATCAGCTCGGTGGTCTCTCTTTTTTGTTAATGTGTGATTACAAAATTGAAAAACTTCCTGTTAAATTGTCAGCTTTTCACAGGCAAGCACTTTTGGGGTGGAAGTTAATTTACAAGCACAATTTTTCTCCGCACCAGTATTATATATGGAATAATTGTAATATTCTGTATAAACACAAGAGTATATTCATGAAAACTTGGTTTGACAAAGGGATTCTTTTAGTAGGTCAGCTGTTGAACTCTCAGGGGTATTTAATGACTTATGATGAATTTCTTTCATATTTTGAATTCCCTGTAACCCCAGAAGAATATGCCTCTGTAATTAGAGCTATCTCTTCTAGTATTGTGTCTTTAGAGGTATTTCATACTCTAAATATGCTTCTTTTCTTCACCCTGCTGACACTTTCTGTGGTAGAATTTGTTTTTCATCTAGGGGAAAAAAAAGGCTATACGTTCATTATTTCAAAAAGAAATTGTTAGCAAGCCACGTGTTATTTTCTATTGGTCTCAGTTTATCAGAAACATTGATTGGAGAAAAGTTTGGGTATTACCTAATAAATATCTTATTACAAATAAATAAGATACTGCACAAGTTTTACCCTGCTAAGCATTTTTTAAACAGATTTATTGCAGAAATTGATGTGAACTGTTCATTTTGTACATCACACCCAGAAACAGTACCTCATATTTTCTGGTATTGTCAGTATACAAAGAGGCTATGGTGGGAGGTTTCTAGATTTATAAATGTCAAAGTGCTGTCCAACTTTTTCTTACTATACGAACATGTAATATTTGGTTTTTTGAACTACGACAAGAAGCTGGAAAATGAGGCTTACGTTATCAATCTCATGATCGTACTTAAGTTTCATATTCATCGTTGTAAATTTAGTAATCAGAAACCTCTTTTTTCTGTGGTACTTAAAGAATTTGATATTTATAGAAGTACTATTAAGGAGAGTACAAACAAAAAAGCTATAAAAACTCTGTGTTTGTTTGATTCATTTAAGTTATTGTGATTTAACAAGGCCTGTCATTTCTTTTTTCTTTTTTCTTAATTTATTTTTCTGTTGGTTCTTTTTATTATTGTGTAGTTTGTTTTATTATTGTTGTACTTATGTTTATAATACATGTAAGTACTTGTTATATTTTTGTGTACACCCTTGGTACATTTGTACATGTTGTTCAAGCATTAATAAAAAAAAAAACTGCTACACTTCCTTCCGGAATGCGTACAAAGCCCTCCCCTGTGCCCCATTCGGCCAATCTGATCATCGTTCCATTCTGCTCCTGCCAGTCTATAGGCAGAAGCTGAAACGGGAAACTCCAACCCTTAGGACGGTGCACTTTTGGTCGGATCAGTCAGAATCCATGTTACAGGATTGTTTTAATCACACGGACTGGGAAATGTTTCGTACGGTGGCAGACAACATCGATGAATACACAGACTCAGTCTGTGGATTCATCAAGAAATGCGTGGACGATGTTGTCCCATCCAAAACAGTGAAAGTTTATCCGAATCAGAAACCATGGATAAATAGGGATGTTCGTATGGCACTGGCGGCACGGAATTCTGCCTTTGTCTCCGCTAACACTTTGGACTATAAATACGCCAACTACCAACTTAGGAAAACAATTAAGTCAGCAAAACGTGAGTACAGGGACAGAGTGGAAAAACAACTTGACAATCCTCAGAGAATGTGGCAGGGACTTAATACAATCACAGACTTCAGAGGAAATATCAGCACACCACAGACCTCGGCCTCCCTGTGTGAGGATCTAAACGTATTTTACGCTAGATTTGACACACCAAACATCACAAGACTGGACAGGGTACGCATCATGGATGAGGTTAATGCACATACTGTGTCTGAAGAGGATGTACAGAAGTGCTTCAGACAGGTGAACGCACGCAAAGCCGCGGGCCCGGATGGAATCCCTGGCCGGGTCCTTAAATCATGCGCGGCTCAGTTGGCCCCAAGTAGGGCTCGCTGCAGTCTGCGGTGGACATCCAACCCCGCCCACATCCACGCATGACGTCAGACACCACACCCATCGCTGATACAACCCCGCCCGCGTACGAGCGTGACGTCGAAAGTCACGCCCATATCAAATACGTCACCTTGTGATTCCCCAATCCCTATACCGGGAAACCCGGAAGAATGTCGAAGCAACTTACGGTTGTTTCGGGGATCTATATAAAATAATAGGCCATTGTCCTTCGTTTTACTAATACACGTTTTCTTATTTGTGTAAAGGACGTCTAGGCTAAAATGCCACAACTTAAATCTGATATATTTAATATGTCTAATATACGGAGCTGATTTCGTCATCATGACAGCCTGTAATACGCTTGCATTGATTACATTTGGCTAATTGTTAATAAAAACCTTTAACCTTACCTTGTTCATTTATGTAATGAGATAAATTCACATTTATTACGATCAATTTTAGGCGAATTTTAAATGTAATGTAATGTTTAAAGGGGACAGTTCGATTTTGGTATTGTAAAAGTATGTACAGTTCTTGTAAAAGTTGGTATTGTATAATTGTCAGTTATTTTTTTTTTAAAGTGTTCCACTTATCACAAAGTGTTAATATTTAAATGACAGAATCAGCAGTTCTCTATTTGCAGTAGCTACACATACAGAGGCTAAATAGAGGTTGATTGCTTTGGTAGTTTAAATAATTAACATGACATTGACCTTCAGGCCTTGTTCATCACAACTTGATATGAAATTTGTCCAGGTCCTCCACATACTTAAAGATGAATAAAAAGACATACATTACTTATTTGGACATTATATATGTATTATTTTACAAAAATAATTCAATTTAAAATGTTACAAAAATATACACTACCAGCCAAAAGTTTTTGAACCGTAAGATTTTTTTTTTTTTTAAAGAGTCTTCTGCTCACCAAGCCTGCATTTATTTGATCCACAATAACACAACATTTAAGCTTCTATTTGAATATATTTTAAAGTGTAATATATTTCTGTGATCAAAGCTAAATTTTCAGCATCATTACATCATTACAGTCTTCTGTGTCACTTGATCCTTCAGAAATCACTCTAATATGCTGATTTGCTTCTCAAGAAACATTTCTGATTACCATCAATATTTAAAGCAGTTGAGTACATTTTTTCTGGATTCTTTGATAAATAGATAGAAAGATTCAAAGATAAATGCTTCTGAACTTTCTATTCATCAAAGAAACCTGAAAGAAAAATCTACTCAGCTGTTTTCAACTTAATAATAATAATAGTAATAATAATAACGAGCAGCAAATTAGAATATAGAATGATTTCTGAAGGATCATGTGACTGGAGTAATGCTAAATGTCATATTTGAAATCAATGGAATTAATTACATTTTAATAGAAATATAAACTGTTTCAAATAGAAAAAGAGCTATATTAAATCGTAAAAATATTTTTAAATGTTACTGTTTTTGCTATACTTTGGATCAAATAAATCCAGGCCTGGTGGGCAGAAGAGACTTCTTTAAAAAAAAACATTAAAAATCTTACTGTTCAAAAACTTTTGGCTGATTGTGTTTAACAAAATATATGTTCCAAATATCATAAGTCTGAGCAGTTGAATGAACAGTTGAATGATCAGACAAACAGTTCTTGTTATGCAGTACACATACATACATACATAGGCTACACAGAGAGATTCCTTGCTCTGAAAGATTATTCACAGGACATTGCATGAGGCCTTGTTCATCAAGACAATTTGATATGAATGTGTCCAGCTCCTCCAGATACTCAAAGATGAATAAAAAGACATCTCTTGCTTCATCCGGTTCTCCCCTCTGGTAGTCTTTGATGGCATTCTGTTGATTTTTACTGTCCATCTGTAGAAAGGCAGGACCTTTCACCACCCCACAGAATAACTCACAGCGACTCTGTTTCCAGCACCGTGATGGGCCTTTGGTCACTTCCACTTTATGTCCTCTTGGTGCTCCTGATAAAAATAGAGAATACATATGTGTTGGAAGGTATATGTGTCCACTAAAAAGTATTTACCTCATAATTTAGGCTACCTCATCATTGTACATACAAACATATGTATAATTTATATATTTATTTATCTATATCAATATCTAGAGAAATGACCTCACCATAACTCCATGCACCATTGCATGGCTTATGTTGTCCTCCAAGTGAATTGTAATGAGTCATTTTCTTTACTGGTAAAACTGCAGCAGGGACCCCTCAACCCGGCAGAACTGCCCTGCATCAGGCTTGTACTGAAAATGTGTAGAATGCACAAAAACATTGACAAAAGTTATGTGATCTTTCCATTAATATAGAAGAATACAAAGATAATTTGTGACATACACAGAATTATCCAGCAAGACATAGTGAAATGATGTGATTACTCGTCTGATTTACTGTGCATGGGTACTGTGATCAGTATTTATCATTACAGATGTCATATGTATGTGAGTGTTTTGTGTGGGGGGCCAGGTAAGTATATATGTGTGAGAGGGATGAAGTGTGTCTGAGTGGGTGAGATGACTGTATTGTGTGGGGGTCAGGGTATATAAAAAAAAAAACACATTGATTCAGCATTCACTTTATGTCATAAGACGTAGATAGACATAATAGATAGTGCACTATCTATCTATTCACACATGTATGTATAAATATGTATTTGTGTATTTGTTTGTGTGTGTGTGTGTGTGCGTGTGTGTACACACACCTATGTATGTATACACACACACAGACGTACACACACGTACAGTATACACACAGACAGATAGAGACACACACAGTGCACAGATTCTTACGTTCTTACGACCACATAAAATTAATGCTGAATGAACGTGCAGTTCCCCAAAACACAAACACATAACACTCATCTAACCCACGCACGCACGCACACACACATATAGCGTTAATATATATAAATATATATGTAAATTTGTTGTAAGTAATAACGTGTCTGTGTGAAGTTTAAAACACATACTACTAAGCGTGCCGACCTTTTGTTTATGTACATGAACACAACGATGCACACATTCTTAAAAGTTGTCAATGTTTTTAGTTACGGTAAAGATCAAAGATATATTTTTTACTTACCCACACGACAAACAACTTCTTTTTAGCGGTTTGCAAACAATACAAATTATTTTCTTATCGACGCTTCTTCCTGTTTCACAATAAATGAATGAATGTGACGTATTTGGACACGGGCGTGGTTTGTGACGTCGCACTTTGATGTGGGCGGGGTTGGATGTCCACCGCAGGCTGCAACGAGACGCTCCTCCAGTTGGCTGGAGTGTTCATGAATATCTTTAACCTTTCCCTCTCCAAGTCTGTGGTCCCAGCCTGCTTCAAAATGGCCACTATTGTCCCTGTACCCAAATCCTCTACCATCACATCCCTGAACGATTGGCGACCAGTAGCCCTGACCCCCATCGTAAGCAAATGCTTCGAAAGGCTGGTCAGGAACTTTATCCGCTCTGCGCTACCTGACTCACTGGACCCTTTACAATTTGCATACTGCCATAACAGGTCCACTGATGACGCCATAAACTTGACATTACACACTGCCCTCTCCCACCTGGAGAAGAGAGATACGTATGTGAGAATGCTGTTTGTAGATTATAGCTCAGCATTCAATACCATTGTACCCACGAGATTGGACATGAAACTACAAGAGCTAGGATTGAGCAGCTGTCTCTGCAGCTGGATCCTCGATTTCCTGTCCAACAGATGCCAGATGGTCAGATTGGGCAGCATTACCTCATCCTTCATCATAATGAACACTGGCGCTCCACAGGGGTGTGTACTGAGCCCTCTTCTGTATTCACTACACCTATGACTGTAAGGCCACTAGTAGCTCCAACATCATTGTGAAGTTCGCGGACGACTAGTGGTGACGAGACGGCATACAGAGAAGAGGTCAGTGCCCTAACACACTGGTGCCAGGAGAACCATCTGACCCTCAATGTGGCTAAGACCAAAGAGCTGATAGTGGACTTCACGAGGGGTGGAGGGACACATACCTCCATCACCATCAATGGCGTTGCTGTGGAGAGAGTAAGCAGCTTTCGTTTCTTGGGTGTACATTTGGCGGAGGATTTCTCATGGTCAGTCCATACGGACAAAATAGTGAAGAAGGCGCAGCAGCGCCTCTTCTTTCTCAGGAGACTGAAGAGATTCGGTGTGAGCCTCCGCATCCTCAGGACCTTTTACCACTGTGCCATCGAGAGCATCCTCACGGGATGCATCACTTCCTGGTACGGCAACAGCACCGCCCATAACCGCAAAGCTCTGCAGAGAGTGGTGCGGTGCTCTGAAAGGATAATTGGTGGTGAGTTTTTCTCCCTCCACAACATCTACAGGTGCCTGAGGAAAGCGAGGAGGATTATCAATGATTCCAGTCACCCCAGTCACAATCTGTTCAAATTACTTCCGTCAGGCAGGAGGTATCGCAGTATCCGGTCCCAAACCAGCAGGTTGAGGGATAGTTTTTCCATCAGGCCATTAGACTGCTGAACACCGAAAACTGATCACTAACACTATATAGACACCCTCTGTCACCTGCACTTCATATTGCACATATTGCACTTAGCACTTTACATTGTGTATACACATACTGGGGATATATGTAGATAGATCTATATATAGATATATGTATGTATGTATATATATATATATATATATATATAAACATACAGGTATATTTATACCTCGTATGCATATGCATTCATGTGCGTATTTATTCATTGTGTGTATATTTATTCTTTATTCTTTATTTTCGTTATTTAAAATAAACAAATAAATAATAATAATAATAATAATAATAATATTTTTTATTTATATAGTGCCTTTCCATTGCCCAAAGACACATTACAATGCAGATACAATAAGAAAAAATACAATACAAAGCCAAGGGACAATAGAGACTAAGGTTAACCAATTCCAAACCACATCAATCTTAATAACAACTATTAATTCTGTATTTAATTATTTATATGAGATAGAAGGAACCATTTAGTCTCCAGCGCCACCAAGAAACTCATCATGAACTTAATACTCAAAGCGTATTTTGTACATGTTAAGCTTACACAGTTTAATAACTACTATTAATTTTGTATTTAATCATTTATAAGTGATATATAATTGTCCATGAAGGCTGGAAGTGAAAAACTCTTTGTATTGAGCTGTGCATAATTATTAGGCAGGATTCATTTTACAGATGGTGACCCATACTCAGAATTTGTGCTCTGCATTTAACCCATTTAAGTGAACACTCACGCACTGTGAACACACACCAGAAGCAGTGGGCAGCCATATTGCGAGCTAAAAGAAGGAATTGCATCTTGAAGTTTTTTGAACAGAGGCTTATATTCATAAAGAGAAACACTTTAAACCTTGTGATAACTTCATTGCATCTTATGTGGATGACAAAACAGGAGGTGACATACAAAGGCAAGATGAGAATAAAAAAAAAGCACTCAAGCGCCATCTAGTGGAAAAAGACATCAACTCAGATACCCTTTGTGACAGAAAATAGACAGCTTTGAGGCAGCCAAGACCATAGACATAATAGACATAGACTCTGCATTGGCTTGCTGGAAACGAGAAATGCGGCCGCCATCTTGGACCGGGCATACTGTAGAATTGATTACATCGCGTAGCAGCAGCAGAAGTGAGAGAACATGCCTGAACAAGTGTGTGTGTGTGAGCGAGAGAGAATGAAATACTCCAAGTAGACTCTAATGTAATATTCATATAGTGTTTCTTCAACTTATTAAAATACCTTTACCGTCACTATCTGTTTCTGCTTCTCTATCATATTTATAGTGTGTGATTTGCAAAATTCCCATCATAGCCTACACCTCATATGGTTATGGTTGCGCTTTTGTCCAAAGTGACATAAATACAAAACAATATAATACTTAAATTTAACAGGGAACAGATTGAGATGTTGGCCAGATTATAGCTAATAAGGAGAATAGCAAAAATGAACAACGTCAATTCAGTCAATAGCATAATGAAATAAACAATGAAAATGAGGGAAAACAGCAATAATAAACAATGTCAATTCAAGCAAAATATAATAACAGCATGGTAAGACTACATTAAGGAGAATATCAGTAATGAACAACAATGTCAAATTAATAAACAGCCAAATGAAAATAGAATAAAACTATACAAACCATAACGCATTAGAAGTGCTTAATGAACTAAGTCCATGTTGTAAGTCTTTAGACCCTCTTAAAAGACCCAATACTATCACAGGAACGGAGATATTCATTATATTACTGTTAAGCTCACTATCAATATTAAAATACGCCAAACCATGTGTCATGTATCACAGCTACATTTATGACCTTTGCAGCAAAAAAAAACGCATGAAAATCAGTTCGGTATTCCGTGAGGTATGATTAATTAAATGCGTTGACAGCTCATTATACCTGCCAAACAGATTACACTGAGTGGAGCGGGTGACCGGTCCAAGATGGCGGCCCCACGTCTCGTCAGCCCCAGTAGGGAGTATCGGTCGATGCGGCGTCTACTCTCTATATATGTCTATGGCCAAGACACTTTGCTTGAAATTCTTCAGAGTGGTACAAAATTCTTACATTAGTGTTACATCCTTCTCATGTATTTCATAATTTTTGACTTTTCAGTCTAAGTAAAATCTTTTTTTTTTTTTGGCTCATTTTATTTGTAAAAACAACAACAACAAAAACCTGCCTACTAATTATGCACATCTGAATATAAGGCAAGCAAGTTTATTTATATAGCACATTTCATATACAAAGGTAATTCAAAGTGCTTTACATAAAAGGAAGTAGAGTAATCATAAAAACAATAATCACAACAATAAAACAAACAAACAAACAAACAAAAAATTAAAAACTTTTAAAATAATTTAAAAATTGATTTAAAATAAAGTTAAGACAGTTAAAAATGGAAAAGGATTATACATAGTGCAAGCAGTTTGGACGTAGCACAGTGCTCATTCAGTAAATGCACAGCTAAAAAGATGAGTTTTGAGTCTAGATGTAAATGTAGCTAATGTTTTAGCACATCTGATCTCTTCTGGAAGCTGATTCCAACTGCGGGCAGCATAATAGCTAAAAGCGGATTCTCCTTGTTTTGTGTGAACCCTTGGTATTTCTAACTGACTCGATCCTAATGATCTGAGTGGTCTGTTAGGTTTATATTCAGTGAGCATATCTGCAATGTATTTAGGTCCTAGCCCATTGAGTGATTTATAAATGAGTAAAAGTACTTTAAAATCAATTCTAAATATACAGTGGGTACGGAAAGTATTCAGACCCCCTTAAATTTTTCACTCTTTGTTATATTGCAGCCATTTGCTAAAATCATTTAAGTTAATTTTTTTCCCTCATGAATGTACACACAGCACCCCATATTGACAGAAAAACACAGAATTGTTGACATTTTTGCAGATTTATTAAAAAAGAAAAACTGAAATATCGCATGGTCCTAAGTATTCAGACCCTTTGCTGTGACACTCATATATTTAACTCAGGTACTGTCCATTTCTTCTGATCATCCTTGAGATGGTTCTACACCTTCATGTTGTCCAACTGTGTTTGATTATTCTGACTTGACTTGATTAGGAAGGCCACACACCTGTCTATATAAGACCTTACAGCTCACAGTGCATGTCAGAGCAAATGAGAATCATGAGGTCAAAGGAACTGCCTGAAGAGCTCAGAGACAGAATTGCAGCAAGGCACAGATCTGGCCAAGGTTACAAAAATTTTCTGCTGCACTTAAGGTTCCTAAGAGCACAGTGGCCTCCAAAATCCTTAAATGGAAGACGTTCGGGACGACCAGAACCCTTCCTAAAGCTGTCCGGCCGGCCAAACTGAGCTATCGGGGGAGAAGAGCCTTGGTGAGAGCGGTAAAGAAGAACCCAAAGATCACTGTAGCTGAGCTCCAGAGATGCAGTCGGGAGATGGGAGAAACTTGTAGAAAGTCAACCATCACTGCAGCCCTCCACCAGTCGGGGCTTTATGGCAGAGTGGCCCGACGGAAGCCTCTCCTCAGTGCAAGACACATGAAAGCCCGCATGGAGTTTGCTAAAAAACACCTGAAGGACTCCAAGATGGTGAGAAATAAGATTCTCTGGTTTGATGAGACAAGATGGAGCTTTTTGGCCTTACTTCTAAGCGGTATGTGTGGAGAAAACCAGGCACTGTTCATCACCTGTCTAATACAGTCCCAACAGTGAAGCATGGTGGTGGCAGCATCATGCTGTGGGGGTGTTTTTCAGCTGCAGGGACACGACGACTGGTTGCAATCGAGGGAAAGATGAATGCGGCCAAGTACAGGGATATCCTGGACGAAAACCTTCTCCAGAGTGCTCAGGACCTCAGACTGGGCCAAAGGTTTACCTTCCAACAAGACAATGACCCTAAGCACACAGCTAAAATAACGAAGGACTGGCTTCACAACAACTCCGTGACTGTTCTTGAATGGCCCAGCCAGAGCCCTGACTTAAACCCAATTGAGCATCTCTGTTTACCATCCAACCTGACAGAACTGGAGAGGATCTGCAAGGAGGAATGGCAGAGGATCTCCAAATCCAGGTGTGAAAAACTTGTTGCATCTTTCCCAAAAAGACTCATAGCTGTATTAGATCAAAAGGGTGCCTCTACTAAATATTGAGCAAAGGGTCTGAATATTTAGGACCATGTGATATTTCAGTTTTTCTTTTTTAATAAATCTGCAAAAATGTCAACAATTCTGTGTTTTTCTGTCAATATGGGGTGCTGTGTGTACATTAATGAGGAAAAAAAATGAACTTAAATGAGTTTAGCAAATGGCTGCAATATAACAAAGAGTGAAAAATTTAAGGGGGTTTGAATACTTTCCGTACCACTGTAACTGGAAGCCTGTGTAGGAACCTGAGGACTGGTGAGATATGCTCAGATTATGTGGTTCTAGTCAGAATCCTGGCAGCAGCGTTCTGGATGAGCTGCAGCTGTCTAATGGTTTTCTTGGGAAGGCCAATGAGGAGAGCATTACAATAATCCACCCTGCTTGTGATAAAGGCATGAACAAGTTTCTCCAAGTCTTGACTGGAAACAAAACATCTAATTCTTGCAATATTTTTGAGATGATAGTATGCTGATTTAGTTACTGCTTAGACATGACTACTGAAACTAAGGTCTGACTCCAGAATTACACCAAGATTCCTGACTTGGTTTTTAGTCGTTTGACTCCTAGAGTCAAGGTATGCATTCACCTTAAGAACTTCCTCTTTGCTTCCAAATGCAATGACTTCAGTTTTCTCTTTGTTTAACTTAAGGAAGTTCTGGCACATCCAACTGTTAATTTCGTCAATGCATTGGCAGAGGGAATCAATGGGGCTGTAGTCATTTGGTGATAAGGCTAGGTAAATCTGGGTATCATCAGCATAGCTGTGATATGCAATTTGGTTCTTTCTCATTATTTGACTTAGTGGGAGCAAATACAGGCTAAACAAGAGCGGAGTTTTTCACTTCCAACCTTCATGTACAATTATATATCACTTCTAAATGATTACAAAATTAAATGAAATACAAAATAAATAGTAGTTATATTAAATTAATAATAGTATAATTATGCATGCACTGTAGAAAAAACGTGTTTCAGCGATTTGTGTTGAATGAATTGTGTTGATTGATTCTTCATATCTGTGTTTTTCTGCTTTTAGTGCTGATGTCCTTCATCCACTCTGGACTCACTGAAGGTACTGTGCAGTACCCCAGCAAATTTTATTTACCTTATTAAACTAATGTGTATTGTGTTGTAGTATTTGTCTATTTGGATACATAACATTTGTGTCTGAGGTTTCTGTTCATATTTCTTATTATGTGGTCTGCTCTTCCCTCCTTCCTTCTTTTCTTTATTCCTTTATTCTTTCCTTCTTTCCTTCCTTCCTTCCTTCCTTCATTCTTTCATTCTGTCATTCATTCTTTCATTCATTCATTTAAATAAACAAACAGTCATGTAGTTTTAAATAATTCAGTCAGACATTAATCTCAAAAGGTCATAGTTCACTGCATTGAAGAAATGACATCTGGACAGTGAGTTTTGTTTATTTGATTCTGAGGTACTGATGCAGAGAAGACAGATGATGAATACAATACAGTCTCATCCAGTGAGTCCATACTGTTTCTCTTTTCTTGTGCTGTTAAAAAAAAAGCAATTCACCAAGCCAGTCCTGAGATTCATGTTTTTTATTTTATTATTTAATATTATTTTTTTTTCTTTTCTTTCAAAGTTGAATATAGGAAAACAACGTAGTTTAATGCAACTATTTTCACTTTTTTTGTATTAAAGCCTTGCACGGGACTGTTTTATATTCTAATATTGAATATATTTTTTGCACATTAGGGAGTCGCTATCAATATGTGTAGTATTTAAATCGCTTTGGATGCAGCTCATGTTAGATGTAGGGTCGCCAAATCCATTTCTTTTTTTTTTGTCATGGAATTGGGCTGATTTTAAACTGTTGTGGCGGGTTGATTTTTTTCCCGTGGGTCAAAGGTTTGACATATTGCATAAATTGCATTTGACTAAAATGCTTGTATTGAAACATTTTGCATTCTACCTGTGATAAAACTGGTAGATATAAGTTTTGTGAAGGAAGGCCACTATGGTAGGAAGCCTTTTATCTGTGTTTATGATCAATCTGCCTAATGGTGCCTGTAAAGTATGTAGTTTAGGTGTGGAAATGACATTTTGAGTTTTGATATGGGACATGGTCATTTCCCTGTCTGCATCCTGCCCCTGCTGATTGGCTATACAAGAGTGTTTTCTGGGTCTCGGTCTGACACTGTGGTCAAAAGCGTTTTTCAAAAATTGCCTAATACACCTTTAAGATCTTGTGCTATTCATTTATTCAGTATTGTTTGGAAGGCTTGTTAAAGACTAAGTACAGACTGAAAATAGACAGCTGTAAGTTATGAGTTCTCTATTGCTAATCTTTTTTTTTTAAAAAAAAAAAAACCTGCCGAATGAAAAGAGTCCCATCTACTGGTCATAACAGGAACTGTTCCGCGGCTATAAATGCAGGCCAAACAAAAAGCTTTAAACCTGCTGTGAGCTGCTTCTCATCAGTCTGAGAAATGTCTGAATGGCATTTAAGCTCCTTTAGAATTGTCATGGGTTGTGAGGCAAGGAGATGGAGACAGAAGGTACAAAACTCTCACAGTTAAATAAACAACTTAAATAACAGGTAGAACGGTGAGGGAAAAGACAGCTTTGTATATAATAATATAGTATAGAAAAATGATCAGGGACAGGCTTATAAAGAATCTACAAATGAGGCTAATAGACCGACCACAATCAAAAGTAAGGTCCTTATTTTAATGCAGGGTTTTTCTTATTAATTTTTGAGGTCATAACAGTGGTCATGAAACTGTGATTCTTTTTCAATATTTACTTCTATGTTTATCAGCAACACCTGTAGTGGACGTGAAACCAGTCACTCTCACATGTGACATACAGGGAGGAGGAAACATTCAGTGGACATACAGCTGGTTTAAAGAAGGTTCAGTCATCAGACACGTCACTGAGAGAGTCTACACCATCACATCTGTGTCTGATAGTGGTGAATACAGCTGTAGAGGAGAGAGATCAGACTCACAGAGATCAGACATCAGTGCTGCTGTTACACTGACCGTATTTGGTGAGTGCTTATATTCACATCTGTTTAAAATCAATATCTGTGGCTCAACAGTTTTCTTGCACTCTTATATATCAGCCACATCACTTTTGGTCATTGTTCGTTTCAGATGCGTTTAATTCAGTAAAATCAATCAGTCAAAGAAAACCAGCTTTACTTAAAATGTTACAGCATACTATGGATACATTTGCAAACTTTGCATACGACTGTTTCACTAGTTATACTGAAAGTTTATTGCATGTATAAAGATATGCACATGTTGTAAATGTTGTGCAAGTTGCAGTTGTGATATGTGAATACAAAATAGCATACATGTAGATATAAATATCAGTGTTTCATTTTGTTTTTTTTACCAATCATTACAAACGTTTTGATGTATTCAACACAAACTACAAGCAAATCAGATCTTAAATTGAATGCATTGTTTTTCACCTAACAATGTTGTGAGTTCATAGCAGTGATCGTAATACTGTGTTTTTTTTTGTTCAACCAATATTTTCTTCTATGTTTATCAGTTGTACCTGTAGTGAAGGTGATGCTAGATCAGCCTGTGTTCATGGGAGAGACAGTCACTCTCACATGTGACATACAGGGAGGAGGAAACATTCAGTGGACATACAGCTGGTTTAAAGATGGAAACACTGACAAACCATTTACAACAACAACAGAAGCAAAGCTCAAACTCAGTCCTGCTGATATGCCTAATAGTGGTGAATACAGCTGTGAAGCAAAGAGATCAGACATCAGTGCTGCTGTTACACTGACTGTATCAGGTGAGTGATCATATTCACATCTGTTTAATGCTCATTCAAAATTAATATATGCAACTCAACACTTCTCTTATACACAACAAAATCTCCAGTGTTAAAATCCTGGTGTTAAGGACTTTTAGAGTAAGGAGTTAAACTTGTGGTGTTGAATTTGAGAGTATTAACACTAGCTAGTGTAAACAGCGCCCTCTGGCCGGTGTAAATACGCAGAGTTACCCTTATTAACACTGTTGGGTGTTATCAGTCACATCCGGGACATTTGCT
Source organism: Labeo catla (assembly GCA_012976165.1). Classification (NCBI taxonomy): domain Eukaryota; kingdom Metazoa; phylum Chordata; class Actinopteri; order Cypriniformes; family Cyprinidae; genus Labeo; species Labeo catla. Next base: position 556,355 of record VONZ01000105.1, read on the forward strand.
CGTGTGCGCGCCTCACCCATCTGAAATATTTTTTTACAGACGCCATTTTCTTTGCTCGCGATGCGGAGCATAATGAGGACGGGAAACAGCGAAATACAGCGTTTAATCTTAATTACAAAATGTGTTTTGTAATGTCATATCGTTTAATAACGATATTTATGTGCTGTATGTGGTAAATTTTCTCAAAGACATTTATATCCACTCGCGATGCGGAACAGACCAGAGTCCTGTGTACTCCTAAACTTTTTCTCAGAGAGATATTTTCTTTCACTCACGATGCAGAGGAGACAAGTTTTACCAAGGAAAACACCGAAAGTAAGTGTTTTATCTAAGTTGCGACATGTATTTTGTAAGATAATATTACGTTATGACGATATTTATAACGTTATGCTGTTCGCGCCTAAACGTTTCTCACAGATTTGAATTGCAATGCAGCGCAGACGCAAGGGTCGCTTTTAACAGGAAAACGTAAGAAGTGTTTCACCTAATTTAAAATACGTTTTATAACGTCATATGGATTTATAGCTATATTTATCTGTTGTGCACTTATAAACGTTTTCCCAGAGAGATATTCTTTCACTTGGGAGATGATGTGCTTGAAGAGTATGAAGTCACCATTACATTAAGTGGGATGAGAAGAGCTTTGATAGGACACATACCAGAGACAAAGGTAAGCCACAATTGCATATTTTAAAATTGTTGATTGTTATGCTTATTTTTTTAAACAATAATGATAAAAAGTCTCATCTCCTTCTAAAAAAATGTATCAAATGTAAGTTTTTGGTATGCTTCCATTTATTTATGTGCTGTCCCTTTTATGTGCATTCATTTTGGCAGGAGGAGTCCAGCCTCATTGCAGAGAGAGATCAGTACGCACTTGGAATTATGACTTTGTTTCTGTTGTTAAAAGACTAATTTTCCAGTAAGACTGACTTTCTTTTTACAATATACAGGTCCTTTTCAAAAAATTAGCATATTGTGATAAAGTTCATTATTTTCTGTAATGTACTGATAAACATTAGACTTTCATATATTTTAGATTCATTACACACAACTGAAGTAGTTTCAAGCCTTTTATTGTTTTAATATTGATGATTTTGGCATACAGCTCATGAAAACCCAAAATTCCTATCTCAAAAAATTAGCATATCATGAAAAGGTTCTCTAAACGAGCTATTAACCTAATCATCTGAATCAACTAATTAACTCTAAACACCTGCAAAAGATTCCTGAGGCTTTTAAAAACTCCCAGCCTGGTTCATTACTCAAAACCGCAATCATGGGTAAGACTGCCGACCTGACTGCTGTCCAGAAGGCTATCATTGACACCCTCAAGCAAGAGGGTAAGACACAGAAAGAAATTTCTGAACGAATAGGCTGTTCCCAGAGTGCTGTATCAAGGCACCTCAGTGGGAAGTCTGTGGGAAGGAAAAAGTGTGGCAGAAAACGCTGCACAACGAGAAGAGGTGACCGGACCCTGAGGAAGATTGTGGAGAAGGACCGATTCCAGACCTTGGGGGACCTGCGGAAGCAGTGGACTGAGTCTGGAGTAGAAACATCCAGAGCCACCGTGTACAGGCGTGTGCAGGAAATGGGCTACAGGTGCCACATTCCCCAGGTCAAGCCACTTTTGAACCAGAAACAGCGGCAGAAGCGCCTGACCTGGGCTACAGAGAAGCAGCACTGGACTGTTGCTCAGTGGTCCAAAGTACTTTTTTCGGATGAAAGCAAATTTTGCATGTCATTCGGAAATCAAGGTGCCAGAGTCTGGAGGAAGACTGGGGAGAGGGAAATGCCAAAATGCCTGAAGTCCAGTGTCAAGTACCCACAGTCAGTGATGGTCTGGGGTGCCATGTCAGCTGCGGTCAATGCAGCTAGCTATCAGGAGATTTTGGAGCACTTCATGCTTCCATCTGCTGAAAAGCTTTATGGAGATGAAGATTTCATTTTTCAGCACGACCTGGCACCTGCTCACAGTGCCAAAACCACTGGTAAATGGTTTACTGACCATGGTATTACTGTGCTCAATTGGCCTGCCAACTCTCCTGACCTGAACCCCATAGAGAATCTGTGGGATATTGTGAAGAGAAAGTTGAGAGACGCAAGACCCAACACTCTGGATGAGCTTAAGGCCGCTATCGAAGCATCCTGGGCCTCCATAACACCTCAGCAGTGCCACAGGCTGATTGCCTCCATGCCACGCCGCATTGAAGCAGTCATTTCTGCAAAAGGATTCCCGACCAAGTATTGAGTGCATAACTGAACATAATTATTTGAAGGTTGACTTTTTTGTATTAAAAACACTTTTCTTTTATTGGTCGGATGAAATATGCTAATTTTTTGAGATAGGAATTTTGGGTTTTCATGAGCTGTATGCCAAAATCATCAATATTAAAACAATAAAAGGCTTGAAACTACTTCAGTTGTGTGTAATGAATCTAAAATATATGAAAGTCTAATGTTTATCAGTACATTACAGAAAATAATGAACTTTATCACAATATGCTAATTTTTTGAAAAGGACCTGTATATATATATACATACATTTACAGTGAATTAAATGATTTTCCTTAAAGCAGTAGGTCACCCAAAAATGAAAATTGAGTCAACATTTACTTAGCCTTGGCCTTGTGTTGCTCTAACGCCATATGCCTTTCTTTCTTTTTTGGACCACAAAAGGAGATTTAAAAAAATGCCCTGAACAAAGTTATCCATATAATGTCAGTATATGTCTTCTGTAGATTATTCAAAATATTTTTTTGTTCTTCTTAAAAGACAGAAGGTCCAAAATGATGACAGGATTTTTAGTTTTGGGTGAACTATTTTGAATTGTATTTTATTGTATTGTCTAGATTTAAACTGACAGTCTGCCTCCCGAACAGTAGGAGGTAGATTATTCCAGAGTTTGGGAGCTAAATAGGAAAAGGATCTGCCGCAATCTGTTGATTTTGATATTCTGGGTATTATCGACTCTGGCCTTCAATCTTGTCAGTTTAAATCTACATTAAAGACCCATCTCTTTAACCTGGCTTATATGTAATACACTTACACATTTATATAATTCAAATCCGTTAAAGGATTGTTAGGCTGCATTAATAAGGTCAGCCAAAACTGGGAACACATCCCTGAACACATGATGTACTTGTTACATTGTAAGAAAGAATGGCATCTACGCTAATATTAGTCTGTTTTGTACTTATTTCGAGGTCACCGTAGCCACCCAGATCCAGACTGAATCCAGATCAGATGGTCACTGCAGTTCCCTGGATCCAGTCCGTATCCAGTCCAGGTGGTGGATCAGTACCTATGACCTCTACAGCCCTGAACGTCAGCGGAGACCATGACAACTACATGAGCCCCAGAGACAGATCCCCTGCGAACACCTCGTCAACACACCCACTGGCACAAGACCTCTGCTCCATCTGACTTTGTTACAGCCTAGATTTCGACACACTATTTCCCTGTTTAATACTGTAAAGCTGCATTGATACAATCTGCATGGTAAAAAAATGCTATAAAAATGGATGTGAAATTATCCTGTTTTTTTATATGTTTTTGTTATTTAGTTTTCCAATTTTACAGGAGCACTTTTGAAATGCTCCAAGTGGGAGTGGATATCTTGCTTGGCTGAAAACAGCAGAGAAACACATCTTGTCATGCTGAAAACAAAGCAAAGACTGTTGTTAAAGCTGATAAATGTAAGCATTATAAACCTTAAAACATTAAGAGCACATACGGACCAAATAAGAATATGTATTTTGTGCCTTTGCATTGATTTGCCTTGACATTATGATGTTTTAGATCTTGTGAGAACATGTAAAAAACATGTATTGAAAACACTAAATGTGTTTCAATTTAAAAAAATAAATAAATGTAAACATGTATTGTTTTGTGGGTTTATTTTTTAATATTTTCACCTGAACACTGGTATTGTGTTGACCAGTTACTCCATGAGTGCTAAATTTGAACACCAACTTTGGTGTTTTCATCATCCGTTCTGGTGTTAATATTTTACATTTTAAGAGTTTATTAGTAACACTGTCACGGTGTTAAAAATGTCAACACTTTCAAAAGTGTTAGTTTAACACTTTACCAGTGGTATCCATATATACACTGGATAAGTGTTAATTTTAACTCTGAGGGAGTTAAATTCACCCGTTAAAATTTGTAGTGTACCTTTCTATATCAGAGGACTGAAACAATTAATTTTAATCAATATCTGTACTGTGATCAGCTGATTTTGTTCAGAATGGAAACTATTTACTTTTTACCAAATTTAGCCAAGTATATACTGTATTCTGCCTATTTCATTAGAAACGGGTCACATTGTACAACAGTAGTGACTCAAACTGTCAGACGATCTTATTACCTTGCAAGTTTAATTCAGCACAGTTTTTACACTCTTAAATTATGTAATTACACAGTCTGCAACTGTATGACATGTGAATACAAAATATGTAGACTGGATTTGAATATCAATGTTTTATTTATGTTACATCAGTATTTACAAATAATTTTGATGTAATTTATATCAACAAGCAAACCAGATCTTTAATTTAATGCAGTATGTTTCTCATCAGACTCTGATGCTGTTTCAGTCAATATCTACTGATATGTGTTTTAAAACAGAGAGACCGAAACCTGTAGTGAAGGTGACGCCAGATCAGCCTGTGTTCAGAGGAGAGACAGTCACTCTCACATGTGACATACAGGGAGGAGGAAACATTCAGTGGACATACAGCTGGTTTAAAGATGGAGACACTCACAATCCATACAGAACAACAACAACAGCAGAGTTTAGTTTCAGAGCTGATTCTGTGTCTGATAGTGGTGAATACAGCTGTAGAGGAGAGAGATCAGACTCACAGAGATCAGACATCAGTGCTGCTGTTACACTGACTGTATCAGGTGAGTGATCATAATTATTCACGTCTGTTTATTGCTCATTCAAAATCAATATATGCGACTCAACACTTCTCTTATACCCTTCTATATCAGACGACTGAAACAATTCATTTTAATCAATATTTGTTCAAATCCAGAACTGCATAGTATGTTTCTTTACAAGATAAATTGCAGTAATAAGGAATTGTAATACTTGATTTAAAGAGCTGAATGCAGTAGCATTTGTACACAGTGCAGTTTTTAATGAGAATGACAACAACATTTTATAAATTCACAATAAAACTGAAGTAAATTACCAATAAAATATTTCTTAATAAACAACAAAATAGACAACATAGATGTATGATTGCTCACACAGAGAGGGGTGGGGTAACTGAGATGACAAAACTAATGACAAAAAATAAAACACAACAAAATATTTTTTCCATGAAAGAGCTAATTGAGTCACTTTGTTTTTTTCCTAATTCACAGATTTATCCACATCTACAGTGACTGTGACACCAGACAGTCCTGTATTCACTGGAGAGACAGTCAATCTGACGTGTGTGATAAAGCCTGATCACATTGACTGGAGATATGAGTGGTATAAAGGCAGTAAAGTCAACAATGTGATGTTAAAGGTCCCCCAACATTACACTGTAAACACAGACACTCTTACTATCAAAGGAGTAATTGCATCTGATCAAGATAATTACTGGTGTAGAGGACACATAGATGGAAGACCCAAATCATTACATTTCAGCTCTGATTTGTATATTTCTGTGGTTGGTGAGTTGAATATCATTGTCCCCCTAAACTCACTGTACTACATGTATGATCATTTATTCAGATTTTGAGACACGGAACCACACGCTGTTGAAATTCCTATATCACATACAAAAGACCATTAAAAGAAAACAAATAAATTACACACATTCACTGTGATCGTTTCAGATGTCAGATGATCTAATGTTGAATCACATTAAACCTGTAGTGGAGTGTTCAAATGGAGGAGATACCGCCACTTTCCTCTCCACATCTCTCCTCTTTAACATCAGTGTTACACAAATACAGGAACTTAGATGATCAGATCATGTTTTTGACTAGTTCACTGAAAGAGCTCCATCTTCTTTCTTTACAGATTCACCCACATCTACACTGACTGTGACACAAAAAAATCCTGTATTCACTGGAGAGACAGTCAATCTAAAGTGTGTGATTGAGTTTTACAGTTACTGGATATGGAGAATTTACAAGACATATACCAGTATATATGACTGGACACCTGAGTGGAGATATGAGTGGTATAAAGGCACAGACAGTGTAATGTTACAGATGACTGATCATTACACTGTAAACAGAGACACACTCACTATCAGAGGAGCTACTGAGTCTGATCAGGATCAGTACTGGTGTAGAGGACAGAGAGATAAAAGACCAAAATCATCACATTTGAACTCTGTTTCTCTCACTGTGATGGGTGAGTTGAAGATCATTGTCATCATAAACTCACTCTACTGTCACACATCCATTTGTCTGAACTGGTTTTGTTGGGAATGGAAAACTCTCTTACTTTAACTTCCGGCTTTGCAACTGTTTGGACGCTCTTGCTTACTGCTCCGTGCTTTGTTCCCTGTTTATATACTTTTCTCAGACCTTTCTAAGATTTTAACCTCAGCAGATCAGCACAGTGCTCAAACAACAGATTTTTGGCACAAATTTTTTGTAACTGGAATAATACTACGAAAAAGGAGACTCTTTTCCTCCCACTGCCAGCAGTTTACATTTCGGAGACGGGAAAACACAACTGCCTACTTTCAACAGACAAGAAAGAAAATGCCTCTTCAGCCTCTTCTGGATTCTACTTGCTGCACAAACTGCCACAGACTTCTACAAAGGATTGTGGTTCTTGAAATAAAGTTACTTGCTGGACCTCCAAAACAGGCGGAACACTCAGCAGACTATTGATACGGACCCCCTCAGCATACAGCCGGTGAGTCCCGTGATCCCAGTGAATCTCAACAGTTTATAAGTGTAGAGGAACAAGCCGAAACTGATCGACACGCTAATCGATGGCACTAACAGGGAGCGAGACCAAAAGACGTCAGATTGTCATGACTAATCGAGGAATCCCCAAATGTGATTGAACATGGATCATATGAGCCAGCAGCTAATATCGCTACTAACAGGCGCTCAAGGTCGAGCAGACAGTGGCATTCAGCTCAGAGCGCAGTCGAGCCCAGGGGCCAGTTGCATAAACTTAGCCTCTATGTTAAGACAGTGTCTTAAGAACTAGTTTGACCAACTAGCAGTTAACTAAGGGGTAATCAGTCATATATTTTGGATTCAACTTTTTTATGTAACCGAATTTTACAAATTTTGACCAGACTTATAGAAAGAAATTGGATGACTAATTTTTAAGACTAGTCTAAACCTTTTATGCAACTGGCCCCAGGACTCTGATAGTGGGTGACTCCATTATCAGAAATATCAGTAGCAGGACTACAACTACATGCTGCTTTCCTCAAGCAACCGTCTCTGATGTGAACGAGGAACTTCAGAACATCCTAATGAAGCACATAGAATCATCATCATCATCCATGTGGGGAAGAATGATATTCGGAAAGAGCAGTCAGAGCTCCTGAAGAAGGATTTCAGCGAACTCATCGAAATACTTCGAAGACTTGAAGTTCAGCCGTTTATCAGCGGACCACTCCCAGCAAGGGGAACGTCTCAGGTTACGTATGTAACCCTGGTTCCCTGAGAAGGGAACGAGACACTGCGTCCTCTAGAGGTCGCTATTGGGGAACGTCTCCTACGTGACCTGTGTCTGAAGCTATATATATAAAAACTACATGGTACTGGCTGGCGACAGCCTATGACGTCATTGCCGGCGCGACGCGTCGCTGCTGGCGCGTCATACCAGCACGACCGCATTGCATAAAAGGGTGCCGGTTGAACACAACATCCGCTTCTTCGTCTGAAGCTTGTGTCCGAAGCATGGCCACAAGTCTAGAGGACGCAGTGTCTCGTTCCATTCTCAGGGAACCAGGGTTACATACGTAACCTGCAGTGTTGGGCAAGCTACTTGGAAAATGTAGTGAGCTAAGCTAACAGTTACTCTTCATTAAATGAAGCTTAACTACACTAAAGCTACAGCCTTGGGTAATGTAGCAAGCTAAGCTACAGCAACATGGCAAAAATAGTTTACTACATCTAAGCTATTTTTTACATTTTCATTTTTCTTTTGAACCAACATCACACCAAGTCAATGCTCTCTCAGTGATCAATTAAATTGTCAGTCATACAGGCATAAAAGTCCAGTTTAATTGTTTATTCAACCACTCTTCCAAACCAATTTGGCAACAAAAATCAGTATAATGTACAGGGCTGGGTTTATCTCATATTTTGGGGGGTTAGGGGGGGTTGAATTCTTTCTTGAAAAACATTTTTTTAAAACAATGGCACCTGTTTCAGAATGTTGAATGAATAAAACAGGGAAAACACGAAATTTTTAAATAAAATAATTTATACATATAATTGAATAACATAGTCTATATATGAATGGGCGTTTGTCAACTGACTGCATGCCATCAGAGTTTACAGTGTTGACAGCTTCGTAAAAAAATAGCCTAATTGAAGTGCTGTAGTTTTGCTGTATATAGCTACTGAAATATGACAGACCGCACAAAAACAGCACTTTAATTTACTGCCATTTTTAAAGATAGTAATTGATTTCATGAATACAAGACTGTGAATAAAAAACAAGTGCCAAATGTAAGCCAGATTTGGCCCAGACCCTGTTACTATCTGGGAAGCAAAGCTAAATTCTATTGTAAATTTGTTAACTGACAGTAAGAATATTTAACCGAATCAAGCGGCTATTTTCGTTTGCCGAAGTTTTTTGTAAAAAACATGCTAACATAAATTGTACGTCTTTGAGAGGAAAAATTAAACCTGACAGGTCACATTTTATTATATTCTGAAATGAACAGGCCTACAGCGTAATGTTATAATGTTCCGACATTATTTCCCTCACTCCACAACAAATCCTTTAACTTTAACCGTATTCAGAACCGAACGAGGATGAAAAAATAAATAAATAAATAAATAACTAAATTTGCCTAAACAATCCAAAACAAATTTAAAGCGAAACTGAAAGTAAAGTTGGGCTTATGTAGACTACCTCTCTCGCCACAAATACAAATGTTTCCATATCTGTATTTGAAGCGAAAATATTATGCATTGGGTAAGCTTTGTACTTCATGCACATCGACGGAAAATATCATGATGAGCAAAAATGTGCCACGGGACCGGTGTTCACGCTGAACTGCACGTAACACACACTATTTAAATTGACTAGTGTAACCTTTGGGTGACTGTGTTTTATTTTTCAAATGAACAGGCTGCAGTGATAGTGCGCGATCAAACAGCTGAACAGCATATTCCGGCATTTTGGTCATAGTAAAGGCATAATTCGATACTGCACAGTCCAAAGCAGTTTGAAGTGTCAAGAATATTAGCAAAGATTATTATAATTCGTTTAGACTAGAACACTGTTTAATTCTTATTTCGCTATGGAACCTGATCGTTTTTTTTTTTTGTTTGTTTGTTTGTTTTTTTGCTAAGAACGAACCGAAACATTTTGCCTTTCGCCATGAATTTGACAAGGGGGGTTTACTTATTGCTTGTATAACCCTGCTCGAAGGGAAAGCAGCATAGGTCATGAGAACCCCATTCAGAAGCATCGTTTTTAAGCGATACATAGGTCGAGTGTAGCCCAAGATTCCGGGGCTGAACAACTCAAGAAAGGGTATGAAGCTGAGCGCGTGATCCCCACCATACAGGATTTGAGAAAGAACACAGGAAGCTAGTGTGCGTTCTTACCACAATGTGGATTTTAGAATGTGTCCGGCGAGCCTGGACACTGAATACTGTTCAAGAGGAGGCTCTGGGAAACAGAGAACACAAATCCCAAGAAAGGGAGGTTCTGAGCACTCAGGGAGCCGAATCGTGCTCAAAGCAACCCTTCTGCAGAAAAGGGGAGCACTATAACACTCAGTATGAGCAACCTGAATGGGATGCCCCAGAGCAGAGAAGATATACTCTTAGAGAAGAGAAATCTGGTTGCTCAACAGGGTATAGCATGCTCACAGAAGACTCTCCACCGAGAGTGAAGCAAAGAATGCTGATTTACTTCATCCCATCAGGGGCTACCACCTGGAAGCCAGAGCCATAGGGAGCGGAGGTCCTTCTCTCTGCATAGAGAGGAACTTATGAGCTCCAAATGAGAGTGACATGCTCACAAAAGACCCTCAGTGAGGGGAGCATCTGTCAAGCTCATGCAATGTCAGGAGACATCGCTGGAGCAGGAAAAACTGCTGTCTACGGGGCTTCTAGAAAACCCTAATGGATCAGAGCAGCTTCCGCACACACAAGTGGCGAAAGGCAAAACATATCGGGCGGCAGCAAGTGGCTGACTCATCCGATGAGATAAAATCTCAATCTAGTAACCAAGGCAAACATTTAGCAGCCACAGGGTAGACACCTCACCCACGGAGGGGAGGACCCCTGTGCGTTCTACTAGGAACGGTGCATTCAGACGACCCTAAAGAGGGAGGCACCACCATGCTCATCTCCTAACAGGAAGGATATAAAGGCAGAAATGAGGTTTAGTGACCCGTGCCGCCGAAATCGTAAACCAGACAGCCTTGGATAGCTATACACAGCTTCCGTACACGCCAATGTGACAGAAGCAGAGACACGTTGGGCGGCAGCAAGCGGCCGACTCATCCAATGTGGCAACGATGGGATGCACAGCAGTTATAGGGTAGGTACTTAACCTACTATAGAGGAAAGGACCTACCCACTCTGCCCAAAGACGGCCTGCTTAAACTACCCTGCATAGCAGGGAAGCACAGCCTACACATCTCATGTCAGAGAGACATACAAGGGTAGAGAAGAGGTCTAAGGACCAAGATTGCTGATTCTGTGAGGCTCCAGGAGGCAAAGGCCTCAGATACCCAGATAGGGTGGTCATCTTCCATACACGTGAAATGTGATGGGAGGAAAAACACATTGGGCGGCAGCAAGTGGCCGATTATCCGATAAGGTCGTCATGTAGCATCAGCAGTCTCGGGGAAGATACCTGACCCCCCTCAGAGGGGGAGAATCTTCTCACTCTACCGAAGGATAGTGTGCTCTAGAACACCTCGTCCCTAAGAGGTGAGCACTACCTTATCCTGAGATGAGTATCCAGAAAAAGGGGTATAGAACGAGATCCAGCATCGAGGGGGAGTCAAGTCGTTCTTAGAAAAATGGGTTGAAATTACCCCATAGCAGATAGAGTGCTCTGGAACCTTCAGCCGTAGCTGAGGCGAGCACCAAGGCTAGACCTCCAAGGAGGGGAGACTATCCAGGGTGACAGAAATGGCTAGAAAGGGAGATCATCACCTTCTGCCAAAGGGATTCTAGCTATATTCACCCAAGTAATCCGTGCTCTCCTTCTCAAAGGAAAGCGTGGGCCTTGTTCAGCTAACCCTCAGGTATGCATGAACAGAGGCCTAAACATGCTTTAAAACAGGCTGCCGCTCCTCAGAGTCAGCACCGAGAAAGGGGTTTCCACAGAAACACCTAAAGCATGAGGAATGGGTGGATAGCTCAGCAACAGAAAGCCCCTCAGGGCAAGGCATGAGAAGAGTGTGATGTACTCAGCCATAGACGTCAGGGGCATCTCGTGAAGTGACTTCCGAGAGCCTACCTAGAAGAAGGACAGAAAAGTCCAGGAGGAAATAGAGGTGAGTAAAGATAAGAAGAACCAGAAAAGGTTACCTGAATGGCGATCAACAAGCCCTGGGGGTTGCAGTAATGTAGCAAGGACCCAACATATAAGAACCACCCTGTAGTGTCCAGTGGTACCGCTGTCAGAAACAGAAGCCAAATCCTCCAAGCCTGATGTAGGATGGAGACATCAATAGCATCCAGGGGTCCTGTCCATAGGGGAGCGTCCTGCCCTGAAACATAGGAGGAACACAACAGCCCAACTGTATATACTGCAACACAAGCCAAAGAAGGCTTAACACCAAATATAAATATAATGAAGAGGATCGAGGATCGTACTCACCCACCATGGTCCATTGGAACAGTTTACACAGGGACTTAGATAGAGTATAGAACAAAAATAGAACAAAATAGAACAAAACCCAGCACATCATGTGGTAGACACAAAATAAGGGACCGTACTCACCCATCATGGTCCTCAATCATGGTGCATCGAAACGGTTTACACAGGGACTTAGATAAAGTCCACACCATCGGTAAGGCTGCTCTAAGAAATAGAACAACACCCAACACATCATGTGGATCAGCAGTAAAAGACTGCAGTTTTAGCGCAGCAGGGGAATTAAAGAGGGGAGGTGATGGCCGATGTACCACCCCGAGAGGAAGGTGAGTAGATATTATTATTTTTTACTCTGGTCCGGACGAGAGCGTTGGGAACGCCTCACCTGGACCACTTCTCCCAGATCTTGATGACCTCCCCTCGGCCCGCGCCATCTCCTGGAACCACCCGCAGGTGGAGGAGGGGCACGGGCCGTAACACTAGCCTTCTGTTAGGCTGTTCTAACATTATAGAACATAACCGTGCCGAAAGACAGCACCATCTCAGCAGTGCCCAAGATGCTATTAAGAACCCCAAACCCCCACCCCCAAAAGTGGTCCTTAGTAAGCACATAGCTACCCTCAGATAGCTATGCTTCCATAGATAGCCTCTAAAGTAAGTCCATTTTACCATAAACATGGCTGAACTATAACCACTCTCAGATGGCTATGCTCAGGAAGTGTCCATAAACCCGATTTTGGCACAAAATTAACACCGCAACCGCAACGTGCAGCATATGTCCAGCTCCCACGGGAGTTAAACACGCTCCGCCCACGCGCTCGATTCCCCCGGGAACCATACGAGAACGGAGTTGCCGTCACCGCGAACGCGTTGGTAACGCTGTTTTTTTTTCCCGCGAACGCACTCATGCAAATTCGGATATACAACTCGGGTAAACAGTTGAGGACTCACCCTCTCAACCACACACACACACACACACACACACAGCTCACGAGCTCGTGAAAGCGGGTATGAGAGCATACCTGTCTCTCGCAAGAAACAAGCACTGAATGCGATGATCGCGTTCAACTCCCTGGAGACTGATATTCGCTTACTCCTCACCATACATACACAGCTCGTGTAGTTCCGTATAGAAAGCTGCGGGTATCATTGTTTGTCTTTCACAAGGAACAAACAAAGAGCGCAGTAAACTCCCTTGAGAGCTGAAAACGCTTGCTCTTTACCACACAACGTCATGGATGAGCCGTCCTGGTGAGAGAAATGCACAAGACAAAAGGTCAAAATGAAGACGAAGAAGAGGATGTTGTGTTCAACCGGCGCCCTTTTATGCAATGCGGTTGTGCTGGTATGACGCGCCAGCAGCGATGCGTCGCGCCGGCAATGACGTCATAGGCTGTCGCCGGCCAGTACCATGTAGTTTTTATATATATAGCTTCAGACACGGGTCACGTAGGAGACGTTCCCCAATAGCGACCTCTAGAGGATGCAGTTCGAGTTCCTCGAAAGGGAACTAACATGTTTTTAGGATTGCTTGGGCTGAATACATGGCTACAAAGAACCTGCAGTAAAAAAGGAGTCAACTTCATCGACAACTTCAGTCTTTTCTGGGGCCATAGACAACTGTTTAAACTGGATGGCCTCCACCCAAACAAACTTGGTGCAAGAGTGCTAAAGGACAACATCTATTTTTCACTCTGTCATCCTTCAGTGAACTGTGCCAGTCCACTCAACATGAATCACACACACACCTGCACAAAGTATGAGTGACCACAGGACTTCACATCAGCTTCAGAGTCGTCATGTGGTCGACACATCCCACAAGGACACTGACAACGCTACACAGCCACAACAAGCCCTGCTCATGGACACCATCCCGGCTGAGCCCTGCCCACAGAGCTCATCACAGACAGACTGTGACATACTACAACAGCTCGAAGACTCAGCGCCGAAGGACAATTTTCTGGTAAACAGCCAGGGAAGTCAGGACAACATATTTCAGCTACTGGAAACACCAGAGCCACACATTATCCCTCTCTCCAGCATCTCCACTTCTAAGCTTCTCACAGAAAATGGAGGAACTAGTATATGCTGGAACCAGACTCTCCCACTCTTTTGCTGCAAGCCCCCAGATATCAACAAAAAAACGGCGGGCATCACATTCACCAAAGCCTGTGGGCCCAGCTCGCCCTCCTCCTCCTTTGAGAGCTCTCCGGCCACTGCCACAACGCCAGGGCCCAAACCCCCCTCCATCTGCTGTAGGTGAACCAAAAACAACTGCTAACAGCTCTCAGCGATATGTGTCGGGTCCCCGCTACGATAGCAGCAACATTCAGGGATGTTTACAGAACAAGCGGGAACCCAGTGTGCCTGTAGCTTTCTCTATCTCTACTTTATCACGTGATAGAAAGTCTAAGGCCCTCTCAAGACGTACAGCAGACCCATCTAATCTGCGGCCTGTTAGGTATCAAACTAAGACTGCTCTAAAGACAAAAAGTAATGGCATCAAGTTAGCATTTTTAAACATTCGCTCACTAAAAAATAAATCATTTCTGATCAATGACTTAATAACCATATACAACCTGGATTTTATATTTCTAAATGAAACATGGCTTGAAGACAGCTACAGTGCAACAGTCCTAAATGAAACAGCCCCCTCTAACTTTACTTTCATGAGTATCTGCAGAGCTGTTAGGAGAGGTGGCAGTGTAGCTGCTTTATTTAAAGATGTCTATCAATGCAATCAAGTGTCGTTTGGTCAGTACTTGTCTTTTGAATATCTGGGGACTGTGCTGAAACGTGCTCCACGCATTCTATTTATCATAATTTACAGGCCTCCAAAATACTCTCCAGCCTTTGTTGAAGAGTTCACAGAACTGTTATCAGTGATTTCCTCAGAGTTTGACTGTTTTGCTATGCAGAAATCAAAACCACAAAAGAAATAATAACCGTTTTAAACACTTTTGACCTGATTCAGCATGTGCATGGACCCACACACAATCGTGGACACACTCTTGATTTACTCATTAGTAAGGGTCTAAACATTTCATCCATTGTCATTAAGGACGTAGCACTATCTGATCACTTCTGTATTTTCTTTGATATATTGATCTCTGCTACCACTGAATCTAGATCCGTCTCTGTCAGAAAGAGATGCATTAACGAAAACACTAGTGTGCTATTTATGAAGGCTATATCTTCAGTTTTTCATTAGAAACAGATTACATTATACAACAATAGTGACTCAAACTGTCACATAACCTTAATACATTGCAAGTTTAATTCAGCACACTTTATACAATCTAAAATTATGTAATTGTTGTACAGTTTGCAACTGTATATGTGAATACGAAAGATGTAGACTGGATATGAACATCAATGTTTTATATATGTTACACCAATGTTTACAAATATTTCTGATGTAATTAATATCAACAACAAGCAAGCCGGACCTTTGATTTAATGCAGTATTTTTCTCATAGATTCATAACAATGATCATGATAATGTGGTGTTGTTTTAATCAGCATTTACTCATATGTGTTTTACAACAGAGAGACCAAAACCTGTAGTGAAGGTGAGTCCAGATCAGCGTGTGTTCAGAGGAGAGACAGTCACTCTGATATGTGACATACAGGGAGGAGGAAACCTTCAGTGGACATACAGCTGGTTTAAAGATGAATACACTCACTATGCATACACAACAACAACAGCAGCAGAGTTTAGTTTCACAGCTAATTCTGTGTCTGATAGTGGAGAATACAGCTGTAGAGGAGAGAGATCAGACTCACAGAGATCAGACATCAGTGCTGCTGTTACGCTGACTGTATCAGGTGAGTGTTCATATTCATCTGTTTAATGCTCAATGCAGTTTATATCTGTACTGCAGTTTTGTTGTCTGCCACTTTAAATGCTTTGAGCTCTTAAGGTAAATGGATTCTGCTCTGCAGCCAGGTTTTTGTTACAAAAATTCTTTTGTGGTTATCGTTATAGTTGTGGTGTGACTCTCAGAATTAGAACAATTGGGACAACTGTGGTTAATAAAAGTTTACAATTGGCCTTTAATCATTATTCTTTCAACATGCAGTGCTCTGTTTCTATAAAGCAGTGATTCACAAATCTAATTTAATTTAATTTAATTTAAATATTTTTTTGGTCAGCTAACTGCTTTTCACTTTATTATTTAATTGATTACTAGCTTTTCATCTAGAGATTGTCTTACTATTGGGAGATACAAGGGTCTGTATTACTTACTATTGGAGAAAGTGTAACAGGCTTGCTTTCTAGTGGCTTTGTTTTCATCTCCCTGCAGTTCTCTCACAAACTTCAGTTTGGGAAACTCTGGTTTATTGGACAGATATTGTGCAGTTATTAGTAATTTTAAAACTTGTTTTAGAAAGTTACATTCACACACAGTATTAATAAGAACAGTTTTTCGTAATCCCGGGGATTTTGTGTGTCTCTCTTATCTAAGAGTGACAACTGCATGTTTTAACCCAGTTCTGGGCAACTTTGGTCCTGGAGGGCCACTGTCCTGCAGAGTTTAGCTCCAACGCTGATCAAACACACCTGAAACAGCTAGTCTATGTCTTTAAGATCACTAGAAAGCTACATGCAGTTGTGTCTGATTAAGGTTTGGAGCTAAACTCTGCAGGACAGTGACCTCCAGGGCCGAAGTTGCCCAGCCCTATTTTAACTGTAATGACTTAAATTGCAGGACTCACATTTACATTGACAGTGAGGCCTAGTCCACTCGTTCCTCCAAATCTTGTCAGCATGAAAATGCAAAAACACACTATGAGGCTCTGTCAAGAACATGCTAAACCAACAGGTGGCGAGATAACCCTAACCGTAAAGCCATGTTGGCCAATCAGAAGCCTGAAAAAAGCATGCACCGCGAGATCAAAAGCCAAAATCACCTGTTTCAGTGGCTACACAACAAGAGTTTCTGAAAATCTTTACCCTCAAGGTTTTCAAAAAGGTTCAGTTTCAGTGACCTGATACTGCATTTGCATATGGATGAATGTCCAAACTGTGTAGAAAAAGCTATGGTTTTGAAAATATCAGGGTTCATGTGGACTGGGCCTAAACCTGCTGCACGAACAGAAACACAAGTAAATGTGATGTCTGTCACATGTGGGTGATTGTAATGAGGGGCACAACAATAGAAAGTCTGGGAAACATTCTTTTAGGAAGTAAATTCAACAGGAACACGAAAACTCAGGAGTATGAATATTCAAACACCAACAAAAGATGAGAACAGACAAAGAACTGGGAAAACTAAAGCTGGGCTCACACTACAGGGTTTTTAAAATCCTAACCGATTTTTAAATCTGGTTGCAGCGCACACATAAGGAGAATCTTTGCAGATTATCTTCCCTGAAATCTTAAACATGCACACACTACAAGATTTGAAAATCTTGGCCGATCACACACTACAAGATATTATTAGGATTTTCATGCTGGAGGGATCGCCTCACGTGATCTTATACAACAGATCGCAATTTCAGCAACTACTGTTTACCTATGTTAGCTAGCATGCTAGCAGCTTTATGCACTTACCCAGTATATTCAAAACTGAGACAATTTTCCCCCCAGAGCTGCTCTTACTCCTTGCAGTTGTGGTAGGTTTTTTGACATATTATGCAGACATTGTTACTACAAAAACTCAAGAAGCAGTTTCCTCAGTCTCCACTATCCAACGGGACCGTACAGCAGCTGTTCTGCGGTTGCGCACTGGCTGTTGTGAAAATGCTGATGTAATCATAGCTGTGATCATCCAGATTTAAAATCCTAAATATCAAACATGTTTGATTTTAATCGGGGTGGCCCCGATTTGTGTGCGAGCAGGTCGGGAGGTGCAAGATTCGATCTGTGAATTCTTCACATTACCAGATAATCTGAGCTGAACATCGGGACTGATTGAGGTGCTTGACAAGATTTTAGCTCCAATTCTCGGGAGGCGGAAATCGTGGCAAATTCACACTACAGGATTTTGAGCCCGGCTTAAGGGTTTAAATACTAGAAGACGTGAGTGTAATCATGAGAAACAGAAACGGGTATGTGGTACTAATTAACAACCAAGGAAACTAACTAGGGAACTGAGGTACCCGGGAACACCAAAAATGTAATCTAAACTTAAATCTATTCTAAATCTAATTTAATCAGAACAATAACCCTAACAAAGTCCTTTAAACTCAGTCACTGTGCACTGAAGACATCTTGGGTGTGTTGCAATTTTTGCGGAGGTTATCATTTAACATCATGTAAATTGTGACATTAAAGTTTTTCCAGTGGTATGGAAGTCTTTATCTACTTTCTAGGGGTACAACATGTTTTGTCAATATATCACAATACAAAAATGCAACAACATGTATTGTCTATAGTTCAGCTGAAAGGGAAATTTAGACACAATCAATTTAGTGTGAAATATAGTAACAGCACATCAAATGTTTGTTTATTAATATAATTAATAATTAAAAAAAAAATATATGATACAATTTAGTAATTAAAACGTAGTCAGAGTAAAATCATATGGGTCTAATTTCTATATTTGTAGCTAAGCAGAATCACGTAATACCAAACTTAGGTGTTTGTCTAAGCATGTGACTGTTAAAATGGATCTCCATGCCCATAAATATTGAATTCAGTCACTTTACTAGATCCTGAGACAGAACTGTGTTAAACAACATTAATCTGTGATTAAATGGAGACATTTTCTTTCTAAAGAAGGCAAATATGTCTTAAATTCAAACAACCATAAGATTAAAACAACAATAGTAAGCATTGTAACAGTAGGTAAAGTAAGTAAAGTAATATAAATAAATAAAAAATTGAATTGAATAATTAAATGATGAACGATTATACATAAATAAAACAGATGTATGGTCCTTGTTGGAAGCAAAACACAGAGGTTTCTATTGAAAATCCTGAGTCCTTTATGATGGAGCCAGAGCCTCCTCAAAAAAAAAAAAAAGAGAGAAAACTAATGACAATACAAAAACTAAATGCTACCAGTATTATGAAATATGACAAAATAATTAATGAATTATATCATTTTATGACACATTTACAAAGTAATTCTTCCAACTGAAAGAGCTGCTTTAGTCATTCCGTATTTTTATCTTTCTTCACAGATTTACCCACATCTACACTGACTGTGACACCAGACAGTCCTGTATTCACTGGAGAGACAGTCAATCTGAAGTGTGTGATTGAGACTCACAGTGACTGGAGACAGAGAAATGGCCTGACAAATGACAGGAGATATGACTGGACACCTGAGTGGAGATATGAGTGGTTTAACGGCAGCACTAACAATCCAGTGTCACAGACATCTGAGCGTTACACTGTAAATGGAGGCACTCTCATTATTGGAAAAGCTATTTCAACTGATGCGGGTCAGTTCTGGTGTAGAGGACAGAGAAAGACCAATGAAAGACCAAAATCATCACATTTCAGCTCTGTTTTTCTCACTGTGAAGGGTGAGTTGAATATCATTGTCCTCCTAAACTCACTATGATCACATATTCAGACTGATTTTGTTCAGAATGTAAATCTTCACCTCAATGAATTCACCACAGTATATACTGTATTCTGCCAACTGCTTAATAGTATGTGGGAAAAATTACAATATGCACAAAAAAATAAGTTCAAACTATCACATGACTGTATCACATTGCAAATTTAATTCAGCACACCTTTATAATCTTACATTTTTACACTATGGATATTATAAATGCATTGCAAGGTACAATTCTGTGATATACACTACCATTCAAAAGTTTGGGGTCAGTAAGACTTGTAATAGTCTTTAAAGAAGTCTCTTATGCTCATCAAGGCTGCATTTATTTGATTAAAAATATAGAAATAAACAGTAATATTGCAAAATGTTTTTACAATATAAAATAATGTTTTTTATTTTAACATACTTTAAAATAGAATTTATTCCTGTGATGAAAAGCTGAATTTTTATCAGCTGTTACTCCAGTCTTAAGTGTCACATGATCCTTCAGAAATCATTCTAATATGCAGATTTATTATTAGAATGATCAATGTTGGATAATATCAACAGTTGTGCTGCCAAATATTTTTTGGAACCTGTAATTTTTTTTTCAGGATTCTTTCATGAATAACAAGTTTAAAAAGTACAGTGTTTATTCAAAATATAAATATTTTATAACAATGTAAATTATTTATTATTAACTTTTAATAAACTTTTAATTATTAACTTAATACATCCTTGGTGAATAAAAGTATTAATTTCTTAAAAAAAAAAAAAAAACTGACCCCAAACTTTTGAACGGTAGTGTATATTTATAGAAAAGAAAATGCCTGTAGACAGGATATAAAGAACAATTATTTTTTTCATCAATAATTATTAACATATTGATCTTATCAACACAAAATACAAGCAAACTAGATTTTAAGTTTAATGCTGTGGTTTTTTTTTGTTTGTTTGTTTGTTTGTTTGTTTTTTTCCCTCATGGGAGATTTTGATTTTGACACACATGCACACACACACTGTCAGATAGATAATAGTAGAATAATTTCTCTTATGGTTGGGCATAACTCTGTGTATTATATTGAATCAGGATTAATGAAAATCTTCCACAACCAAGACCAAGACCAAACCAGCACTCCTGAAATTCATTTGAAAGATCCAAATTTACTGACTGAAAAATATACAAAAATAATTAATAAATTAGAATAAGACACTATATAGAGCTGTTACCTATCAAAAGAAATCACTAACAACAGAATTTATCTTTGCACTACAGAGTTGACACAGAAGCTGCATCTGAAACAGTACAACTGCAGAAATATTGTTGAGATCAATGTTTTAAAATAAAAATTGGAATAGAAATATGATGGAAAAATAAATGAATATGACTATTAGGCTAAAACCACCAGTAGGCTAGGTGGCAGCAAATCACTTAATGTGTGAGTCACTGAATTATTTATTTATTAACCGATTCATTCAAAGCAGCTGATTTATAATAAAACACCACTGTGTGTTGCTCAGAAACACACATCAGTTCTGTTGTGGATTTGTTTGGAACTACTTTCCTTGCAAAAATAGCCAAACAAACAAACAAACAAAATAATAATTTAAATTGTGTCTAAAATGTAATTCACTTAATATCAATTTCATGTTTGTTGAACGTTTGTATAAAATCAATATTACATTTTTCACATTTCACAATATCTCAACTTAGTCACTGTCACTATGGTTACAGGTGATATTCAAGACTGTATTGCGAGTTCAGTACAGATGTGTTTTGTACTGAAGTTAGACAAAATTAGGTGACTTACAGTTAATGATGTTAAATGAGCTGAAAACCAGTTCACAAAACCACATTTTGTGTGGTACCCATCTATTAAAACAATAGTAATCTATGATATTAAAAACTTTAAAAATGGAGACATTCTAATTTTGAAGCCAAATATGTCTTGAAACCAAACAATCATGAGCAAGAGCAAGTAAAATAAGTAATAATAGACTAAGTGGAATAATTAATGATAAATAATTATTAATAAAAACAACAACAGCAGCACAAACATAGTCACTCAGAGGTTGCTATTAAGAATTCTTAGATCCTTCATGACAGAGTCAGAAAACTAAGATGAGAAAAGTGATGAGAAAACTAATAACAACACAAAAATAATACGCAACCAGTATTATGAACTATGACAAAATAGTTTATTATTGTCATGAATCCTGTCCATGGTCTTCAAAAAAACAAAAAAAAACAAACAAAAACAGTATAAACTGTCACATGACCACATTACATTGCAAGTTTAATTCAGCATACGTTTATACTAAATTTGACACTAGAAATATTATAAATGTTTTACAAGATGCAATTCTGTGATATATGAATATAAAAGAACATACATGCAGACAGGATGTAAATATTAATGTTTTGTTTTGTTTTCATCAATAATGAACACATTGATCTAATCAACCACTAGAAAACTAGATTTTAAGTTTAATGCAGCTGAACTGAATATTTACTTGACGTACCCCAAGATTTTGTATTAACATTACAATAATTTAACATATTTGCATGTTCACAGTTCTATAATATCGGTTAATGATCACATGACTATTACCTTTTAAGAAAAAGTGAATTTTTATTAAATAAAGACACAACTAACTAGAGTTGGGTAATCCAACAACAACGTAACAGTGCAACAAACAATACCAGACAAGAGGGAGCAGAAGTGAACAATTTACATATACTGATGAACCGAAATGACAAACAGCTGTGATGATTAATATGTGTTCATGTGAACTGATGAAGGGGTGGGAAACAGGAATTAAGAGAAACAAAAGTCCATTAAAACGAAACAACAGAACCAAACAATGACAATGACAATGACAGAGTTAAAATAAATGTTTTGTATTTTGATTTTTTTTTTTTTTTTTAGATTTTTTATAATAATAATAATAATAATAATAATAGCAAAAAATATATAAATTGTAAGAGATTCTGTGTACTGTTTTTAGGTCTAATAAGTAATACTGTATCGCTGTCTTATCAGAAATTAATAGGAGGAAATTACTGGTCATCCAGTTTGTTTTTTATTTTGGACACACTCTGTTAGCTTAGATAATTTTGAAGTTTCATCTGGTCTTGTTGAAATGTACAGTTGAGTATCATCAGCATAAGAATGGAAACTAATCCCATATTATAAATAAAAAAAAAAAAAATGAATTTAATAATTAAATGATGAACGATTATACATAAATAAATAAAACAGATGTATGGTCCTTGTTGGAAGCAAAACACATAGGTTTCTATTGAGAATCCTGAGTCCTTTATGATGGAGCCAGAGCCTCCTTAAAAAAAAAAAAAAGAGAGAAAACTAATGACAATACAAAAACTAAACGCTACCAGTATTATGAACTATGACAAAATAATTAATGAATTATATCATTTTATGACACATTTACAAAGTAATTCTTCCAACTGAAAGAGCTGCTTTAGTCATTCCGTATTTTGATCTTTCTTCACAGATTCACCCACATCTACACTGACTGTGACACCAGACAGTCCTGTATTCACTGGAGAGACAGTCAATCTGAAGTGTGTGATTGAGACTTACATTAACTGGAGACGGAGAAATGGCCTGACAAATGACAGGAGATATGACTGGACACCTGAGTGGAGATATGAGTGGTTTAAAGGCAGCACAAACAATCCAGTGTCACAGACATCTGAGCGTTACACTGTAAATGGAGACACTCTCAGTATTGTAAAAGCTATTTCAACTGATCAGGATCAGTACTGGTGTAGAGGACAGAGAAAGACCAATGAAAGACCAAAATCATCACGTTTCAGCTCTGCTGTTTTTCTCACTGTGAAGGGTGAGTTGAATATCGTTGTCATTCAATTTATCATTCAGACTGATTTTGTTCAGAATGTAAATCTTCACCTCAATGAATTCACCACAGTATATACTGTATTCTGCCAACTGCTTAATAGTATGTCGGAAAAATTACAGTATGCACAAAAAAAGAAGTTCAAACTGTCACATGACTGTATCACATTGCAAATTTAATTCAGCACACCTTTATATTCTTACATTTTTACACTATGAATATTATGAATGTATTGCAAGGTACAATTCTGTGATATACACTACCATTCAAAAGTTTGGGGTCAGTAAGACTTGAAATAGTCTTTAAAGAAGTCTCTTATGCTCATCAAGGCTGCATTTATTTGATTAAAAATATAGAAGAAAAACAGTAATATTGCAAAATGTTTTTACAATATAAAATAATGTTTTTTTTATTTTAACATACTTTAAAATAGAATTTATTCCTGTGATGAAAAGCTGAATTTTTATCAGCTGTTACTCCAGTCTTAAGTGTCACATGATCCTTCAGAAATCATTCTAATATGCAGATTTATTATTAGAATGATCAATGTTGGATAATATCAACAGTTGTGCTGCCAAATATTTTTTGGAACCTGTAATTTTTTTTTTCAGGATTCTTTCATGAATAACAAGTTTAAAAAGTACAGTGTTTATTCAAAATATAAATATTTTATAACAATGTAAATTATTTATTATTAACTTTTAATAAACTTTTAATTATTAACTTAATACATCCTTGGTGAATAAAAGTATTAATTTCTTAAAAAAAAAAAAAAAACTGACCCCAAACTTTTGAACGGTAGTGTATATTTATAGAAAAGAAAATGCCTGTAGACAGGATATAAAGAACAATTATTTTTTTCATCAATAATTATTAACATATTGATCTTATCAACACAAAATACAAGCAAACTAGATTTTAAGTTTAATGCTGTGGTTTTTTTTTGTTTGTTTGTTTGTTTGTTTGTTTTTTTCCCTCATGGGAGATTTTGATTTTGACACACATGCACACACACACTGTCAGATAGATAATAGTAGAATAATTTCTCTTATGGTTGGGCATAACTCTGTGTATTATATTGAATCAGGATTAATGAAAATCTTCCACAACCAAGACCAAGACCAAACCAGCACTCCTGAAATTCATTTGAAAGATCCAAATTTACTGACTGAAAAATATACAAAAATAATTAATAAATTAGAATAAGACACTATATAGAGCTGTTACCTATCAAAAGAAATCACTAACAACAGAATTTATCTTTGCACTACAGAGTTGACACAGAAGCTGCATCTGAAACAGTACAACTGCAGAAATATTGTTGAGATCAATGTTTTAAAATAAAAATTGGAATAGAAATATGATGGAAAAATAAATGAATATGACTATTAGGCTAAAACCACCAGTAGGCTAGGTGGCAGCAAATCACTTAATGTGTGAGTCACTGAATTATTTATTTATTAACCGATTCATTCAAAGCAGCTGATTTATAATAAAACACCACTGTGTGTTGCTCAGAAACACACATCAGTTCTGTTGTGGATTTGTTTGGAACTACTTTCCTTGCAAAAATAGCCAAACAAACAAACAAACAAAATAATAATTTAAATTGTGTCTAAAATGTAATTCACTTAATATCAATTTCATGTTTGTTGAACGTTTGTATAAAATCAATATTACATTTTTCACATTTCACAATATCTCAACTTAGTCACTGTCACTATGGTTACAGGTGATATTCAAGACTGTATTGCGAGTTCAGTACAGATGTGTTTTGTACTGAAGTTAGACAAAATTAGGTGACTTACAGTTAATGATGTTAAATGAGCTGAAAACCAGTTCACAAAACCACATTTTGTGTGGTACCCATCTATTAAAACAATAGTAATCTATGATATTAAAAACTTTAAAAATGGAGACATTCTAATTTTGAAGCCAAATATGTCTTGAAACCAAACAATCATGAGCAAGAGCAAGTAAAATAAGTAATAATAGACTAAGTGGAATAATTAATGATAAATAGTTATTAATAAAAACAACAACAGCAGCACAGACATAGTCACTCAGAGGTTGCTATTAAGAATTCTTAGATCCTTCATGACAGAGTCAGAAAACTAATCATTCTTAAAAGTGATGAGAAAACTAAGAACAACACAAAAATAATACGCAACCAGTATTATGAACTATGACAAAATAGTTTATTATTGTCATGAATCCTGTCCATGGTCTTCTGTCTGTTCGCCACCAGATGTCGCCTGCTAATTATATTGACTCTTACACCACAGAGACTGTTACACGTCACCCTGGACTACATTTCCCATGTTCCATTGCACTGACTACACACACATCTGCAGCCAATCACACACACCATAAATACAGGTCCCAACCATCATTCAGGACAGAGTATTGTTTAGCATTTACCGCTCTCCTAGTGATAGCTACATTATGGAGCCATTTCGAGTGTACTGATTCTAGTTTAATCTTGTTCTTAGTCTGGTTCTCCGAGTCTTGTATCCTAGCCAGCGGAGAGACTGTGATTTAATTCAGAAAGAAAATTTGACAGATTTCACCACAAAATATACTCTTTTTCTGCCTTATATTCTGCCTACTGCCTATATAGTGCAATAATTAAAATATGCAAACAAAAAAAACAAAACAAAACAAAACAAAGAAAAAAAACAAAACAAACAAAAACAGTATAAACTGTCACATGACCACATTACATTGCGAGTTTAATTCAGCATACGTTTATACTAAATTTGACACTAGAAATATTATAAATGTTTTACAAGATGCAATTCTGTGATATATGAATATAAAAGAACATACATGCAGACAGGATGTAAATATTAATGTTTTGTTTTGTTTTCATCAATAATGAACACATTGATCTAATCAACCACTAGAAAACTAGATTTTAAGTTTAATGCAGCTGAACTGAATATTTACTTGACGTACCCCAAGATTTTGTATTAACATTACAATAATTTAACATATTTGCATGTTCACAGTTCTATAATATCAGTTAATGATCACATGACTATTACCTTTTAAGAAAAAGTGAATTTTTATTAAATAAAGACACAACTAACTAGAGTTGGGTAATCCAACAACAACATAACAGTGCAACAAACAATACCAGACAAGAGGGAGCAGAAGTGAACAATTTACATATACTGATGAACCGAAATGACAAACAGCTGTGATGATTAATATGTGTTCATGTGAACTGATGAAGGGGTGGGAAACAGGAATTAAGAGAAACAAAAGTCCATTAAAACGAAACAACAGAACCAAACAATGACAATGACAATGACAGAGTTAAAATAAATGTTTTGTATTTTGATTTTTTTTTTTTAGATTTTTTATAATAATAATAATAATAATAATAATAGCAAACAATATATAAATTGTAAGAGATTCTGTGTACTGTTTTTAGGTCTAATAAGTAATACTGTATCTCTGTCTTATCAGAAATTAATAGGAGGAAATTACTGGTCATCCAGTTTGTTTTTATTTTTGACACACTCTGTTAGCTTAGATAATTTTGAAGTTTCATCTGGTCTTGTTGAAATGTACAGTTGAGTATCATCAGCATAAGAATGGAAACTAATCCCATATTATAAATAAAAAAATGAATTGAATAATTAAATGATGAGCGATTATACATAAATAAATAAAACAGATGTATGGTGCTTGTTGGAAGCAAAACACAGAGGTTTCTATTGAGAATCCCTGAGTCCCTTTATGAGTAGCCAGAGCCTCCTCAAAAAAAAAGAGAGACAACTAATGACAATACAAAAACTAAACGCTACCAATATTATGAACTATGACAAAATAATTAATGAATTATATCATTTTATGACACATTTACAAAGTAATTCTTCCAACTGAAAGAGCTGCTTTAGTCATTCCATATTTTGATCTTTCTTCACAGATTCACCCACATCTACACTGATTGTGACACCACACAGTCCTGTATTCACTGGAGAGACAGTCAATCTGACGTGTGTGATTGAGACTTACATTAACTGGAGACGGAGAAATGGCCTGACAAATGACAGGAGATATGACTGGACACCTGGGTGGAGATATGAGTGGTTTAAAGGCAGCACAAACAATTCAGTGTCACAGACATCTGAGCGTTACACTGTAAATGGAGACACTCTCAGTATTGTAAAAGCTATTTCAACTGATCAGGATCAGTACTGGTGTAGAGGACAGAGAAAGACCAATAAAAGACCAAAATCATCACGTTTCAGCTCTGCTGTTTTTCTCACTGTGGAGGGTGAGTTGAATATCGTTGTCATTCAATTTATCATTCAGACTGATTTTGTTCAGAATGTAAATCTTCACCTCAATGAATTCACCACAGTATATACTGTATTCTGCCAACTGCTTAATAGTATGTCGGAAAAATTACAGTATGCACAAAAAAAGAAGTTCAAACTGTCACATGACTGTATCACATTGCAAATTTAATTCAGCACACCTTTATAATCTTACATTTTTACACTATGAATATTATGAATGTATTGCAAGGTACAATTCTGTGATATACACTACCGTTCAAAAGTTTGGGGTCAGTAAGACTTGTAATAGTCTTTAAAGAAGTCTCTTATGCTCATCAAGGCCGCATTTATTTGATTAAAAATATAGAAGAAAAACAGTAATATTGCAAAATGTTTTTACAATATAAAATAATGTTTTTTATTTTAACATACTTTAAAATAGAATTTATTCCTGTGATGAAAAGCTGAATTTTTATCAGCTGTTACTCCAGTCTTAAGTGTCACATGATCCTTCAGAAATCATTCTTATATGCAGATTTATTATTAGAATGATCAATGTTGGATAATATCAACAGTTGTGCTGCCAAATATATTTTTTGGAACCTGTAATTTTTTTTTTCTTTCAGGATTCTTTCATGAATAACAAGTTTAAAAAGTACAGTGTTTATTCAAAATATAAATATTTTATAACAATGTAAATTATTTATTATTAACTTTTAATAAACTTTTAATTATTAACTTAATACATCCTTGGTGAATAAAAGTATTAATTTCTTAAAAAAAAAACTGACCCCAAACTTTTGAACGGTAGTGTATATTTATAGAAAAGAAAATGCGTGTAGACAGGATATAAAGAACAATTATTTTTTTCATCAATAATTATTGACATATTGATCTTATCAACACAAAATACAAGCAAACTAGATTTTAAGTTTAATGCTGTGGTTTTTTTTTGTTTGTTTGTTTGTTTGTTTGTTTGTTTGTTTGTTTGTTTGTTATTTTCCCTCATGGGAGATTTTGATTTTGACACACATACACACACACACTGTCAGATAGATAATAGTAGAATAATTTCTCTTATGGTTGGGCATAACTCTGTGTATTATATTGAATCAGGATTAATGAAAATCTTCCACAACCAAGACCAAGACCAAACCAGCACTCCTGAAATTCATTTGAAAGATCCAAATTTACTGACTGAAAAATATACAAAAATAATTAATAAATTAGAATAAGACACTATATAGAGCTGTTACCTATCAAAAGAAATCACTAACAACAGAATTTATCTTTGCACTACAGAGTTGACACAGAAGCTGCATCTGAAACAGTACAACTGCAGAAATATTGTTGAGATCAATGTTTTAAAATAAAAATTGGAATAGAAATATGATGGAAAAATAAATGAATATGACTATTAGGCTAAAACCACCAGTAGGCTAGGTGGCAGCAAATCACTTAATGTGTGAGTCACTGAATTATTTATTCAGCCGATTCGTTCAAAGCAGCTGATTTATAATAAAACACCACTGTGTGTTGCTCAAAAACACACAACAGTTCTGCTATGGATTTATTTGGAACTACTTTCCTTGCAAAAATAGCCAAACAAGCAAACAAAATAATAATTTAAATTGTGTCTAAAATGTAATTCACTTAATATCAACTTCTTGTTTGTTGAATGTTTGTATAAAATCAACATTACATTTTTCACATTTTACAATATCTCAACTTAGTCACTGTCACTATGGTTACAGGTGATATTCAAGACTGTATTGCGAGTTCAGTACAGATGTGTTTTGCACTGAAGTTAGACAAAATTAGGTGACTTACAGTTAATGATGTTAAATGAGCTGAAAACCAGTTCACAAAACCACATTTTGTGTGGTACCCATCTATTTAAACAATAGTAATCTATGATATTAAAAACTTTAAAAATGGAGACATTCTAATTTTGAGGCCAAATATGTCTTGAAACCAAACAATCATGAGCAAGAGCAAGAACAAGTAAAATAAAATAAGTGAAAAATTAAAAATAAATTAAGTGGACTAAGTGGAATAATTAAATGATAAATAATTATTAAAAAAACAACAACAACAACAGCAGCACAAACATAGTCACTCAGAGGTTGCTATTAAGAATTCTTAGATCCTTCATGACAGAGTCAGAAAACTAAGATGAGAAAAGTGATGAGAAAACTAATAACAACACAAAAATAATACGCAACCAGTATTACGAACTATGACAAAATAGTTTATTATTATCACGAATCCTGTCCATGGTCTTCTGTCTGTTCGCCACCAGATGTCGCCTGCTAATTATATTGACTCTTACACCACAGAGACTGTTACACGTCACCCTGGACTACATTTCCCGTGTTCGATTGCACTGACTACGCACACATCTGCAGCCAATCACACACACCATAAATACAGGTCCCAACCATCATTCAGGACAGAGTATTGTTTAGTATTTACCGCTCTCCTAGTGATAGCTACATTATGGAGCCATTTCGAGTGTACTGATTCTAGTTTAATCTTGTTCTTAGTCTGGTTCTCCGAGTCTTGTATCCTAGCCAGCTGAGAGACTGTGATTTAATTCAGAAAGAAAATTTGACAGATTTCACCACAAAATATACTCTTTTTCTGCCTTATATTCTGCCTACTGCCTACATAGGGCAATAATTAAAATATGCAAAAAAACAAAAAAACAAAAAAACAAAAACAAAACAAAAACAGTATAAACTGTCACATGACCACATTACATTGCAAGTTTAATTCAGCACACTTTTATACTAAATTTGACACTAGAAATATTATAAATGTTTTACAAGATGCAATTCTGTGATATATGAATATAAAAGAACATACATGCAGACAGGATGTAAATATTAATGTTTTGTTTTGTTTTCATCAATAATTAACACGTTGATCTAATCAACCACTAGAAAACTAGATTTTAAGTTTAATGCAGCTGAACTGAATATTTACTTGACGTACCCCAAGATTTTGTATTAACATTACAATAATTTAACATATTTGCATGTTCACAGTTCTCTAATATCGGTTAATGATCACATGACTATTACCTTTTAAGAAAAGGTGAATTTTTATTAAATAAAGACACAACTAACTAGAGTTGGGTAATCCAACAACAACATAACAGTGCAACAAACAATACCAGACAAGAGGGAGCAGAAGTAAACAATTTACATATACTGATGAACCGAAATGACAAACAGCTGTGATGATTAATATGTGTTCATGTGAACTGATGAAGGGGTGGGAAACAGGAATTAAGAGAAACAAAAGTCCATTAAAACGAAACAACAGAACCAAACAATGACAATGACAATGACAGAGTTAAAATAAATGTGTTGTATTTTGATTTTTTTTTTTTTAAGATTTTTTATAATAATAATAATAATAATAATAATAATAGCAAAAATATATAAATTGTAAGAGTTTCTGTGTACTGTTTTTTAGGTCTAATAAGTATTACTGTATCTCTGTCTTATCAGAAATTAATAGGAGGAAATTACTGGTCATCCAGTCTTTTTCATTTTTGACACACTCTGTTAGCTTAGATAGTTTAGAAGTTTCATCTGGTCTTGTTGAAATATACAGTTGAGTATCATCAGCATAAGAATGGAAACTAATCCCATATTTTCTAATTATTACCAAGGGGTAACGTGTAGCAGAGGGCCGAACTTTACTGGTGTTTATAAAGTAATTATTTTCTCTGAAGATGCTGTTAGTCACTTCATGTTTTTGTCTTTCTTTACAGATTTACCCACATCTAGACTGACTGTGACACCACACAGTCCTGTATTCACTGGAGAGACAGTCAATCTGACGTGTGTGATAAAGCCTGCTTACAGTAACTGGAGATATGAGTGGTATAAAGGCAGCACAAACAATCCAGTGTCACAGACGTCTGATCATTACACTGTAAACGGAGACACTCTCAGTATTGTAAAAGCTATTTCAACTGATCAGGGTCCGTACTGGTGTAGAGGACAGAGAGATGAAAGACCAAAATCATCTCAATCAATTGCTGTTGATCTCACTGTGAAGGGTGAGTTGAATATCATTGTCCTCCTAAACTTACTTTACTATACGAAAATGAGATTTAGATGTGACATTGAATCTACAAGCTCTTGAAGTTTTCAGCACAACATAAAACACTCCATTAACTTAAAGAAAAAAAACAAAACACATTCACTATAAGTCTCATGAATGTTTCAGATGATCTAATGTTAATGCAGGTTAAACCTGCAGTGAATGTTCAGACAGGGGAGAGACCATCACTCTCCTCTCCATGTCTCTCCTCTTTAACATTAGTGTTACACTAGTTCACTAAGTAAGCTCTGCCTTCTGTTTTTACAGATTTACCCACATCTACACTGACTGTGACGCCAGACAGTCCTATATTCACTGGAGAAGCAGTCAATCTGACGTGTGTGATTAAGTCTAATCACAGTGACTGGAGATATGAGTGGTATAAAGGCACAAACAACAGTGTAATGTTACAGATGCATGATCATTACACTGTAAGCAGAGACACTCTCACTATCAGAGGAGTGAATGAGTCTGATCAGGATCAGTACTGGTGTAGAGGACAGAGAGATAAAAGACCAAAATCATCACAGAAGAGTAATCAAATAAATCTGTCTGTTAATGGTGAGTAAATACTGTGATAAACACTCACCTGTTGTTCAACCTTACCAGGCACTACAATATATGCACTGATGCACAAACAAGTTTTATTGTAGAATGTGCTGGATGCATAAACATAAATGCTATCTTTCTGATAAAATTAATGTTATATGCAGTGGGGGCATGTGGGTAAAGAAGCCTTGAAATAATGAGTTATTTCATGTACTTTTGTACTATTATCATACAGTACATGACTTGTGAACATCTGTGTATTTGTCATGTTCTCCTGTCTTAGCAGCTTCATCTTCTTTTCTGGTCACTGGTGTGGTTGTGGGATTGAGTGTTTCCCTGTTGATCTTCATCTCACTGGTGCTGCTGTGGAGATACAAGAAGAACAAAGGTGTGGAGCAGTTCATAACATTTTGTATGATTAATACAACTGAACAGCAACAAATGAAAGATACAGTTTCTGAATAAAGGCTCATGAGAAGATCTAAATATCAGCATAAAGCATCACAGTAGACAATGCAAATACTCTTAAGTGACCATACTGCTCTTTGTTTCTGTTATAGATCAGCAGTGTAACATTAACTGGACATCAGACTCAAATCGATCTGCAGAATCTCAACCAGAAAACTCTCCTCTACAGTCTGGTCAGCCTCAGTAACTAATTATTTAAAATGATAATTATGCTTTCCAAATCTAGCTGCATGAAAAAACAAAGTCTCAGTGTTTTTGTCTATACACTGGAAGTCATTGGGGTCCACCATTTGGACACCACCATTCTTTAAAATATCTTTTTGAACTATTCCTTTAAGCTTTATGTATAAATATATAAAAATTATTCACTTTTTACCTTTTATCCTCAAAATGCTTGTTTTCTGTCTAGCAGGTTCTGATCATGTTTATGATGACGTGACTACAGTGAAAAATAGAGATAAAGGTTGAGTCCTAAACCTTATTGTATAAACAATCTGCACATGTATTATACAAAATCCACAATCATTCAATCATGTTGCCTTTACTTTTTTTCTTTTCACTTCATACAGTGAAAGTCAATGGGGTCCAACGTTGTTTGGACAACAGCGTTCTTAATTTTATTTCAAAACTGCCTTACTTTTCTTAACCTTTTAAAAATGTTTGTTTGCTGTCCAGCAGGTTCTGATAATATTTATGATGATGTGACAGTAGCAAATAACGGAGAAACAGGTTGAGTCCTAAACCTTATAATAAAAAACAATTTACACATCATACAAAATCAACAATTCAGTAAAGTTGCCTTGACCTTTTTTTTAGATGATCGAGAGCCATTTTCAGATGTCACATATTCAGAGGTCACTGTTAAGAAAAAGATGGACAAAGGTTAAAACAAACCCTCTTAACTACACCTATACAATACAATCATCTGTTTTAAAACAATAATTAATAATGCATTTCTTCTTCTTCTTCTTTTCAGATGATGTCATTGCCGAAACAAATAATGTAACATACTCTGAAGTTGGAAAAAAAGGAAAGAAATGCAAAAGCAAAGGTGAGATTCGATTTTTCCTGAAGTACAATATTTCCAGTATATTCTATACAATCTGA
This sequence comes from Labeo catla, assembly GCA_012976165.1. Lineage (NCBI taxonomy): Eukaryota > Metazoa > Chordata > Actinopteri > Cypriniformes > Cyprinidae > Labeo > Labeo catla. Next base: position 590,278 of record VONZ01000105.1, read on the forward strand.
TTTATCTTCTGTTTTGTAGATACAGTGTTGGGCAGTAGCGTCGCTACAAGTAGTGACGCTACTAGCTTAACTACATTTCTCAGTAGCGTGGTGGTAGCGTCGCTGTTTTCTGAATCAAATAGCTTTTCAGTAGCTAAGCTTTTATTTTGATCAAGTAGCGCGGTAGCGTCAACAAAAGCTAAAAGCTATATATTTTTCTATACTTTAAGCTCAAATCGGAAATATAACTGCTACGGATCACTGATCCTGGGTCAGTAAGCGACGTCACCGCCACTAAACCTCGTGACGCCATTGGCTCATTAAACTGTCAGTCAAACCGTATTAATCCTCCCGCCTCTCTCGTGAATGAAGTGCGGCGCGCAGTTTGAAGCCTCTCAGCGTGTTTGCAGACTTGAGGTAAATAAAGAAGTGTTGATTGAAAAAGTACATGTTTTCTGTATTTATAATACAGCACTGTATTTATAAAGGCTAATGGTTTTTTTGCATTCGAGGAGATGAGAAAAGTGTGTCTTAGTCTAGCATTTGTTGTCGAGACAACCAAATTGCTTATGTGAAGCGCTGAATCTTTATATTTTAGCTAAATGTCAGAAAAAAACTGAGCGCCCACGTAGCAACAGAAAACTGTATAATCTGCAATGCAAACGCGTGAATGCAGTGCACGTACTGCCTCTATTGTAGCGGTATTGAGAAAAAAACTTAGTACTTGAACTAGTGGTGGGCGCCTTGATTTTAGTCTTTGAAGCAGGCCAGGGGCGTTTCTAGGGTTTGAAAACATCTGGGGCTGGTGACAAAATATCAGGGGCTAGTAGTGGTGGATGGGAGCTCACATCATAATGACGCAAGATTTTGTTAGACACAGGTGGGTGAACCTGGATCCTTCTAGGGAGGGGGGCATGCCCCCCAGGAGAAAATTGGATATATTTTAAAGTTAAATTCATTAATCTGGTGCACTTTAAGAGTTCAGAAATATGAGCTATAACCCATGTTCATTGTGCAAACTGAACAAAGGAAAAAGGTTGATGACCTGACCTGACCCATCTTCTGATACTCTGAAAACATTGGATCATGAACTCATCGTGTGAGCAAAGTATTATTGTGCTTTCGATTTTAGTTCATTTGACTGATACTTTGCCAAAGCAGTAGCACAAAACAACATTGTTACACTATGAAAAAATAGTAAATATTGCAAATAGCAAACATATCAAAGTATTATCCCAAAATTTTAACTTTATAAAAATATTTTGGCAAATAAAAGAATACATTTAAAAATATATAGTTGCATGCAAAAATAGGGCCCCATTTCTTTTTTTTTTTCCAAATTCCATTTTTTTTTTCTAAATTCTGTTTTTTTTTTGTTTTGTTTTGTTTTGTTTTGTATTGTTTTTTTTCAGTTTAAATTTTTCTGGACTCCTTTTTAATGGGTAAATGCAATTTTATTAATAAAAAAACATGTCTAATTAATTAAAACAATGAAACTTATACAATTTAACGCCAATTTATCAAAAGTTAAATTATGTTTAGGGCCCTATGAAGTGTTTTATTTTTTCTCCACTTATATTTTTTCATTGTTACCAGATTTGTTTTACCATGTCTATTTATTTAAATGCATAAAACAACTTTAATTTATTTCTACAACAGCCTTCTCTGTTGTGTATTTAAATTTGTCTGGTTATGAAATAAAGGCATAAAATATTAATTTATCTTTTAATTCATGAAAATTACATTTTATTTTTGGCAAATAAAGGGGATGTACTAATACAATTTTAAATATTAAGGAAATATTGTGTAACAAAGTTTTATTCATTTTTCAACAGTAGTAGTAGTAGTAGTAGTATTACGGTAGGTACATACATTCTACTGAATGATAGTAATATATTTCTGCCACAAGCTAAACCGAACTTTTATTTTGATGGGTTTCCGTGAATACCTTTACATTTCTGTGATTAAAACCTGGTTTACTCAAATGAAACGGTGAACTGCTCACGAAGTACTCTCGGAGCAATTCTGGAGATGTTGTTCTTGCATTTTTTATGGCAGACGCTGAAATCACCGCGAGCATGACGCGCGTTTGTGTGTAGTAAAGGAAACCACGCCTGCGTCTGCACCATTCATTCATAAGACGACACGCAGAACATTCAGGATTCATTTTTAAATTGTATTTTGTGGCATAATATTTACAGATACTAGTCTATGTCGCGATTTATTTTAAGTGTAATGACCGGCTTTTGATTAATTGATTCAAATGCATTCCGAATTCATCGGAAATCATACAGCCATACAAAAACATTCGGGGCTAAAGAAAAATCTTTCGGGGCTCGAGCCCCGAATGATTAGCCCTAACGACGCCCCTGAAGCAGGCTAGTGCTCTGGGAAGATCTCAAACTCAGAAGAACGAGATGGGGAGTGGGTGGGTGTGGGTTGTCAAATTCATGGCGAAAGGCAAAATGTTTCGGTTCGTTCTTAGCAAAACAAACAAACAAACAAAAAACGATCAGGTTCCATAGCGAAATAAGAATTAAACAGTGTTCTAGTCTAAACGAATTATAATAATCTTTGCTAATATTCTTGACACTTCAAACTGCTTTGGACTGTGCAGTATCGAATTATGCCTTTACTATGACCAAAATGCCCGAATATGCTGTTCAGCTGTTTGATCGCGCACTATCACTGCAGCCTGTTCATTTGAAAAATAAAACACAGTCACCCAAAGGTTACACTAGTCAATTTAAATAGTGTGTGTTACGTGCAGTTCAGCGTGAACACCGGTCCCGTGGCACATTTTTGCTCATCATGATATTTTCCGTCGACGTGCATGAAGTACAAAGCTTACCCAATGCATAATATTTTCGCTTCAAATACAGATATGGAAACATTTGTATTTGTGGCGAGAGAGGTAGTCTACATAAGCCCAACTTTACTTTCAGTTTCGCTTTAAATTTGTTTTGGATTGTTTAGGCAAATTTAGTTATTTATTTATTTATTTATTTTTTCATCCTCGTTCGGTTCTGAATACGGTTAAAGTTAAAGGATTTGTTGTGGAGTGAGGGAAATAATGTCGGAACATTATAACATTACGCTGTAGGCCTGTTCATTTCAGAATATAATAAAATGTGACCTGTCGGGTTTAATTTTTCCTCTCAAAGACGTACAATTTATGTTAGCATGTTTTTTTACAAAAAACTTCGGCAAACGAAAATAGCCGCTTGATTCGGTTAAATATTCTTACTGTCAGTTAACAAATTTACAATAGAATTTAGCTTTGCTTCCCAGATAGTAACAGGGTCTGGGCCAAATCTGGCTTACATTTGGCACTTGCTTTTTATTCACAGTCTTGTATTCATGAAATCAATTACTATCTTTAAAAATGGCAGTAAATTAAAGTGCTGTTTTTGTGCGGTCTGTCATATTTCAGTAGCTATATACAGCAAAACTACAGCACTTCAATTAGGCTATTTTTTTACGAAGCTGTCAACACTGTAAACTCTGATGGCATGCAGTCAGTTGACAAACACCCATTCATATATAGACTATGTTATTCAATTATATGTATAAATTATTTTATTTAAAAATTTCGTGTTTTCCCTGTTTTATTCATTCAACATTCTGAAACAGGTGCCATTGTTTAAAAAAAAAAAATGTTTTTCAAGAAAAAATTCAACCCCCCCTAACCCCCCAAAATATGAGATGAACCCAGCCCTGTACATTATACAGATTTTTGTTGCCAAATTGGTTTGGAAGAGTGGTTGAATAAACAATTAAACTGGACTTTTATGCCTGTATGACTGACAATTTAATTGATCACTGAGAGAGCATTGACTTGGTGTGATGTTGGTTCAAAAGAAAAATGAAAATGTAAAAAATAGCTTAGATGTAGTAAACTACTTTTGCCATGTTGCTGTAGCTTAGCTTGCTACATTACCCAAGGCTGTAGCTTTAGTGTAGTTAAGCTTCATTTAATGAAGAGTAACTGTTAGCTTAGCTCACTACATTTTCCAAGTAGCTTGCCCAACACTGTGTAGATATTAATATTGCAGAACCCAGTGATTTGACTTATGCACAAATCAATACACAGGACAAAAAGAACACCAAAGGGAAAGGTAAATACACAACAAATGGCATCTAAACACAATGATTTATCACATTTAACTTGAATATAATCATCTTATAATATGAGAAAAAGAAACATCGAAAACAGGACTGATGGAGCCAGTTCATGCAACTTTGTTTCAGAACTTTAACAAAAAAATCACAACACAACAAACACATCTGGGAGTTTTTTTTTTTTTAACTGAAATGAGTGAGACTGTGTAAAAGATGTTAAAAAATTAAGAGATGATAAAAGCAGACCTAGACAGACTAGCGAGTCAGATAACCAAACTTGCTTTTCATGGTAGGTGCTGGAGTTGCTGATATTATGATTGAAATGAAATCTAAGCAGAAACACAGAGGTAAATGAAGAGATTATCTGAAATATTGTCATGAAAATGTTAAAGATATTGTGAAAAGTGTTTAAAAAATATAAAATATTTTAACAAAACCTGCTACAAAATAAAATAAAATAAAATGTTCTGATCTCTCTTATCGTGGATTACCAGTTAATAGTTTTGCAGATGTATATTATGTTAATTAATTTGCTGTTTGTTGTTCTATATCAGGGAAGAGCAGTGAGTCTGGAGACACTTTGTACTCTGAACTGAACCACAACACAGATAGAGGTGGGAGAAACACAGTCATGCTTCATTACTATTAAAGTCAAACCACTAACCTTAAATATTAAACATGCACCACTACAGATCAAAATTATTCCCAAAGTCTCATTGAGGAAATGCAAAAAGTATATATATATATATATATATATAAAATATTAAATAAATATTTGATCATTATTTTATGTGTTCTTTAGATGCTGATGCTGGAGTTAGTGATGCAACTTATGCTCAACCTATTAGGAAGAAGAACAAAACACGTAAGAATTTTGTTACAGTTGTACAATAATAACAGTCACTGACAATGATCTCACAGTTTGCACTTGTTGTTTGTTTTCATTTGTGTTCTTTAGATGCTGATGCTGGAGTTGATGATGCAACTTATGCTCAACCCATTAGGAAGAAGAACAAAACACGTAAGAATTCTGTTACAGTTGTACAATTATTTGTCATTTGTATCAGTTATTTGTGATGATCAGAGGTTTATCATTATCTTAGTACTTTAAAATTTCAACAAAATTAGCTCATTATTCACATCACATGCACAATGCATCATCTTACATTATCTGTTTAAAGGACCGTGAGTGCAGTGAAGACAACAGACGGCTAAAAGAGATTCACACAGAACAGACACCGCAACGCTTGCATTGCTTAAGAAATGAATCTGAGTGAGCTGCTTATGCTTGATTGAAATACTTTAAAGGTACATATGCACTGTATTATCTGTACACATATTATGTAAGGAAAACAAATGTATCTATAATATATAGTATATTTCCTCCAGTGAACACAACTCTAAAAAAAAAAAAAAAAAGAATTAGCTATAATTATTACATTATTCTGTTTATACTGCACAACAGTTAAACAACTAGTGCAATTAAATAAAAAGTGTAATTGGACACATGATAAAGGAAAAGGGTAGTTGATAAAGTTAAATACAACATGTTGTTTTTCTTATACAACAATGCCCGTCTTTTCCCCAATTAAGACATGATTTTTCTTACATGCATATATTTTTTATATATTTCATGCATGCTATTTTTTGCTATAATAACTTGCATTTATATTTTTAACTGTTTGCAGATATGTTCTCAGTTATTCACTCATTGTTGATTGTTGTGTCATCAATTAGTTTTTCTAAGGTTTGTGTTTGAATTAAAGTATGAAATATGCAAACTGTGTAAATAAAGCTTTATATAAACTTTACTTACATTTTTACAACACTGTGTTGTAAGTGTGTTCCTTGGTTAATGAAAAGATTTGCATTGTGCTCTTCACAACCACCTGAACACAGGAATATATACATACAGGAAATAAGTCATGTAGTAGATGTAAGAAGTAGGGTGCTAAAGTGCCAAAACTGCAATGGTTGGGTGTCATTTTGAGATGCGGTCACTGGAGATACGAGCCTTGAAGCTTCAGTGTCATATGTCACATCACTAGCTCAGAACTCCTCCACCTAAAGCGGTAATAGCACAGCATATATACTTACAATAAGGAAACAGAAATAGAAGACTAAAGTGAACCAGGTAAAAAACAACCAACAAAAGAAAGCTGTCTAAACTCAAACTGAATCACCAGAAATAAATATAGTTTCAAAACGTGCATATAGTTTCAAAAACCTAACACATTTTTTTTTTTTTACTAAGTAAATAAAAGTATGTGAGCAGTGAATCAACCTCAATCAGAAAATGTAAATGAAAGAGTAGGAGGTGAGCCCATTCATTCAGTGGCGGTTCTACACTGAATTGCTCCCCTGGCGAGACTACCTCCCGGCGCCTCCTGGGTGGGATGGTAAATCCTATTGGAAAAGTGTCCAAAACACACTACAATAAGGAATTTTGTAATAGTTTCACTGGTAAAAGTTAATGGTTCATAATGCTATTTAATAGAAACCATTAGAATTTCTGTGATGGTTTGTATAATAGGCTTTTATTGTGTTTTTTTTAGCAAGGTAAGCATAGCAAGCATCATAAGCAAGAAGGCTAACAAACCTAAGAGTTAACGTTATACCACTAATTAACATAATGACATGAATACCTTAATCATACAGAGAGAACATTGTTGCATACCTTTATCTTTTGCCCGTTTCTCCTCATCTTCTTTTCTTTTTTTCCTAAATTGGGCACCTGACAGCTTTGGCCCTTTTCTCTCCATCGCTGTGTTTACTTTTTAATCGACAATCAACAGATTTCTCATCCCCCACCGCTGTCACTCACGACCAGAAGTCAAGACTAAACCAATTCACCTCCACATCATAATTGTTTTTTATTACCTATTTTTATTAGCAATTTTATACAATTAAATAAATAAAAAAGTGCAACTTATTGGTCCGTGTTTATAATTTTTTTTCTCTTTTTTTTTTTTCAAAGTAATATTTTGAATGAAATGTGCGTTATTTGTAATAAAGTCAGGTGTCCCCATGGTAACCCGGGACGGAACCACAATCGCCGTCCCCGAGCAACAGGGCCACACCGGGCGACACGTCAGATGGCAAAGAGATGCATTTTTCCTTCCTTTCCAAGTATCAACAAGGACGTATTTACGACCGTTCGCAAATGGCGGCTGGCGAAGTATGATTGGTCAGATCACCTGTCAATCAAGCTCCCTGCTGCGCAGTGTAAGTTACCTCAGTCGCTCATTTCGGTTAATTTTCCCAGCCGACAACCGCAAATCATTATCCGATTATTAACCGTTAACTGATAAGATGGTAAGTTAACACTTTTCAATAAGGTTCATTCAGCGCTGCCGCTCCCACCACGCGCATCACGCACTGTGCGTAGGGTACGAGTGCTGAGGGGGCACCAAAAAATAGTCTAATGAAAAATCAATAATTATATTTTAATTATTATATTAAATATATAGCTCACTGAATCTGATGGCCGCAAATAGTTTCTCCCGGAATCTAGAGCGAGGGAGTGAGTGCGCCCGCGAGACAGAGACTGTGCTCCAAACCGCGTAGCGCGTGCATGACAGAGGGAGAGAGAGCAAGAGACCGCGCGTGTGTGCCTCATGAAGCACATGTAAGACAAACTCTACATTATCCCGCTTATTACATGGCTACCTACAAAATAAATCAATAATTTGACACAAAATATTGATTTTAAAAGGAGTTTATTGATTTAAAAACGATTTATATTGCTTCCGCTAAAGAAAATAGTCCGTCTCACTTCTCGTACTCAAGTAGAAGTACAGATACTTGTGTTAAAAAATACTCTGGTAAAAGTAGAAGTACTGATTTAACTTCTTTACTCAAGTAAAAGTAGCCATGCGAATGATAACCATTTTTTTATGCAAAGCTAACGTTACCTGGACCACACAAATGCTAGAGTGCAAGCTGAGAAACCTAAGTGGATATGGAAAAAAGGTTCTTTATAAGCCATTGCCTACATTTTAAATGGATGTCTGCAAAATAGGCCTAAAACATCACATAGCCTATATGATTATTGTGACAGAGACTGGGACTCCAGGTTAATGAGATTCTGACTGAGTAGCAAGATATGAATTCAATTGTGAATTCAATTGTGATTCTGTGAGAATTGAATTCACAGACCCAGTTTCTCTTTTTTAATCTTCCCCTTAACATTTAAAGGAATCTACATGTAGACTATGTAGGCCTAATGATTTTTCCGCGAATGAATGCTGCCAAATCTGTCGAGTCGTCTTGTAGTGATAGGTCAAGTGCAACGTATATTCCCATTCAATATTTTATTATATTATGCGTCGCTTGTCGGACATAGCAACAGTAACTAAAGGGAACGGAAGGGAATGGTTTTCTATAGCCGCTAAAGAAAATACTGTTGTACCAGTACTGTAGTTACTACCCACAGAGTGTACAAAAATAAGTTAAAATATGTGTACAAAAATAAGTTAAAATATATTTTTTTGTCATGGTTGTTGTTATAGAGAGAGGTGGTGATGGAGCAGTGGACAAGACACTTGCTTTTGATTCCCACTGTTACACATCCACCAAATAAGTTGTTATGTGTCATACTGTACAAAAAAAAAAGTTGCATGTTAAATAAATTACAATGTATTTTTTTGTTCAAATAAGTTGTTATGGGTCCTGCTTTACTATCCATATAGGGGGTTGTCTTAGTATATTTTCCTGCTTTTTTGTCCTTAGCCAATCACATGCCTGATTCACACAAAAAGCTAGTTTCTAAATGAAGTAATTTGCCTTTATGAATTTGTCAGTGTAGTATAATCGCAAAATCTGTGGTGGTTCTATTTTATGTATGAAGGTTTAAGTGGAAATTCAATAAAGTGAATTAAAATGCATTTAATAAAAAATCGAACAGCAAATATTCACTCATGCAGGTCCTTAAACGCCAAATATCGTCCAAGTTTGTAGTCATTGTACTGTTATTTAGTGATATTGTTGTATTACCAATGAGAATCTATATAAGTATCTATAAATACAAAAACTTTTAAAATTGTTCACAATAGTTCACTTTACATCATTATAAAATATGCGGGAAAATCAAACAAAGGCACGGAATCGAATGGGGGATGGTAGTTATCAAGCATAAGGCGATGGGAGGGATTTACATTTTAATGCCTCTGATTGGCTTTAAAATAGCCAATGAAGTCGCTCTGTGTGTTGATCAATGGAGATATGCAATCACAGCCATTTTTCCTTTTAAAATTAGCATACCGCAGTGCATAAAAGGCCCGATTTCTAACAGTACATTATTCAATTTTTATTGTGTTTCAACAACACATCATGCCTGAACCAGCGAAGTCCGCGCCGAAGAAAGGCTCAAAAAAGGCCGTTACCAAAACCGCCGGCAAGGGAGGAAAGAAGCGCAAGAGGTCCAGGAAAGAGAGCTATGCTATCTACGTATACAAAGTCTTAAAACAGGTTCATCCTGATACTGGAATCTCTTCCAAGGCGATGGGAATCATGAACTCCTTCGTCAACGACATCTTCGAGCGTATCGCAGGTGAATCGTCTCGTCTCGTCTCGCTCACTACAACAAGCGCTCCACCATCACATCGAGAGAGATCCAGACCG